>JAVJGJ010000014.1:96337608-96391616 GCA_035590215.1 Microhierax caerulescens
GCTTACGCTTGTTCAGCTTCCTCAGACGGTCACATACCTGATGTTCTCTTCCAGTGGGATGGATGTTGCTCCCCCAGTCCCTGCCTTGAGGTCCATCCGCTTGAGATTTGTGGGAAGAGAGGCTGTCAGTGAAGACTGAGGCAAAAAAGTTGTTGAGTACCTCAGCCTTCTCCTCATTTGTTGTTACCAGTCTTGTTCATCAGGAGGGTTATGCTTTCTTTGACCTTCCTTTTCTTGCTGACATACCTATAGACATGCTTCTTAGTATTCTTTGTGTCCCTTGCCAAGTTCAGCTCCAGCTGTGCTTTAGCCTTCCTGACATCATCTCTACTTAACTGGGCAGCATCCCCATACTTTTCCCAGGATAACTGTCCCAGTTTCCACTGCCAGTGTATTTCCTTCTTGCTTCTTGCTTTCTATTTTACCAGCAGGTTTCCGCTCACCATGCCTGTCTCTTGCCTTCCTTTCTTGATTTTACACCTGGGGGTTGAGAGCTCTTGCAGTCTATGGAAAATGTCCTTGAAGATCTGCCAGCTCTGTTCTGGTCCCTTGTCCCTGAGGGCAGTTTCCCAGGGGGTCCTATCGATTAACTCTTTGAACAGCTGAAACTTTGCTTTCCTAAAATTCAGGGTCCTGACTTCACTCTTCACCTGACCCATATCCCTCAGGACTGTGAACTCCACAAGTGCATGATTGCTGCAGCTAGGCTGCCTCCAATCTTGACATCACTGATTAGCTCACTTGAACTAAAGCATTACAATAATCATTGTTTGTTGAACAACCTCCCACTAACAGCTGTGTGTGGATTAAGGTACTACTTGATGTATGAAGCACTGTCAGAATCTGGCCCAATAAAACAGTCCGCAAGGATGACTCAAGTACTTCCAGGATAACAATGTCACATGGGAGGTTTGATCTCTTTGATCAATGGCAATAAAGTGGTTTATGTTGTGTTTTGAATTCCCCCACTGACTTCACCTTTGCTATTGGATTTAGCTTTCAAATCTTTACATAATTCTTGTTTAAATCCTTGCCTCTCCTTAACTTACCCTCTGAAAATCTTTATGCAGTATTTTGCCGCTTTCTCTCCAGTATTGTCCCTATTCTGTATGCTCATCTACCTGTTTCTTACAAGCCTACCAAATAATCAGTGAATTGTTTAGGTTGGAAGGAATCTCGTGAGATCTGCTAGTGCAACATCTCTACTCAAGCAGGGCCAGCTAGAGCAGGTTATCCAAACCCACATCCAGTTGGGTTTTGAGTATCTCCACAAATGAAGACCACAGTCTCTCTGGGCAACTTGTTCTAGTGTTTGACCACCCACACAGAAAAAAAGGTTTTTGTTTCCTGTTTTTTAATTTGTGCCCATTGCCTCTCACCTGGTCTGTGGGCAAGATTAAGAAGAGCCTGGCTCCCTCTGCTTCTCATCAGTTATTTATAAACATGGGTAAGATACCCCTGAACCTTCTTTTCTCCAGACTGAACAGTCCCAGCTCTCTGAGCTTCTCTGTATATGGCAGATGCTCCAGTCCCTTAATGGTATTCATGGCCCTATGTTTTCTTCTTTCCTACTTACGCTTTCCAAGCCCAAAACGACTCCTGTCTACTGTCATTCACAAAGCTCCTGTCCTGTCCTTGAAATCCCACTGCCTTCTGTCATCTTATTAACAGCAAGTCTTGCTAAACTGTATGTGAATGCATAGTGTTCCTGCTCCATTTTGCCAGTTTGCTTTTAGCGTAAGCTTCATAGTGCCGAGGTTGTTCTCAAGTCTTTGGAAGTGCTGAGCACATAACAGGTGCTTCCCTATAAAAACAACACTAAGAGCCGAATGCCAGTGAGAGTAACATGAAATGACAAAGTGCCCTACATTGATGCTGGTTTAGTGAAAAATGTATTATAGCCCTAAGGGAGGGGGCAAAATGACTGGGAAAGGCATTTCAAGAGAGTTTGTGAAGTAGAGATATTTTTTTATTTTTTTTAACTGCTTCTTAACAGAAGTGGGTTTTTTTTGTAAGCAACTGAAAGTCAAAAGACCAGCAGGCATAATGCAGAGCTACATGTGCAGTGGCATTTACAAGGACTGGAGATAAATGGGGATCATCATAACGCACTGTGAATTGCAATACAACTTTCTTGTTCCCATCAGCCAAGGCAGTGGTCCCAGATTGATTGATTCTGCAGAAAGGCTGTTTTTTGAGTTTTCAGAACTGAGAGGAAAATGTGAAAATAAATAAATTTACAAATACTGCAGCCAAATAAACAGACTGTTTCAAACACAGGGCTCTAATTTCTGTTTAGAGTAATCTGCACTCCTGAATTCAGTCTGGGAGCAATTGTTTCAGGTTTCCAGCTGAGCTCTTTCCAAAGATAATGCAGGTGGAAAGATGAGTTAATGGTTTAGACAATTAGAGATTTGATGCACTCTTCCATCTGTCAAAGCCCACTGAAATGAAAGCTCACAGTTTTAATTTGTGCCTCCAGCATCTAACTCAGTCTGAAATGGTGTCAGTGATTTGCCCTGCCCACAGTACTGTCATTCTTATGGTAAGCATTCTGTGCACACATGCTGGGAGACTTTTATCAAACATATTAGTGTGCATTTGAGAGATCATTAGCCTGACGTAGCTGGAACATTCCAGGTTTCTTAGCCTGGAAACTCACATCTCTGCTGGAAAGTATGTTGAACCGCTGTTATTTACACAAGAAAGCTACAGCAGGATGGGGATAGCTTTGTAAAATTCAAGAGCAATAGTGGTTCTTGGTATTGTTAATCTATTGTGATTTAAGTACCACCCATGAGAGGATGAGATAATGGGTGTAAAAAAACCAATAAATATATATTCTTCCTTGATCTGCTAGAGAGTGTTTTTCTTTCATCTAGTAAAAGATAAGGTAAAACCATTTAATAGAATCAGAGTTCATAAGAATTGGTCAGGTTATTGGTGTGCTAAATAGACAAAATAATCCTGAGCGTATAGGAAGTTAGAAGGCAGATGCAATACTTAGGGATTGTTTGGTGTTTTTATTATATTCATCTATAAAAAGGTAAAGGGGGCAGAGAGAACCACAGTGGTTAGAAAATTAAAGTTGAACTAGCCAAGAAATAGGTTGACTGAAGTTTCTGGATATTTGTGTTTGGCGAAATAGAAGAAAGAGCTTTGTGATTCAGTGTTTGTTTATACAGAAGCATTAGTGTATAAATGTGCTGTGATGACAGGAATCCCTTTGTTCTCTAAGGGCCTTGAGAACTGACAAATACAGAGTTACAATACAAACAGTGTTTACAGTACTTTGTAATCCTCTGATGTATTGCTCCATATTTGTGGATATCAAGCTTTATTTTTCGGGTATCAAATAAATAGTTGTATTGGAACATGGAACACTGAAAAAAGTGGAAATGAAGAAGGCTTATATTCTTCACAGCTTCTGTGTTGGATCACGTCAGTCATCCTTCCAGATTAATACTGTGTTAGGTTCTCCATAGGTAAGTAAACCTGTAGGTCTGGAATAACCTGCTGGTAGAAAAAGCTTACTTAAGCCCTATTACTTATTTTTGTGTGGTACTGTGAAATGTAAGGGTATTTGCTTTTCAAGGCACTAGTTCTGGTTTCTTAGCTCTTACTATTTATTTTGTTCAACTTAAATGTTTTCGTCTTGAAAAACAGACATTGTACCTTGATGGAAGGTTCTTTGCTTGGCCTTCATTCTGAATGGCCCTGCTGATAACCTTCTGCCTCTAGAATGAATGGTTAGAATCAAGTTATTATAATTTTTCTTCTGGTAAAGGATTTATTACCACTGCTAGAGCTCTTATGATAGGTAGGGAGGAAAGGATCATACTGGTTGTCTGTCCCTGTACCCCAGGTTGTCGTTGATGCAGATTTTTGCTGAGTTAGTTTCTCATTGATCTTCATTGTGGGTTTTTAGAAAAGGCTGGCTCTTTTGGAGCTTGTTTTTCTGGCTAGCTGTATGTGGTCTACTTTGTTAACAGAGTTAAGCAAGTCTGATCACTATGCTGTGTGAAATTTGAACTACCAAATACTGAGCAAACTGAGCCAATGCTGAGCATAACTAGCCAAAGATTAAGTAACTCTATTTCTTAGCAAAAGGACACTAAATTGTCATTAATGACTGAACTGTGCCAAAGCTTGATGGGGATAAAAGCATAGCAGTCTCAACTCTGGTCTCAGAAATAAAAATGCTGGATTTAGACCTTAAGTCTGCATACTCTACACTATGTACAGACATACACTACAGCTGAAGGAGAAGTGTGTGCAGGGGAGTATGCATGTGCGCACACACATACCCAAGAGATATTTATTGAAGCTGGCATGCTGAAGCATTAAATGCTTCTTTAACTTAGCTTTATCCGCTTCAGTGAATACTGTTCAGAATCCAGGGATATTCAGACCGCAGAACCCTTTATTTAGAGGTATTTGAGCACAAAAATAATCCTTTCCTAGAAACTTTTGAAATAGTAATGGAGCTATGCAGCCTAATGAACTGTAAATTTTTGTCATCTAGAAAGCAGTTAATTAAGTAATATCTAGCAGAAGGCAAATCATCACTGGAACAACACTGGTCAGACAGTAAAGACAGACAGTACCAGTAAGACTAAGGAAAACTAGCAGTAAATCTGCTTGAAAACAAGCAACAGATTTATCCTTCCAATTCTTTAGTTTTCCCAGGTCTGTCACCACTTGGTTTACTGAAAGCTTGTACATATTTTTTTCTCATCTTTCAGTAACTTTGCACTCTATATGCAGAGGGAAATAAATAACATGGAAGTGTATTTGAGGTTTTGATTTCCCAAATACAGTCTTGGTTCCCTGAGCTCAGCTGCGTGAATTAGTGTTTTGAAATTTTAATAGCTGTCATAAGTCAGAGAATCTATACAAAATCTATAACTTTGCAGTTGAGATCAGAATCTTGATTTTATCTTATTAAATTATGTTTCATTAACCTAATTACTTCTAGGTGCAAAAGAGGCTGTAATAGTCTGTTTAAATGTATGGTCCTTTTCTCCTTTTGTGGGAGACAACTGCAGAGTTAGATCAAATACAGCTCTATTTAAGTGACAAAGACAAAATGTACTTGCATTGACCTTTAATGTAGTAATAAAATACATCCAAGCCACTGTAAAGGGACAGAGCCTGAAAACCATGTATGTCTGTATCATAGCCTTGACTTTAAAAGGAGTTTTGCTTGACTAGACCCAGGGCATTATTCAAAACCCACTGAAGTGCGAAGTACTAACTTTAAACAAGCCTTATATCCATCCATAAGGCAACCTTGGGCTTTTTCAGGTGACCTACCTTGGAGTTTCTTCATTACCATAATATTAGAAGGGATATAAAAATGTGCTTAGGTAGATGAGGTTACTGTGATGAGAGGAAGGCAACTGTTTTTGAGGCATGCAGACAAGGATGCAAGCACCCTTTTTTCCATGCACTCACTCGTTGAGCTGTAAGGAAAGCACTGAGCTGGAACCTGTGATTGTTTTTTGTTATTGAGTGCCTGCAAAGAATTGGGAAACTATCAGAGCACAGAAGCATGGTCTGTCCTAAAACAGGAATTGTAGGTTGTGTTTTGTAACACAGTGTGACATTTGATCAGGCATTAAAGAGTTAATTCCCCTTTGGCACTGTCTGTATGTTAGAATAACTGTACACAACAGCCGAAAATGTTTCTGAGAGGGTGTGGTGTTAAAGAGCTGGTTTTGTGTCATGGATTTTAAGCAGATCTCCTCATTAAATTTCCTTAGAAAGTTCTGCATAGAGTCAGTTTGGGGTATAGTCTCAGGTTAACAGGTCAAGGCAACTGGTTTTGTCAGTTCTTCCATAATAATCACACCTACTATACAGATTACAAATATGCATTCTGATTTTTAGTTAAATCAAGTGGTTTTAGCTATTGCAATGGCTTGAAGAGTTTAAACACAGAGTCAGCATAGAACTATACAGATACAAATCCCCAAAAATGAGATAGTGACAGGAAAATACTCTGGCCTGTTTTCTAATACTGTATCATTTCTGAAGTCACTTACCTGCAATTGGGTCTAAAGGCTGCTTGCTATAGTCCAATTTAAAATTGGTTTGCTGCTTCATTTTATGCAAGTGAATAGTTATTTGGGGTGTAAAGTGAAGGGGAAAATCATAGCCATATTTCTTGAACGTTGACATACATGCTTAACATGTATAGGAAATGTGAAGAGGCAAGGTGTTTCCGTTTCGTGTTCAACCTAAGGAGTTGCCCATGCGGGAATACCAACAGGATCCACTACACTAAAATGGAAGAAGACAAAGGATAACTATTCAGCATTATACTATTTGATGCTAGTGCAAGTATGCATAAAAGGATTTCCTTTTTCAGGAAGCTGTTTTCAGCTTATGTATTTAGAAATGAGAGGATTGCCATAATTAATTCTGGAAAGGAATTTTTCCTTTGGAGCGTGAACCAGGAGATGGACTTACGAACAAGAACTTTTAACCCAGAATATCTAATGTTGTGTTTCTTTTAAGATGTAAAACCTCTGGATTCCAACAAATGTCAGAGTTCACAGCCTCTGAATTTGGATAAAGAAAACAGGTGCCTATATTTTTTTCTTACAGAGGTGATATTGTTGTATTCAAAATATATTAAATCTAAATAACCACAAATCCAAATATCCGCAATAAATCAGAGCATGAACGTAAGAAGAAAATTCAGTTATGGGACTTCAGATTTGAACTGCACCCTCTGAAGTTAGTAGAAATTTTCCAGAGTGAGGAATGCAGAATCAGTTTTTAAAGCAGTTTCATATTAGGAATTAAATAACCCAATTTTATGATTTATGTAATATGTTTAGCTCTATTGTTACTGAATTTTGAACTCCTTCAAGAGGGGAATAGACTTCTTTTTGTTTTACAGAAATATGAACGCTCTGTTGGCCCCAATAAACAACAAAGGTTTATATAACATATATTTATAACATATATATATTTATAACAAATACAGGTTCAACAGTACTCACCACTTTATCATTGTTTTCAACTTATGTCCACTTGAATCAGGCATTAGCATCATGTGGATTCTGATGTGTTACTCTTCCTAATGTCTGGAATTCTTTCGTTTTGGTCTGAGAATACAGTACAGAGTCCCAAACAGATTCCTGGCCTGGTTCGTGCAGCTGTTGTTAGGAGGAGAACTAGCAGTGCTTGCTTCCGAGTGGCAGGAGTGCT
The DNA here is from genome assembly GCA_035590215.1 of Microhierax caerulescens. Taxonomy (NCBI): domain Eukaryota; kingdom Metazoa; phylum Chordata; class Aves; order Falconiformes; family Falconidae; genus Microhierax; species Microhierax caerulescens. The sequence goes on from JAVJGJ010000014.1 coordinate 96,344,830, forward strand.
CATGGGAGGTACGGTCAGACCCAGAAGACAGAGATCAGTCTGGCTACGGTTGTTAATTGTTGTTTGGATCTGGACCATATTGTTGAGTGGTATCTGAGGGTATCATTATTCACTCACCAGGTGGCAGGTACAGCTCCTAAAGGGCTACAAGCAAGGGATGGAACCGGAGGTTTTTGGGTGAGTTTCCTGGAAGCTTAAGAGCTGTAAAGAAGCTTCAAGACAATGAGAACTGACACATAACTATTTAAATTGGTTAAATTTAAAAACACTACCAAACCTGACTTTGTCACCTTGGAAGACCGTTGTCTCAGCAAAAAAACAGCTGGTGTTTCAGGCAATCTTTCTGCTGGAGATCTATTCTGTCCCTATGTTATTTGGGGTTCTGTTTTCCTACCTCTTTATCGTTGAAGGTATCTGCGTGACAGAAGTATTGTGTTTCTTTGTAGTTCAGCTGTTCCTGCTGCTTTATTTCTTCATCCCAAGTCATCATTCACTTTGCGTCATCTTACACAACTGCTACGGTAATTGTAACCTAAATTTTTTGGTGGGGTCATGATACAGAAAATAATCACCTTTTAATTGCTCACTTTCTTCAAAAGATGAATTAAATCTTTCGGTTTCATAACTGAATATTTTAAAATTAATCTGTAGTTACATAATACATTTGAATAACAAATTAATGTTTAAAAAGAGATGTGGTTGGTAGCTTTCTTGCCTCATTTTTTCTTTTTAATTTCTGCCCTTACTGTTAGATAAAGTGGAACCAGGAGAACTAAAATAACATAGCTTTATTGTTTGGAAATAGAGTTTTTTTTTGTTAAAGTATAACAGTGGTGCTTAAAATCACAATATGTACTTCATTCAAAGTAATATCTGGCTGTAGAGGAAATCATCTGATTTTCATGTTTTCTGTGTTTAATAAGGGTTTGTCAGTACTGCAGAAAGAAGAATTTAATTCCTTAAATGGCAAGTAAGTAGGTCATCATCATCTTCAGGGAAAGGCTTATTTGTCCTCATTTTTCCTGGGTCCAGCATTATGCAAATTCATTTTATAATGCACTTGAAAGCAGTTATTGTAAGGAAGTGGGTGTATCTATATGCAGTTCTTTAAAGACGTTCTTTTATTTTTTTTTAATCCAGAAGATATCAACAGGAAAGTAGATTTTCAAACACTATTCATATACATGAATACTTTTAATCACTGATATGGGAAGTTTGCATTAATTAGAAATGCAGCTCTTCCTCCTCCTCCTTACTTGTTCAGTGGTGGAAAGATGGTCAAATGTAATACTGATATAAAACTGTTTGTAAAGTGGTGAAGTGTATGATGCACTTAATGGCTATTTAAACTACTTTTGGCAGATCATATAAAAGTGTTAAATGCATTGATGCTGTTCTGTAAAAGAGTAATTGGACAGTGTGGTGGTGAAGGGGCAGTGAAGAGGCAGCACAGTAGTGTAGTCAGATCACATACCCACATCTTTGTCAACAGGTTGCAGGGATCATTCCAGTGGAGGCTTGTTGCACCACTGCCATCTGCCTACAAAGTCTTTCCCTTGTCAGAAAACAATCTGTGGATTTACTTCTCTACCTTACTTTATTAATAAAATGTTGTTGTTTGCCATGGAATTAAAAAAAGAAAGCAGAGCTTATATCATAATAATTTGAAGTGTTTTTTCCCGAAGTTGTCACGATTTTCTGGGTAGATCAGTGTAATTCAAACAGCTGCATGTGTTTTGTGTTTGCACAGAAACTCGATTGATCTGTTACTTTGGAGTGACATTTTAAGTGCATTACAGTTTGGTTTTTGCTTTTTTTTTTTTTTTTTTCTGGGGAAAGTTGTACTTTTTATTGTAGTTTTATTTAATAGTGAATTTAGGTAAAAGCTCTTGAATATGTTTTATAGTGCTGTCATGGAAGGGTACTGCATTTCTTCTTTATTTCTAACATTTGTTGGGTGATGGCAGGTTATCAAACAGTACAGAGCTGTTTAACACCTTGGAAGAAGACAATAAAGAAACTTGTGACACTTGCTTAACAAGAAGCACTGTGTTTTGGGAAGGCTGTCAGTGGGAAGACAGGCCTGTAAAGATGTCAGGCCTATTTTGACCTTTCCGCCCCTTGTTTGTATTCTAGTGTTTCAGCTTTGCAAATTACTCCACATTTGGTACTTGCATTGAAAGTAGACATCATGTAACCTGGAAAGAATATGAATAGCATTCAAAAAAATGATTACACTTTCTGTTCGTGGCTTTGGAATATTATTTAAGGAATTAAAAATATTTTCTTATTTAAATAAATTATTTATGTAGTTATTTTAGGGTGGTCTGTCAAAGTGGTAAATGTTGCATCAAATCTAAGGAATTAAAAATATTTTCTTATTTAAATAAATTATTTATGTAGTTATTTTAGGGTGGTCTGTCAAAGTGGTAAATGTTGCATCAAATCTAAGTACTACTGATGCATGGTACTGTATGCCTACAGTAATCTGAGCTTCTCTATAATGATGTGTGACATTCACTTTGCAAGCTCCATGCTGTATTTTATTCAGCGTTTGGACAGCATGATATTCTGACCTTGTCTGATTGGTGATCTCATTTATTGTGAGTGTTGCAAGAACTGTAAACAAAGCCTGGAAGAATTGTCAAGCTGCCAAGTTGTATTGTTCTGTATCTTTTCAAGACAAAACCACAGAAATTTATCTATCTTGACACCTTTGTGTCTTGCATTAAGAAAGCCTTAACTAACTTCTCTTTAGTTCTATGGTCTACCATCTAAAAATGCCATATCTTATAAAGAGAACAGGTGGAAAGGCTTTTAAGGAGAGGCCTCAGGGAGATGGACTAAGTTAGGAAAAAATAACAGCAGCTAAATTGTCTAGTGCATTCCAAGATTGACAAGAGTGCATAATAAGAAAAGTGTATGAAACAAATAATGCTTCTGTATTATAATTTATAAATAACTATGAATTGAGGTAATGTGTAAATACATTGTACAAATATGTTGAGTAGGAGAATACTTTTTTTGCATGAATCCCACAGCCAACTGCAGGAATTCTGAAATTATTTTGTTTTATTGTGTTTTCCTTTCACCTTCCTCTCTCACTCCTTCAAGAAACCTATAAAAGAGAAGTGTTCCACTCTGTTCAAACTGTATGGGGTTTTTGCATCTGACTCCTGTAGGGTCTCTGGAAAATCTGAACCTAAATCTATATGTAGTTTACTTTCAGTTGAATACTGAGGTTGTATTATTCGAATTATTTAAATTTTATGTGTGAAAGATAACACTGGGATATAGAATCACATCCTGATAATGTGGTTGTACTTTAGTGTAATTGCTTAAACTTGCTTTTCTAACTACTTTTGCTTTTAATGGGAAGTTGCTATTGACAGTGTACATCTTCAGTAGGTATTTATAAACAATGAGAACTTCAAAAGTGAAGGAAGTATATAACAAAGTGGCTGTCTGAATAGAAAGTGTGATTATAGCATACATTTGCTAGGATTTGGGTGTAAAGTCTTTATTTATAACGAAGTTAATCATCTTCTAGTTGAACAGTTAAATACTGAGGACATCTCTTTTTGAGTCGTCTTATGCTTCAGCCAATTGACAGAAGATAAGCTTCTGTACGCATCCCTCCCAGCACTTTCAAAGCGCAGTGGAGCTTATTATAAATGAATGACTCATACATAGGGTGGAACAAATGCACCATTGGTAGCCTACAGAGATAATAACACTGACCTCCGGTCATTTTACAAGAGAACTCTCTCGTGTAGGTCGACTTCCCACTGCTTTAAACCCAACCTAAATAGACTATTCATGGGGAAGTGGATTGACAGATTAGAGATTTATATGCACAAATATAGGCCTTAGCAGCACGGTCTCTGCATTTTAGGACACGAGAAGTTGTTTAAATATCTGACCATTAAAAGCAGAGGGACATTTTTCTTTAAAGAAGTAGGTTTGTAAACTTCCTTCAGACTTATTGAAATTTGTAGGGCAGTCATAAAAGTCCAGCCTTGCAGTCTGTATTTATGCAGGACTTCCAATAATATGACATTGTTTGTAAATAAGGGTTATGGTAGCACTGCCACTTTATAGGTGATACTGGGGTGGGTGAAAAGAAGGTAAGCTTTTAGGTTCTAAATCGATGTATGCTTAAGAATGTATTTTTTGCTTTCTCCCCTTGTATATATATACATGTAAAATGAGAAAGCAGGAATGATTTTCTAAAAGTACAAAGTTTAACATTTGTCAAATGCTATACATTTTAGGAGGATCTTGAGATACCAAATTTAAGCTTTAGAATATGAAAGTGATAATGTACGCTGGTTCAAATTTTTACACCACAAGGAATGATCTAAATATGTCAAATATCTTTATCTTCCAACTATAAATCTTAATGCTCATATAATACAATTTGTTAGCAGAACTCATCCACCCAGTGTGTATTAGAAATTTAATTTGTGCCTTTCTGCAGAAAGAATTATGTTCTTCTCCCTGATTTTAACAAAAGGTTGTATTGAAAGGAATGATTTCAAAGCAGATGACAAATTACTGAACTGACATTTTTATTGCACAATAGCATTCTACCACAGAAGAAGGAAAAACGAGGAGACACGCCACCCCCACCCCCCACCCCCATTCCCTCAATAACTTTAATTTAAGGAAAAGCAGGTGAAGAGATAACCTTCTGTTGTTTTCTTCTTTTGCTCTTCTTTTTATTCCTTTTAAAGAATCAGAATCTTAACAGGTTCTTTCCTATTTCCTGTGCCCTTTAGTACAGAATAGTATAACATGCAGTTGGATCTCTCAAAAAATGTTGTTTTTTAAAATGATTATTCCAGGTATATTATTTTTTAAATTTATATTAAAATTATATATTCCAGTTATATATGCAGAATACATGGCAAATACATCAGTGATACTTGATTTATAGTGAAATAGTAAAAATGTTTTGGAAATTTGTATGAAAGAGAATTGTAAAACTCTGAATAGGAATTTCAGTCCGAATGTATAAATACCAGCCTGACCCCCTTAGTCAACCTTTATGTGCGACATAAGATTTTTTTTTTTACTAGATCTTATAACATAAGCTACTGTGATACATTTTCAAGATGTTAATTACCTGAATCTGTTCTGATACTGTAGTTTTTGACTGTTACTGAAAGCACTGAAACTGTTTCTTGATTTTTACCTGTTCCTATGCTCTGAACCTGTTCACTTAACCTTTGAGAAAATATATATCTCTGTATCTTTGAAAATAAATAGTCTTTATTCTCACTGAGGCAGATTAATTGTTTTTTGCAATGACGTGCAATCATCTGACTCGGGAGGCTTTTTTGAGACCTGAATACAGAGATCTCTGCTTGGTCACACTCCTGCTGGACAAATCCAGCACAGCAATTTCCTGGGGCTTTCCTTCCTTTGTACCCAGGGAAAATTTCAGTGAAAGTCAAGATGCTGCAGTGATACAAAGTCTTCTTTCAGCAGTAACTCCCTTCAAGTTGAAGATTTTGCAACTGGGCTCCAAACTTGCAGTGATTTTCTACTTGGAAGTTGCAGGAGACAGCTGTGAAAAACACACACATATTCATTCTTTGTGACTGGTTAATGATGGAGGCTTTTACTAAACCACCTTGGGCAGGGAAATGTCTGGTTTTATATAGGATTCATATTTCAAATCCAGTTGTATTTTCCCATATCGGAGCTTTTAAAAAATAACATAAAGTAGCAACTGGTGTCTAGGAGAGATAGAACATGTTTCATTATTATTTCTGCTGCATTGTCTATGTAAACCAGCATCTAACTGTGCTGAAATGCACGATTCTCAAATGTGCTCATTTCTCTTTTTAAATTCCACTTAAACTGTCTTTAAACTGCTATGTGCTTGGAGAGCCTTTTGATTCTTCAGATATGTGGATTGGGTTTAACCTTTGTTATGACTTTTGCTAACATTTGCAAGGATGTAGCTTTGATTGTTAGACAGAGTTGCCCTGAAAAGGCAGAAAAGAACGCACATTTGGCATCTTCTGCTTCCAGAAGTCCCACACATCATGTCACTTCATCTTTCAGCTTTCATCCTGAATCATTGTTTTCCTGGGAAAACTTATCTTCCTTCCCTTGGGTCCAGTAGTCCATTCAGCTAAGTAGAGGCATCCTTCCCTCTGTAAGGGAAGAATTGGGGAAGATTTTTTTGTTTGATAACTGTACCTTTTAGTTGGATCTAAGTGCAAGTTTAAAATTTTGTATCTGTATCTGTTCTTGGTTTTGCTGCTTCACAAAATGTTGCTTTTATTCTAGCAGGGAACATAGACTATGCCACACTGAGAAAATTGTGGCCTGACACATGCTGAAATGTTTGGGACTGCTGCCTCTCCTTGAGCTACTAAAATGGTGAAAAAAAGTGTTCTAGTGAGCTTTTTTTCTGCTGGCTTATTTATCATTACACAGTATTTTAAAACTCTTTTTTTTTTTTTTTTTTTTTTTTTCTGTTTGGAAACCACTTTGAGGAGTCATCCTGATTTTCATTTTTGTTTTACAGTATATATTTTTATAATGTCCAGTCAAGCTTATGTTCAAAATGGCCATGTTTGCTTTTGAATGTAACCAGGCTTCTGCAATAACAACAGCCATCAGGATACTTTGAGAGGCAATTATTTTTAGGCATTTAAAAAGAGACTGTGCAGTGAGAGGTTCCAGTGGAAAGCTAGAAATCTGTTAAAGGAGATTGGTGGTCATCAGTCATAAATTTCTCCACTTGGGCTCTGAATTAGAGACACTTGTATATGCTTTCTTTATTATGTTTTTCGGGTAAAATCTTGGCCCCAAGGAAGTCAGTGTAATTTTCTCTGAAAGTGTCAGTGTGGTAAGGAACAACACTGAAGTTTGCTAAATTTGGAGTACCATCAGTGCAGGTAGTGCAGTTATGAAGCTAAACAGTAGTGCTGTACTTATGACAGTTCATATGACTTCAGGAATTGCTTTTCCTCATTGGCGCAGAAATATTTACAGGTGGTTACAGCCTGACCTCCTAGAACCTATAGAGTGCTATTTACAGGAATGTCTAGATAAAATGTCCATGCATCTACTGTAAACTGTATCTTACTGTGGGATTATGTCGGTTTAAAATACTGGGACAATACTAAACTTCATGTCACTTTTATAGAATAGATTCGATCTCTGTTAGCGGCTGATAATGTCTAGTTAGGCTGAACTTACAACAACAAAAAAAAAACCCTAAAACCTTAGTATTTCTTTAGTTGTCTTTTTGTCCTGTAGCTAGTTCATGTCTGAATGTGCATCCTCAAGTAGTGCCCTTTGCCCAAGCATACCCGTGCTGGAGCGTACCCACATCTTGCACTTGGCCTACCCTTAAAATGGAGCAGCTGTGTAGCTTGTTATGGCGGTATCATTTAATTTTATCTCTACTGTTGCTTCTGTTTGGAAGCTTATGGTGAAACATATTCTTGTGAAGGCTGAGCATATTGGTGAATGCAGTTACCTTTATTATTTATATTGTGGTGTAGTCAATTATTGAATAGTTTTTATTTGTATGGGAAACTTAATTAGGCCACAAAATTATTTCTGATAGAGCTTTTGCGCATCTAGTTATATAGGATCCTAATGCAACCTGGCCTAATGCATGGGTCTACTGCTGTAGTATAAATGAATTTATAATAAGAACAACCTTTCTCTCTGTGTAGATATTGAGCAACTTGGTTTAGTAGACTCTGCTTTGAGCAGGGGGGATTGGACTAAATGATTTCCAGAGGTCACTTCGAACTTCAACTATTCTGTGATTCAGTTATAGGTAATGAAGTAATATACCAAGAAAAAACTAGACCCTCTGATTGTTTGTAGTATGTGCTTCTTTAGACAGTGTGTTTCTTATGAGCCAAACCAGGTGTTTTAAGATGCAAAATTGAAAAGGGGAGATAGGGGACATGAAACACAAAAGGAAGAGTTGGCAGATACTGTCTTCATTATCCAACATAAAATTGTATATTTCCTTTGAAATGCAGATTTTGTTTAAAAGAGAAAAAAGAAGAGAAGCAGCATTTAATTCATATTCAGGTTGATGTGATTTTTTTTTTTTTTTTTTTTAAAGGAACAGATAAAATGCCTTGGTGGAGGGATATGTACTAATTTTAGGCTTGCAGAGGCTGTCTTTTGAGCTGCAAGAAGGTATCATTGCTTGATTTTTAGCAATCACTAGAGGAGTATTGCAGCTAGGACTGATGGTTCTTTGGTCACTTTATAATTGCAGCAGACTTCATTCACAAGGGGGACACTGCTTGTACTTCCTGTGCGATTTACAGTTATAAGAGGAATACAGAAAAAAATATGCATTATTCTAAACTGAGTTGTGATAATGACATATTGTCATTAAATAGAATTATGCCAGGGCTTAATTTGGGACACCAGCTAACTGGCTAAGTAGTTTCCTTGGTGTTTGTTTTTTTTTTTGTTTATTTTTTTTTTTTATTTACATTCACACTTACTGCTGGTGAGTGTGGGAAATCAGGATTCTGTAAGTCAGTGGATGAGAACTAAATTAACTCCTTTTTCTCCTTTCCTTTGGAGCTTGTAATTTACCTTCAACATCTGTTCTTACTGTTCCTCAAGATCAGTTGGTTGGGCTTTCTCACTGTGAGCATTCGTTAAACAATCATTCAGAACTCAGGTTAGTGCAGTGCTAACTAGATAAATTCTCTGACTAGCATAATATCTATCTTTCCTTCAAGCTGGGCTGCAGATTCTGGTGTGTGTACCACACTTTTTTAGGTTTTATACGCTGACTGAAGGGGTTATTGCCCCCAGCTGTTTATCGCTTCTTCCCTCTCCTCAGTATCCCTGTGATACTGTTTCTCCATTCTGTTACTCAAACAAGCACATCATAACCTGCTTCAGTCAAAACAAGTTAGTTTGGATGAATTTACATTTTTTACTAACCAGCCTTATTTTCAGTGGAAAAAGTCAAAAGACCCACCCGCCTGAGGAGATCTCAGGGTGCAGTATTCTGTGTTGCAAAGGAAGCACACAGAATACAGAGGTGCGATGCAGGGATCATCATGGCAAATCTGAACAAGTACTTAACACTTGGGGGGTATTCATGCTGTCATCCAGGGATAGAAAGTGATTTGAAATAATGAATTGCTTATAGGTGACTAACTCAGGTATGAGCAAGATTCTTTTGGTTTAGTTGGGGTAGCTGCAGTTGAGAGACACATGTTCTTATTGCTGATATACTTCAATTAGTCTTGGTAAATTGTGTGCTCTCTCTCTTCTCTGACTTTCCCATCTGAAAAATGGAATGGTATTTACTTGTCATGGACTTTGCTGAAAGTAGTTGTTCAGGGTTAATGAAGTACATAGATATCACTAGGTCTGCTGTTGTAATGAAAAATAATTCTGTTCCATAAGTTTGGCATTACATACACAGGCTTATCTAAAAATTGAAATTTTTCTTGGGAAGAAAGCTGTAACAGTGTTTGACATTAAAATACTATTTGTCTCTTACATCTGTCTTTGTAGAAAGAAGTATTTCAGTGAATATAGGAAACATTTGCTGTCCAGTGTCTTTGCTAGGAGTCTGCACCAACTCAAATCTGTTACGTAAATCAAGGATGAGAGATAGAGAAGAAAGAAATAAGAGTACTTGACATACTAACAGAATAGCAACTAAGGACAGTGCTGGCGGAAGGGAGGCTTGCTTTCTTGTGAAATGTTAGTCCTACTTTTATAATAAATTTATTTGTAAAACTAAGAAGAAGGTAGGGAAGTTATTTTTAAGATACACATTTAGGGTGTCTGGTCAGTAGTGCCTGCTCGGATAATGCCACTGAAGTCTGTAATAATTTTTCATGACATCTGATCTCAGTACAACAAAGAAAAGAGTAGTGAATAACACAATGATGAAAAGGACTCATTATATTATTCTCTGAGGAAATCATGAACCCTTCTCACAGATTCTGCTAGTTATAACTATGTGTTGATTACGTTTCTTTGTGCTATGTAGGAAGAGGATTATACTGCATTAGTGTAAATGGCTTTGCTGAAGTGGAAGCTTTACTGAGATATTTATGGAATAATCAATGTCATAATGTAATATATATTCCCTTTGTCTAGACTTTTTGGATTAATTTTGATATTTTTAATTTCTTTTGGATGACAACTGACACGATAAACTGATAGGTGTGAAACAATTCTGTCATAGTTTGGCTCCTGATTTCCAACCCCACAGATAGTTAGAGAGTTTGATTCTTCTTACACATCAGAAACTACTCCAGTCGATTGTTTTCAGTTAGTATTCTCTAAATATAATAATGTTGGTGAAATATTTTAACCTTCTTAATGTGTACTGGTCTGTCATGAACTCATACTGTGTTGACTGTAGTAAACTCATACGTGGATACCAATACAGAGTAGGCTCTTAGCAGTGTACTGGTGTAACATCTTGTGATAACAGTTGGTGTAATGAAGCAAGAAAATGATAAAGAAATAGGTGGGCTGTGTGGTATTTTCCCTAATTCTTGCAGCTCTGTTTAATTCCTTTGCTATCCTACTAGGCATTTTGGTGTTTCCAGAAATGTTCAGAAGTTATTACATGTCACAGCACTCTCCGAACTATCAAGCTGCAACAAGGTCTTTTACCATCTCATACTGGCACACTCTTCATCCCAGTCCCTCTGCTGCCTTCTCCTCATCTCTCCTCCTCACTCAGGGCATGCTCTCCCTTCTCTTGCTTCCTCCACTCTGCTCATCTCCTTCTGCTTCCTCTTCTCTCTTCATCTCCTTCTTCCTCGTCTGCTCCCTCTTCACTGGCTCTCAGCCCCTTCCACAGAACCAGCCACAGCTGCACTTATCTACATCAATCAACTCGCTGCCCCTGAAGCCAGCCCACAGTTGTATAGTATCAATGCTAATTAACCCATCTGCATTCTACAATTACACAGAGTTAAGCACAAGATCTATTTTATATAATGTATTAATTTTTGAAGTCAAACTGAAAGTTTCTTGTTTCAGTATTGCAGGCAGAGCTGATACATAATGCAGTAAAATGTATTTGAAATAGTATAGGGGACTTCAGAATGAAATTACATCTGTTGTCTATCCCTAATCAGAAATGCCTGTTTTGTTATATATGTTTCTTGTTATATACATTTGAAAATCTAAATCTTCATGTAACCATTACTTTGGCACTTTAGTATAGTCAGGTTCATGCTGATGAGCATTCAGAGCTAGTGTAAGCATAGCCCAGGTGGGTTAACGTACAGCATCTCAACATTTGTCTCAAAGACAGGAAGAAAGAAGAAGGGAGAGATTAATTTTAGTTTCCTCTTCTGAATCAACAGAATTCATAAAATTTAATGCTGGTAAATATTAAGATGGGTTGTTATAAAGTAAGATAGATGAGTACTGAACATGTGTCCTTTTTTTGGAGTCTCTTCCAAGGGACAGGTATGAGGGAGGTAGAGCAACCAAAACCCTCATCAGCTCTGTTTGCTGCTGCAAAACCAGCACCATTTGTGACATGACCATCAAAGCAGCATAGCCACAAAAAGAACATCTCAAAAAGCTTCAGGAATACCAAGCTAATGCATTTATCCATCACACCAGTATTTCTCAAATGTTTATATGCAGAATCAAAACAAAACAGTCATGTCTCATCCGCTCCCCTACCCGCTTATTCTCTCCCTTTCTTTGGCTAAAGCTGTCACATGCTGCTGTGCAAATTATCTCAGTCTTTTTAGTCATGGTGGTGGAAGTCTGATGGAAGAGATGTGAAATGTTATGAAGGTGTAATATTTATTTCCTATACTGTGACCCAGAATATAATAGATAATAATCTGGTTCATAGGAAGTCAAATGCTTTACCTTATCTTCCTCTGTGAAACTAAAACTTTTAAAATGCTTTATGTTGCGCTTTTTTTTTTTTTCAGCTTCAGTAAAAAAACAGGCTTTCGTTGTCTTATTTAAATCATATGTAAGAGACAAAAGAGTGATGGGGTGAGTCTGACAAAGATTTAATTTCCTGTTCTGATTGAATAATCTCATACTGAAGCATCTAGTATGTCAGCTGAGTGTGGGAAACAATCACAACTAACCTTTTTTGTATATGTGGGGTGTGGAATGGCAGAAGCATTTAGATAAACCCATAAAGATCATACTTCTAATTTTATTGGAAAGAAATACAAGTCTGGCTGGACATTCTTTAAGCTGTCAATTTTTCTAATGTGTCTTACAAATACAATCAGGGAAAAAGTGCCATCAGAAGCCATCTGTAGCAGCTCTTTTGCTTTTGGGTTTGGTGTAGAAGGGTGATTGCATAATGAAATAATCTACAAAGTTGTTTGCCAAGTCTTTGATCTGTGGATCTTGCTTTTTCCTAGATGGCTTGTCTCCTAAAATCATGAAAATATGCAAAACATACAGCATGGCTCATAAAATAAGAAGTGAAATTGATATAAATATTGCTTCAATCTCAGATAATTTTTCCTACAGTCGACTTCAAAATTCCTTTACATGATTTCCCATGGTTTTTCATTCAACAGTCTGAATTATCACAGCACCAGTGGTCTAACTAGCAAAAGTATGCCAAATTACAAACAAACATGAAGTAAAATACAGATGCAACTGGTGTGCTCCCTGATGCACAAAAAAATCTATAGCTGTGATGACCTATAGTTACATCTTTAAGGTTGCAGGGAGAAGTTCTTGCTGTGTCCTAAATCCCTGTCAGAAGAGTATGTAACATTAATTTGTTCTTGTGGCTGACATGATGCTTGCATCTGTTTCAACATGATCAGGAACTTATTTGGAACACTTCCACTCTTTAGGGCAAACACTTTACCTGGGAACCGTACAGAAAGCAGTCTTCCTCCAGTCTTTTGGAGTCTTATTCCCCATGTGGAATTGGTGCTCTCCTCTAACAATACAGAGCGTCTTTGTAGACACACGTAAGCATGTCTGTGTCTAGGCATACCTTTTCCTTGCTTCAGTATGGTTCTGTTGTCTTGAAATGCTAGATTGTCTGCGCTACACGAGTCTTGTTAGCAAGCTCTTCCAATTGTCAGATACAGTTGCAGAAGTTGATAGGTGTGCCTGTGTGTCAGACATCAAGCCAGAGGGGTAGGCTTGAGGGGAAAGGGGGAGGGAGAGGACTTAGGGGGGAGGCCAAAATAGTGAGCATCTCTTTTGTCAGAGTAGACTTGACAGGTCTATTATTTTGTTTCTCTTGGTTACTCCTCTTCAGTGCAAATAAAGGGAAGACATATATTGCCCAAATCATGAACAGGCCTTATAGGGGAAATCACATTTTAAATTATTTGAGAATGATTTCAGAAGTTTCTTCAGCACTTGTAAAAGTGCTGTGCAGTGCAGAAATACTAATACTACACATACTACACATCACTTCCATCTTATCATGTCTATTTCAGACTTCCAAAGACAACCAAATATGTGAAAATATAAACTGTTGTGTACGTGCTTTTCTGTTTTTCTAACAGGAAAGTACTGTTCAGATTTTTTAAAAATCTCATGACTTGTTATGTACCATAAATCCTCATAAAAATGTAATTACATGTAATTTATGCATACTTAGTACTAGATATGGCACACAAATATATAATTAATCAATGAATCACTGACTTTTTCTGCATCTGTTGTTGGAGTAAGCATATTGCAGCAGCTATAAATATAAGCCACACATGTACAGACAAACGTCTTGAAGGGGAGGCTAATGTGTTTCAAATTTACATAAGAGATTATTTTTCTCAACATTTTTGTGTGTTTATTAAACCATAAGGACATTGCATCACTTGGAGTTGAAGAACTGTTGTAACTATAGATTAAGATTTCATCAGATATTAGCAATAAACCTAGTCTAAATTGAATGTCTGGGAATAATTCCAGTTTTTATCAAATCATACACCCATTTAATAATGTTTCACTGAAAAATAACAGGAAACAAGAAAATGTAAACTCATAAGTTAAGTTTTCAACAGGTCTTGGAATTTTTAAGTGCCAAACATGTTTTGCATGCTCAGAATCTATTGACCAAGATCCTTCTTGAATTACAAATTATTTTCAGCTTGAAAGCCTGTTGTTAGGGAAATGCAGGCTGTGAATGCTAATTTGGATCTGCTTTAGCAATTAAGAACTGTAGTTTGAGCTGGACACGTTTTCTTTGAACAATTCTTTATTATAAATGTGTAAATGCAACACCTATGAGCTATGCTAATGAAGTTACTATCGAGTTTAACAGACAACGTTAGTAATTAGACACTATTTTTTAAACTGATTAAAAGCTGTAGAAAAGTAGTACAGTTGCAAATTTGTGTAGGAATTAACGCCTTCTATTTTGTAGAAAAACTTCAGGAGACAAGCTTTGCTGTAAAATCCTGTGCAATAATTTGGCTGCTTTTTCAAAATCATAGACAAGGACTACTAGGAGAGATTAATAAAATCACCACCTTATAGATATTTTTACAGTAAAATGTAAACATTTGCATACAACTTTTATTACTATAAAATTGCTGAAGTTCAGTAAACCAAGTTTTAAATGTTTTATGTTTTGACATTGCACTGAAAATGTGTTCAACCATAGAAACAGTGATCTGCGATTTTTTTTTTATTGATAAAATGAAAAATAAGTTACACTGGAAGAAAATGGTAGGACAGAATTACAACCTTACTTCAAAAGGCAAGTTGCTTACCACCTTGAGTAAACAGAAATACATAAAAATGTGTGAACAATGTAAAACTTTTAGTTTAGAAGTTAGTGGTGGAAAAAACCCTGAATAAGTATTTACAAAAAAAATATAATCATTCAAACTATAGAGATAGTAAACAAGTGGTGGGAAAAAAGACCTTTTGTTATTAGCATTCTCAGTTTTCAACTATAGTATTATAATGTACATGGTACGATCATAGGTTATCTTTCAAGACTCAATTAAAGCAATTACAGCCCCATTGAAAGTCTTGCTGAATTAAATGCAAAGGTACCATTGATTTCAGCTGACTTTGATTTGAAGCCGTATTGGCTACTTGTGATTATTGTTTTCAGTGTTAAAAATCTTCTTATGATAGAATTTTCAGAATGCAGTCCCTTTCCCTTCCTCTGACTATCTTTCATTATTATTAATTTGATTAAGATATTAATATCTTAACTGAACAGAAATATTTGTTCATTTATATTTTTACTATCTATGTAATTGTCAGTTTCAGGAAAGGTAAGAAATATTTATCTCTTTCCTCTAGCCTGGATTCTTCAGGTTGCTGAGAAGCACTTTAGAAGCCCCTGTTCATTTTTAAGAATTTCTCCAGAATGGGCACTGCAGAAAGGTGCATGAACCCAGGACTCTTGTGAAGGTCCTGAGCAAAAAATGTGTAGCTGTGATAGAAGGTGACATATTCTAGAGTGGGAAAAGGCAAGGACAGTTCACAGCTATGCTGAGGTCTGTGAACACCTGCAGGCAGCTGGGAGCCCAGATCTGAAACCTGGTAAATTCTTCAACTCCCATAACCTGTTTCTTTGAGAGGGGGAATGTGAGATTAGGGAAAAAAAACCACAAAACTTTACTCTTCTTAACACCTGTGCCAGTTTCAGTGACATAAGGTCAGAATATATGATTGCAAATAGTGTCATCCAGCCTAAAAGTGTGTAACCTTTTTGCCTGAATTAGTAGCAAATTATCTCTTATTGGATGCTTAGGTGGCTCTAATTTATGTCTCTGTATGTGAGACCTTCAATAGAAACAGGGCAAATGAGGCTTTATTATTTCAAAGTGCAGTACTCCTTTCTTTGAGGATCATGACAACAGTTTACATCTTCTAAATGCAGAAGTAGAAGAAAAAAACAATTATTTTTTTTAATTTATTGGTCACTTCAAAATCCCATTTTTTTCAGTTTAGTGAAAGGATGAGGCAAAAGGATCTTTTCAAACAGAATACACTTGGGGGTGGGCTGGCCATAAAGCTGTTCTATATATCAGTTGATATGGTAATGGTAAGGGGCAGTCTTCCCTTCCCCCAGCTACTCCTTCCACTACCTTGTATCAACTGTGCAGTGAGTAAGGTCAGTTCACATGTCTGGCCAAAACCTTGGGGCGGAGGAGGTGAGCAAAGGGGGAATTCTCAGCATTGCTAGTCTGAGTATGTTCATTTTTTTCAGTTGAAGTGCAAAAAAGCAAACACATCTTTGGGCAGACCAGAGCAGGAGGGCAGAACCAGGACATCTACCCATAGTTAGTTGATTTGGCTTATGCTGTCCTTGGAGCCTCACCTGCTCATCTCTGCAAAGTGCTTGCTCACCCTTGTTATAAAAGGCAATGGACTTGGGTCTCCTCTCACTTGTACTACTTAACCTAATAGCTCTGCGGGAGGATGCTATTTCTTCACTACATCTTTACTAATACTTTTGTATGCCTTTCACTTAACCTTCACTGATTGGTTTGTAAAGGCACCATTTCCAAACTGGGTCCAATGAGTTGGAAAACACAGTTGTTCGGTTTTCGTATTGTTTGATTTGTGCTTGGTTTGAATGGCTCTACAAGAACCAATGCACTCAAAGGTAAAGCCCAGTACAGGTCTTGTATTGTGTATAATCTGCATAAAGTTGAATAAAGCTTTTGTAAGGCACTAGCATAACTCAGGGCTGGGGTGGTGGTGGTGGAGCAAAACAAAAAACACCATGAAAAACTTAAGTATATACAGACCCTCAAGAATATTTATGCGTAGGGAGTGGATTGTGAGTATTTTGTACTGATGAAGTGTTTCTTTTCTAAATTTGGAAAGTAGATGCTACTGTTTAGTCTGCTTCTGCTTTCTTATGTTTTGAACTCAGTTTCAAACATCAAATTTCCCTATCTTCAATACTGTATATTGTGTTATAGTAGTCAAAGTGATCCTTTTACAGCTCTGTTTCTACTTTTTTTTTAAAGCAAATCTGACTTTTTTCATCATGCCAAATCATGCCAAAGATGGCATGCCATTTAGAAAAAACAGTAAAATACTTTGATGGAGGAAATAACTTCTGGAGACTCATATAGTAAGTGCTGTGATTGATTATCCTTCCTGGGGGTTGCTAGAGCAGTTTGGATTATTAATGTGGCAAGTAACAAACTTCAGAGTAGTCTTTCTTTCTTCTGAGATATTACGTGGAGGTTTGAAATGTATATGAAATTCAGTCCTACTTTTGCAATGGGAAATGGCAAAATGTGCCAAAACAATCCATGAAGCAAGTAAAATAAAGCTTTTAAAGGAAAGCTTTAGCTTATAGTATTTGCAGGGCAAGTCACTTATTTGAGAACAGTCAGTGGCAATAAATTAGTTTAAAATGTGTTACAGATGGGGCCGGTGTGTTATTTGTCTATCACTGCTTGGGTTGGATTTGTGTCCAAAGAGGTATGTGGTGACATCTGTCAAGAACTGAGTTATAATGATTTTTGGGTAGAAGTATTCTTCTATTTTAAAAAATACTTCAGTAGTCTTAACACTTTTGTTATGCTGTTGTCAGATACAGGAGAGGAGAAAATTATAAAACTATGTTAGCAGCTAGTTTGGCAGTTTGATACTCCTTTGTCAAAATACTTACAGGGATGCAATTATAATGGCATAAAAGGGCTTTTACAGGCACAGAATATTTCAACCCAACTCTGATAGACTGTGTCTTTAAGAGCACATTGTATGATACTGTGTCATGTAAATTAGAGTGATTTTGTACTTATCCTGAATCTTAGTAACCAAAGTAAAGCCTGAGATATGCTCAAAAAGGGTAGATTTTCTAACATGAAGGCAGTGCATCTTTGTCTACAGTGATGTACCTTCTCTGAAAAGGTTCTTATAGCTATAGTACCTTGATATAGTCATCTCTGTTAGTCACCTTCGGGCCTGGAAAGGATTTCAGTAGTTAACACTGAACAAGCAAAGAATACATGGGAAGACTAAGGAAGAAGTAAATCAACTGTAATGGCCATAATTTAGAAGAATATAATTTTCAAGCTACTTTTTAAATGCCTGAAGGAAAATTGTATTGATAGAAGAAAAGAACTAAAAAACTTTAAAAAACTAAGGAACTAAAAATCTGAAATTTGTTTCTTAAAAATGCAGGTACAGATTAACAGGTTAAAATTAAAAAGAAAAAGATGTATTTGGACATTGAGCTGTGTCAGCTGTTGTTGCTGTTGCCTTTTTTAAAAGTATGAATGGAAAGATTGTTTGTGTAAGTGGCTTGGCCTAAAAGTTGTTCCGGAATTCGTGCCAAATACGTAAATTATTCTTAAGATACTTTGGGCCAAACTCTGTCTCCTTGGTTGTCTGGGTGGCTTCTATTGTTTTTAATGAACATTGCATATGTTAATTCCCACACAAGCACAAAATTGGCCCCCTGATACTGAGTTACTGAGGTTAAACCATAAAACAGGTCATTTCTGTATGAAAGTGTAAGCAAGTTTTAGGATACTTGAGGAATACGTTTGTCAGATGGATGTGAACTTTTATGGCAGTTCCATTAGGTAATTAGGAGACAGTTTCATAGGCAGACATTATTGAGATGTTTTTAATAATCAAATCCTGAAATATTCATTCTGTTGTGTGTAAGAAAAACAGTAATAAAAAAATTTTGCACTGTTCCTGAAAAAGGGTAGGTTTTGTGATTTGGTTTGTAACAATTGTCATTTACAATAAAGACTATATCTCTATTTTATGTTACAAATAATTCTGTAAACAGTTTCAGTATACTGGCAGTTTGCCAGTGGGCAGTGGCAATTTTACATGGTGGTAGGAAAATTTAATCTAATGGTCTTGTGGAGGTTAGGGAAAAGGCAATTGTTTTGTTATTATATGGCATCGATTGATGCATTTGTTCAGACAAATATAGGATAGTTACCCTAAGGTGCTTACATACTAATCTCTAGGCACTTGCCCAAAGAAATACTGTGGAAAATATAAAATGGCTAAGGCAGTTTGTTTGAATAAGCAAAAAATAGTGCCTTGGTGGCTTTGTACATAGACCTAAACATATTTGAAATGTTGCAGCAATTGAAAATTATATGAATTCAAGTTGGGTTGAGGGAGTAAAAATGAGTAAGATCATGTAACAAATGTGACTAGCAGGGAAACAAACGAGATTATATCTTGTTCAGAAATCTCTTTATGAGTACTTTTCTATCTATTTTTATAACTGTGTATTCTTACACTTAGGAAATAGAATATAGCCACAAGACTGTAAATGTCTGCCTGAAATACTTATTACGGAAGTATTCTATTTCCAGGAATTGGAATATTACAGTTGTTGGATAGGAAGTGGTTACTCAATATGATAATCCCACTATGCTAATCAAATTAACAATACTTTGCCTAACTGTGAGACTTGAGATTTGGACACCTGAATTTTGGATTCTCTACAGTTTATATGTAATGGAGGTATCCAGGCTCCCTCTGTTGTCAGTAGGGATCAAGTTATTACAGTCAGTAACCTCCAGAGAGCTACTTATCTCACTCTGTAGGAGATACCTGTATTTGGTCCACTGAGTGGTTCTCCACATGCCATAGACTGTATTGACTAGATCTCCATCAGCGTGGGAAGTTGAGTCCCTGTCTCCCATGTAGACATGCAGCTTGGGTGTCTGAGGCTGAATCCCACGGAAGGGCTGTATTGTTTGTTTATATGCGAGTACTTAGTTCCATTTGAGCTTCTCTAGAGTCCAGGAGGCATCCATGTAGGGCTGCCAGGTGTGACAGATACCTAAGAAGAAGGTGTTTGCCTTCCAGGAGTGGCAGCTGGATGCTAGTTGCCATACTGTGCATTTTACTGGATATAGGTACCTGTGAATGAGCAACTGTCTTAAGTACTTTCTTTCCTGATGCTTAGTTTCAAAAGGAGTGTTTAACTTTTAAAAGAAAATCCCTAAAGCATTTCATTCAAAGAGGTAGCTAGATAAAAGAAACAGAAAACTTGGAAATATCTGGACTGAATGAAAAGCTGCAGTATTTGATTACGCATTAATACACCCACAAGGATGTGCTGTGGTCCTTACAGATGGCTTCTCACAGAAAGCTTTGCAGGACTATTGTTTCCTCATACGCCGCTTTTCTACTTCCCTTGTGTGGCGTCATTGTTTTCCTTCTTCCTTCTGCATGGAGTCCTCCAACCTGCCATCTTACCACTACCACCCAACCTAACCCTGTTTGTATTGAGATGGGTGGTAAACAATGACATCCAGTTAGAGCTGCTGCAACTCCAGAGCCTCAAGGAAGATTTTTCAGGATTGTCAACTTTTGCAGTTTACAATGACAGTAACTGCAGAGTAGCTCATAGGTACATGCTCTCTAGACAAAATCCAACATTCTCGTACTCTTATCTAGACATGCACTACCATGAGATTCAGGATGCCTGTGAGCAATTACAGGGCGTCAGTTCCTGAGATGGGTGGGCACCTGCAATCTGTGCTGATTTAATCCGGAATTCTGACTTCTGGTTGTGACCCTTTGGCTCTATTTCATTAACTAGCGTGCATTTCCTTGCATATATTTGCATAAAAAGTCAAGATATCAGTTTCATCTGTCAGCATACACAGTAATATGCAAAGAGCTGCTTTTCAGATAGTTATTCTTTGGGGACTTAATACCAACATGCTTCCAGAACCTTACTTTCTGATTCTTCTGAGAGTTTGCTCAAGAGTCCCATTAAGATGAATGGAAACTAGATTGAAGCATTACAGGTACCATATTTCTACTTTATAATTTTTGCTGTGCTACAGCATCACCTTTATCACAATTATATTCCATTTCATAGAATCATGGAATCATTTAGGTTGGAAAGGACGCTTAAGACAGACCAAGTCCATCTGTTAATGGTCATTTCATCATCTTAACATCTGCAAACTATGGTAAGTCACTTTAGGATGACTAGAAGTATATTACAATCAGTCTGTCCCTTTACGTATTGTAGTCCATGACTGGAAGGATCAGTATGTTTTAATAACATTAGAAGTCAGTGGATAATTAATTAAAATAGTTTCTAAGCTAAAGTTAAAAAAAGAAAAAAAAGGTACATATTCAGCCACAATCCTAGAATTCTTTTAGGAATAATATCTGCCAGCTAAATTTCATATTCAAGAAGACTTTTGCTTACCCAATTAACAATGGTAAGTTTATACAGAGAAGTAATGCAGTGATGCCTGCTTGAGCTGCAGTCATGGACTAGATGTAGCGTTCATGAATGCTGAAAGCAGATGCCTTCCTGCGGTGCACTTTGTGACAGTTGGGACAGCCAGGTTGCCTTCCCTTCTGACCTGGAAGTAGAAATGGCTAGTGGTCTGTCCCGCACTATTGCCAGGGAAAATGGATCCAGCTTGATTTTTTCAGCACAAGGCTGAGGTTTGATTTAACAAGTTTTTATACTCTATGATAGTTTAATCAGAACTATTTATTTTTTTAACTCAGCTGTCAGTTTGTCCCACTTACTTCTCAACACCATAGTGGTCCTTTATTACTCAGCCTTGGAGGGAAAATGAAATATTAGTTGTTTTTGAGACTGTGGTTTTATGACTTGCTTAAGCTGTTTTAAATACAGGCTCTCAATTAAAGAGGTGTTTACAGACTCCTCTCTCCATCCCTTTTGCATGTGTCCCTGACCCAGAGAGCTAGTTTTTATGAGGCTACTGAACAAGCTGAATGGAGACATTTACTTGGCTAAAAACTAGTCAATTTTTCATCTAGGTTGCCTTTTTCAGCACATTTGCATCCAAAGGAGGGCTAGTTCCAGTTCAGGACTGCCCCCTCTTTTGGTTTATGGATTTGGTGTTAATGGGTTTAAATTCACTTATGCCTGTCCTGTAACTATAACCTAAAAAATATAACAATTTGAGATAGTTATCAAGAAATTTAACATGTAAGTGTAGTCCTCCTTGCTCCTGTGTAGCGTGCATTGAAAAATAATAGGAGGGAAGGCATATATTTAATAACCTTTGAAAGAGTTCCTTTGAAACAAGTAGCTATTTTAGGTTACTTTGTTTGAATTTTCTAAGGTATTCAGACTATTATTTAAATCACAATCTTTTTTTTTTTTTTTTTTCCAGATAATACATGCAACTATCTTTTAAAGTATTATCCAGCAATGTTTATTCTCTGAATTGTCATGTAAACTGATAGAATTTCACTCATTTTGGTGTTTCAGTAGACTATGTTAAGATACATGAAGAGATTGTGAAAAGGAATCACATTATCTCTTTTTACAAAAGACTCAATGGATACAATAGGGTTTCGAAACATGGGATAGAAAAACATTCTTTGTGTAGTGGGAATATATTTGGAAAAAGCTAGGTTAAGTGTAGAACACTTGAGAGAGTTTCCTGTTAAGTTTTGGCCTTTTGTTCCTTTTGTACTTGGAATTAATGGAATTTTAACTTCTGTTTTTATAGAACAAAGCAATATTTCTATTACATATGATCCTGATACTTTTTAGAAACACCCTATTTCTTGTTTGTTATTGCTGATCATCTTTGCTGGGTTTTTTTGGCAAATTTGTTTACTCTGAAATTAAAAAAAGTGAATTTATTTTATTTACATCTGTTTCTTTTCCTTCTTCTCACCTAAATAAATTTGTATCATCAGTCTACGTTAGGTCAATAGATTGTCCATTAAAACAAGTGTAATTCTGAATACACTGAAAACTTCTAGACTTACTGTTAGTAGATTGATTGGTCTGGCAATGAGGTGGACAACAGGGATACATAAAAAAATTTAGGCCAAGCAACAGAATGTGAATTGCTTGCTTCAGAGTAGGGGATGAGTTTGTTTTTTTTTTTTTTTCAAGACAACCTCCTTTTCATTTTTCTGTTCTTTTTCTTCCCCATTTGCCATAACTGCGTGAAGAGGCATGCACAGATGCCTGCTGCCAGAGTGTGATGCTTAACCTGACCGTCAGACAAGCCTCACAAAGGAAGGCTTTTCAGGTCCCCCAGTGAAACAACCACTGCATTTTATTATGGCGTGAAATTAGAAGTGAAAAGCCCTATGGCTCTTGCTGTTTAGTAATGCGGAATATGTCGTTTCTGATGGTGATTCTAGTGCTGGGAGGGAAATAGAAAGCCAGGGAAGAGAAACAAAGTAACAATTTAGACAAAGAGGGCCCCCCTTTTTTTCATCGTCTCTGATTGTTAGGTGGTCTATAAAACCATAGTACTGTGCTGGAGACAAGGAAAAAGAACATTTAGTTGCGGCTCTTTCATTCAGAAATGTATGTGTGAATTTGCAGGGTGATGTATAAGGAGAGTCATCTGTTATCAGAAGAGTTCACTAGTTTAACTCATAAAACAGCAACAAAAACTTGACTTCGCTTGGAGAGAGCAGTGCTGCTCTGACAGACACTGGAACTTGCATAGCAAGATGGTGTTTATAACAAGACTGTGTGTGGTTATCTGAAGCTGTCTTGTAACAGATTGGAAGGGGAAAGTGCCAGCTTGAGGAGGCTTTCCCCTGTCTGAGATTAAAAGAATCGTGTTTTCTCAATGAAATTTCTGTGCATATTTAAAATGAAATATTTATGCTCACTTTTACTGTAAATATGTTATGTAATCACTAAAGCAAGTAGTCAACTATTAGGAAATGAAAAAAGAGAGGCATGAGAGGCATTTTAGAATGTAAGATGGGCATCTTTTTGTAGAATCATATAATCATTTAGGTTGGAAAAGACCTTTAACATCATCAAGTCCAACCACAAAGTTATCCATCAGCTGATCGCTAGCACTTGTGCTGGAAATAAATTATGAAAGCCCATCCATGGTTCTAATATCTGGAAGGGAAGAGCTGTTACATTTTGCAGACCCATATTGTTAGCAGTAAATAGTACTGATATTTTTACTAGTTTACCTTTTTTTGACCCTATATGCATGGAAGGGATGGCAGACGACAGTGATTTAGAAACAGTAGTGATGTATAAATGGAAAGTTTCTCCTATGTTGCTTACTTTCTAGGTTATAGATGGAATCTTGAAGAAGCTTTAAAAGCAGAAAGAAAGAGTTAGCATGACTGATCCATGGTAGATGGGTGGAACAGATGCAAACATGAGAAGTCGGTTTGTTGGTAAACTGCACTCTGGGACTGCAGCCTGAAGGAAGAAATTTCAGGCAGAGAAGCAAAACTGCTACTGTTTTTTAATTCAGGTACTTCATTTTGTTATTCATTAATATGGTAGCTACACTACCAAAGAATTCAATACGTAAGCAGTAGCTCAGAAAGAAGCAAGAAGGCATTAAGCAATTAAAGCTATTATCACTGTCAGAAAGAAGTTTATTAGAGAAGAGCTTCTTAACTTTTTTAGACTGTGTCACTCTTCACCACAGTATATATCTTGTGTGCATGCTAGTGCTCCAGACTTGACTTGCTGCTTCATAGCATTTTGCCAGTGCTGTGCCTTGTGTCTTGACAGGTGAAACCTCAAAACGTGGAGACCTAGAATAAGAGCTAGGAAGAGCTTTGAAAAAAGAGAACTAATTGGCACTTGATGCAGCACATAAAAGCAAAGTAACAGAAGAATAGGAAAATTATCTTTGAGGCAGCAGTTTGAATAGGGATAATAGGAACAACAATTTTAAGGCCACAGTAGGTTGATAGAGGAAACAAAGATGTGAAGAAAGGAGAGCAAGGAAAAGAATATTGCCTCTGTAGCAAAGTAGTGGTGGAGTAGCTACTGCACTGAGACATAACCAAAATATTTGTACCTATTACAAGCATTTCAAAAGAACTTCAGGAGGATCAGAAAGCACTGCTAGGGCATGCCCCTTCAAGGTGAGAGGTTCACATTTAAGGCTCGAAGAACTCACTGCTTATACAAGATGAAACAGCTTCGACAGGAGAGAGAAAGCTCCATCAAATACTTCATATTTAGGGGATTAATCTTGAATTCAGGAAGTTTAAGTTCAATTCCGTCTTTCAAAATCAGGCAAAATAAGAACTCAAAGTTGTTTTTTGGTTACTGTGTTAAGCTCTAGTCTATGAAGCAGGGAAAGGGAAGAAAGTACGTGTCCCAGTTTCATCTGCTGGTACAAAATCCTGTAAACAAACTTTGAAAAGAACTGGTCAGGAATGAACTAATGTTTGGGAGCCAATTTTCTGTTGACATCGATGGCCATGATTTTGATTTGGTAACAAAGAATAGAAACATGAAAAGCGTCCTAGGATTGTTCTTCTGTCCTTTCAAACAAACACTTCTGCTGGTGAAGTTTGACATGCCAGACAACTAAGCCATACAGATAGATATCAAGCTGTCAGTGTTGAAAGTTATTTTCACTCTAAAAGGATTAGAGTTGAAACTGCTGCATTTGTGCTACAGTATGATGATATGACTTCTCGTTTGTTGTTTTTTTTTTAATAATACTAATTTACTTTCCAAATATTTGATATCAAAGCAGTTCCTTCATTTTCAACACCTTCGGTGATTCTCACTTTCAGTACGTGTACAATTTTTCTGGTACCTTTCACTTTCTGTTTATTTCTGGGAATTTAGAGCAAAGGCTATGCAGACTTGCAGAAAATTTGTCCTGAAGTTCTTGGCAAGGGTCTTGGTCTTTCAGGTGATCTAATGCAAGGTTTTGGAGCATATGGAGATTTGAAATGGTGGATTTTCAGAGATTAATGCAGTCAGAAGAGCTTTTTTTTTTGTCTAGTTTTTTTGAAACAAAGCCTCCATTTTAGGAACAAAGCCCGTAATGCTACTCTGTATACGCAAAGGTCTGGATGTACTTAACTGATACACTGTGACCAGCCCTGTCTCTATTCCAGGAAATATTGATACTGAACCTAAGTCATAAGGCTTCCTTTATTTTCCTAGGGTATTGAATGCATTCAGTAACTCACATTGCTAACACTTAAAATTGTATTAGCATCCCTGATGTTGTGTACTGAAATGAACTGGACAATTTAAAAAAGGAAATTATTCTGTGGCAGTCATGTTTTTGTTAGATATCCAGCAATTGCACTTCTGAAAATTTCCTTTACCGTAAGTCCTGATTTGATGTTAACAAGTTTGCATAACTGCAGAGAGCAGTAATACCTATCCGTGTGTGCTTTTAGTCCCTCTGCACCCAAGTGGAATAAATACACATCAAATGCAGGTATTTGCTATAGCAGTTCAAACTATGCTACTCTGCAGCCAGTAAAACTTCTCAGAAATGTTCCATTTTGCTCTGAAATAACCATTTGAATGATGATACCGTTCTCCAAAGTGCTGGTAACAGAGGACAATTGCACTTATAACTGTTGTAGTTTGCTTCGGTAGCTGTATGTCTAAGCCTTGTAAGAGGCTGAGTAAACAGCTGAAATCGAGGGTTTTTCCACCTTTCTGCTGAAGTAGCAAAATAGAGCTTCAAAGAAGCTTGTTAGTATGCTGTCCTCCTTTATTTCTCTGGATATTATTTTGAATAATAACATTTTGGGGTTTTCTATGTCCTTAAAAAAATTTGTAATTGGAAGATGCTACAGCTGTGTTCTGTGTGGTTTGGTGAAGGGAAGGTTTTAGTGGTCTGTTATGAGACATTGACAGTCCTAGCTGCAAAAGCAGTTTACATTTATTGAGAGCATACTGCTTGGATGTGAAATCAGAAGTTAAATCTTTTAGTGCTGTGTTTGAAATGTAGTTTTAAAAAGTATTTTGGTATTAACACCATTTTGAGGTGAATAAGGGCTGTTCATATCTTTAAAAACTTAAGTTCAAGGTGCCAGATATGGAAGGTCTCACCTTGTAGGTTTGTATTTAGCGTATATTTGGAAGATGTAATTAAACATCTTGTTCTTGAAATATAAAAACAATGGGAAAAATAGAAATAATCCAATTCCTGGAAAATCATCTAAAACAAGTGATGTGTCAAAAGTTCCATATTTCACCTGCAGGTAGTTTACATCATCCTACTTAGATAAGAATTATTTTTTTAAAAAATCAGTTACATATGTAATGATTGTTTTGGATCCCTGTTATACAGCTTTTGCTAGTCTTTTTATAAGGAATGTACCAAATTCTGCCAGGAAATATGGCTGTCGTTCCTGTTGACTAAGACCACTGCTGGGTGGCTTATATTCTCCCTTACTTTCTGATGTTAGAACTCAACACAAAATGCGATTTTCTCATAACTTATCCCTTAGTACTTTTTAATGCCAAATTGCTCTGAGTGAGGTCATGAGTGAATTAACCAGAAAAGCCTGTCAGGGTGTTAGCCTCAGATTAATCTCAACCCCTGCAGATACACCTTTGTGTGATGTGATATAATATAATGTGATGGTGGCCTTGTGATTGCTCTTCCCTGTCCCTTGCTGTGTGATTGCTCTTCCCTGTCCCTTTCTGTCCTCACTCCTGTTGGGCCCTGGAGGCTTGTACTGCACCATTTTACCTTACAGTTGAAGAGGACTCAGAATAGTTAAGGTACCTGTAACTACATCTCCAATAGAGACACCATATCCTTAGTTTTGGTGCCAGCCTCAGGTATTTTGTTTTTACTTTTTTTCTTAGCAGTTGAATTCTGAAAAATACAAAGTAGTCATCTGTCCTAAAGCATGAGGATGAACTGTCTGAACGTTGATTACAAATGAAGGATTTTTCTTTTTTTTTGTAGATACATATATGTATATATACTTTTGATTATTAGAATAAATTGGTACTTGCAGATGATAACAAATTCCACGTTAGTAACCTCTTCCTTGTCATGTACTCCGTCACAGTACCTGTCAGGATATCACCAATATAGAACCACAAAAAATACATTTGAAGAAAGACTAAAAAGTGCTCGTTAAAGGGATTTTTGAGACCCAGATCACACTAACCAAGTACAGCATTCTTTATTAACCATTTAAAATCTAAGACCTGGCTTTCATTCAAAACCAGCTCTACAATTAGCAGTACTTTCAGACAATATCAGCTGGGTTCCCAGTGTACATGATAATGTCACAGAATAACCCCAACTGTAACTAATTTAATTAAGACTTGATCCTCAAATACAAAATCACTCCTTTTCACCAAATAATGATGCTCACTGACCTACAGGAGAGAAGACAGGCAACACAGACAGGGAACCTTTTGTCATTTAACCTATTTGTTACAAGGGAAATATATTACTAGTGTAATTCTCATGAGAATCGCTTTAACATGAACAGAGGAGAAATTCCAGGTAGCCTCACAAAACTGCTATTTTACATAAAAAAATGTTTTACAGTTGTTCCTGTTAAACTTTCAAAGTTTTAAAGATACTTAAACCTTTCCCAGTCTACATCAAATGTAACAATTTTAGGAGCTAAAATATCACACCAGGTTTCTAGAAAGATGATAATTGGTGCTTTGATGGCTCAGCCTGCTAGTGCGGGAGGAAAGGCAGAGAAGCAAGAAACTGGCTCAGCTTAAGAGGGATCTCACAAAATGCTCAGGGGCTTCTTGAACAACATGTATGCTGCAAGCCAGTATGACAGCTGCTAGTTCTGCAGTTGAATACTCCTCTCTGGCTCTTGGATTTTTTTGGCCTAGGGAACGAAGTGATTCATTAGTGCATCTTTACCTCTAATGGTTTGTTTTATACAAGGTAGATGTGGACAGTGGGTGCCTGTCCTGATAGGAGCATCTTCAGATGCTCATACAACCTATCTGAAGTGCTCTAGTGCATCATCTTAGGCACTTGATCACTAGGAAAGGTACCCAGAAGCTTGAGTGCAGTACCCTGATATGATGAACCATTCACAAGAAGCCTCTGAATCAAAGTATTGAGCATGGTTTCTGGAGAACATCAAGAATGATTCAGTGTGGAAATGAGAACAGGTGTTTTTTGCATCATCATTCTGGATTCACTTACCTACCTCTGTAGGATTCCTCGCTCTAAGTGCCTAAATTCTCCCTGCATATAGTTCTATTTATGTGAGCTTTTAATTTTGTAACATACATTATGAAACAGTCACACCTAGTGCATTCTGAGTGTGTAGACAGCTCGTACCTTAGTGCTGGTCAAAGTTTTAAACTGAAGATTAAAAAAAAATTAACAGGGAACTTTACAAGTGTGTGTCCAATTTAATAACCAAACAAACATTTCTTTCATTTTAATATGCAGAATTCAAGTCACCTGCCTTGGATCTATAGAAGGAATGTTTATGTATATATATACACACTTTATACATACGTATATATAGATTTCTATAAAATGATTTGACAAAAATCGAAGTGGGCGGCCAGAGTCCTTCAGACTGATCAGTTGATCTCATCTCAGGATTCTTTTGTTGTTTCACTGCAAATTGTTAAGAGTTGTGATTCTTACCTACTTTTCTGCATAATTATTATTCTGCTGTTCTGCTGAATTATTTCCTTATAGCTTTTAAAATTGCACCATGTCCTCCTAGAGTGCAGAAATACCAGATCAGACTCATGAGTCAAGTTGGAGAATCTAATTTGGTCTTTGATTCAAACAGTAATGTTAATACTGATATTTCTTTTTGGCATTAATAACTGAGATGTGTCTTCTAGGAAGAGAATGTTTGAGGATTGTTTTTGATATGTATGGGTCTTTTGGGAAAATGTAATCCAGAACTAATCATAGACTATTTTTTTAATTGATATGCCATTTTTTTTTTAAATATAAATCTTACTGATGCATCTCCTCAGTTTTATCTTATAAAATAGTTTCAGTAAACGCATCCTGTATCTCATGACTCATATAGTGAAGAAGAAAAGTAGTTGTTCAAACTGTTCAAAAGATTGTATGGTCTATGATGTGATATTGTTAATAGCTAATACTGTTCTACCAAGCTAGCATTCTGTTCATTGGTTTGGACTAGGTAAATAAATATTTAGCTGTCCATTTACTTTTCTGAAACCAAAAAATTGCATTCTTCAGACAACTCACAGTCCAAGTTACAGAAAGTAACCATTTCTGTTCCTATTGATAAGCAGCAGATACAGATATAAAAAAAAATAATCTCAAAATCAGTTAGTTCTTTCTTGCTGCTTGTTTACGTTTTGCGTTGTGTTTAGTGTTGCTGATCTACAGGTTGAAAATCACTTTTCTTCTGGTGCCTTTGGGTGCAGTCATATATTTAAGTGTACGTACACTTTCACAAAATTATTCTCTCTGAGAGTGATGAACACTATATTCTCCTTTGACTTTGGTTAAATTCTGGACAACAAGAAGGTTCTTTGCTCGGTCCCTGATAGTGCATGCATTTTTCAGGTACTTCTCTTTGTGATATAGCAAGCTCTTAGGAGACTACTCTGAAATGTGTTTTGTTCCTTTTTTTTTTTTTTCCCCCCCCAACCATCTAAGTTACATTTAATTAAATACTTTAGGGCATCAAAACACTTAAATATATATATATTGTAAACATAAACTGTTGATTTCTGACCTTGCTGTTATGAGCAACTGTGATCGTGAATGATAATGAAAAGCATAATTATATTCTAGCTATAACACTTTGATTCCATTCTTTTTACAAAAGTTTGCATGTGACCACTTTGGGGAAGGAAGAAGCCTTATTGGAAAAAAATACTGCAGGTAGACTCTTCTCTGAAATAAATAATTGTTTGCACATTAAATAGTTACAAATATGTCATATTCAGCTACTTAATTGAATAAATTTGCAGTATTTGAATAAATATTTCTTTCAATGCCTGAATTATATTTTGCAATCCATTAGACTTTCAAAATTGCTGGGTTGGTTTAACTCCCTCCCATTCAGGTCAAAGGCAACATGTCCTAAGCAAAAGTGTTGGTAGACTGTTTTGAAAATCCCTTTACTAACCAATGTAAATTACATGCATCATACACTAATCTCGTAGTTGCTTCATTTATAGTTTAAATATTAGATCAGAAAAGACTTCTCTTAACAGGACCCTTGCTCCTAATCTTTAAAAAATGAAATAAACAAATATAATCCATAATATTTTAAAGCAATAGTGGTTCTTCTTCCTTGAATGAAACAGTACTTCACCTTTATTCCTAATTTTATACAATCTGAATATTAACACATCTGTAGTAGTATCTGATATATATATTTATACCTCCATGTGTGTATGTACCACATACACATTTTGAAGGATGACAAATGCTGGGGTGCTTTCTATTAGCACTCGTTTTGGCTTTTGATGGAGTTGTTTAGTACTGAACAACAACTCTGCAGCAGTCTGGGTCAAGAAAGCAAGCCTACAACTTTTGGATTTATGCACAGGAGATGATAAAACAAGTGCTTTAGGAGGATCAGTTTAGAAGATCAGTGGGATTAACAGCCATCATCTTCTGAAGAGTGCCACTGGCCTGTAATGACTAGTTAAATGCTGTGTTGCTTATCTCTTCATGCCCCATTATGGTGATGCTGGGGCAGCAGTCAGCGATGGCTCCAAGGTACTGGTGACATCTACCAAAATGACTGCCAGGATGATTCCCGTGCTGCTGCCCTCCTGCCTGCTGGTGGCCTGCCATGTACGTACCTAAACTTAGCTTCCGAGAGTGGGTGGTAATGCCTGCAAGGTATCATTTATTACATAAAGTAGAGCCAAAACCAGCTGCTGCTTGGCCTAGATTCCTCCTCATCCTGAATAGAGGATTTCAGTATCCTTCTAACAGGCACACACATTTACACTAATCCAGAAAACCTGGATGTGTTTACCTGCTGAGTGGGATTAGTTTTCTCATGGGTGTTTTAGGTATTTCCTTGAAACTCTTCTTATTGATGAGAAATGCTGTTTGCTTTCCTTTCAGACGTTAAGGCTAAGCTAAACGCTAGTGAAGTAATTCCTGTTGGTCTGGGGGAGCTTTGGGTCAGGCCTTTGCTGAGTTGCATTGAAGTTATTATAAATTTATTCTGCAAATTTTTAATTTTAAGATGTATGCTTTTTCTTTTTATGTTCTTTGACTGCTTGGATTAAGGAAACAGATACTATTGCCACTAGTCCTGATACGCATTTTCATGATTTTAATTTTTATTATGCCTGGAATGATGCCTGTCAGAAAACCTTCAGCTGCTGTCAGTGGAAGCCCTGATTCAGCTTTTTCTTGAGAGAATTTTCAGTTTGGTGCTTGCCTTGGCTAGATGGTCTAAAAATGGGAGAGATCCATAGTGGAGGGAAAAATGCTTTACTACAGTATGGTGCAGGGCACTGCAAAATGCATTCTTCAGTATACGCATCTTGAGGCACGTTCCTAGCAAAGCATGCCAAAAATGAAAAAAGAACTACAACCCTTTGCAGATGGAAGATACAGCTCAGAGTGACGAGTGACACCTGTAAATGGGATGAAAAAGTTTAACAGAACCAGGCAGGCTGAAATTTATGAGTACAGATAGTTTATTAGAAAGCTGAGATGTCTGGAAAAAGGCAAACTTATATACACAATAGCGTTTCTTCAGAGCTAGTATGTATGTAACATATTGGATCTGGAACACATTTCCCTCTCCATATAAAAAAGACCACGATAGACTTCATAGGGAAAAACATGTATCTCTCTACCTGAGATAATCGCCATTCAGAGGATAAAGCTCACCAGGCAGTGGTAGGGATCTCAAGATCTCAACTGATTTACGGTTTAAGTCAAGGACTCAAAGGTGAGACCTTGATCCAAGCTTCCAGCTTTTCCAGCTTCCCACTTTAGTGAAACCTCATAACAGAGTGGCTAAGAGGGTAAATGCACAAACCTCAGTGTTTGTGAGGTGCTTTCAATCTTTGTTAGTGCAAGCTTAATAGCTACCTTTTTAGAAAGACGTCCCAAACTCTTCTAGTGCAAAGTTACTGGCAATATTTCTGCCTGCTAGCAGTTTTTGTCCAACCTGCGGCATGGTACAGCTGCACTAAAGCTAGGCAGTCAGCTCCTGCCAGCAGCCCATGGTGCTAGGCTAAGCCAAATAGTCTGAGGACTCCTCGTACGCAGGAGTAGGAAGATTTGTTTGTTTATGTATGGCTAAGAGCATGTGCTCTAATCAGAGCCTGTGAAGCTCATGATGGAGGCCTTACGGCTTTCTATATCATCTGTATTCCTTGGAGTCTTCTGAGAGCAGTCAGATTGCAGGATACTGCTGAGCCCTGGTTTATTTTGTCCATTTTTCCTTTGAAGTGTCTGAATTGAGATGCCCATCATCTTTGCCTGCTCTGATGGCAGGAGGTGCTGGGGCTCAACTGAAAGTAGCCTGGGCTGTCCCGAGTCCTTGTTGAGACAGAGCAGCAGCCAGACAAGTGCTGGCGC
This sequence comes from Microhierax caerulescens, assembly GCA_035590215.1. Lineage (NCBI taxonomy): Eukaryota > Metazoa > Chordata > Aves > Falconiformes > Falconidae > Microhierax > Microhierax caerulescens. The sequence goes on from JAVJGJ010000014.1 coordinate 96,378,030, forward strand.
ATACTTACGTTGCAGGTAAAGACAACCTGGTACAAACACCTTGAACAAACCTTCTGAAGCATATACAGTGTCACAGTATTTCCTTTCAGGAATACCAGCTGTTTAGAGCCTGCAAGAAAGGTGGTCCAGTCAGCATGAACTTGGTGCTAGTTGTCATCTCAAGATGTGGATATGCTGGTTTAAATATGCTCTGTGTGGCTGAGCAGCAGTAAAGCAAGAATTCAGAGAAGGCAAGGATATGGAAATCCTGATAGCCTTGGGGATCGCTGACAAAGTCCCAGTGTGGTCAAAATATTGTCCATTTTGTCTTTACACCATCTCTACATATATAATTTGGGGCTAAATCCATCAGGCAGAAGAGCTGTAAAATCGGCATGACAGTGGAATTGGGCTCAAATGTGCAGTAACTCTACCGCAGGAGGAACACCACTCTGGAATTAAACTTACTGACTTCAGTGACATTTTATAATGTGTCCCTCTAATTACTCTGTTTAGAGCACATTGTGAGTTTTGAAGAGCTAGAAACGGAGTCTAAAATACATATAGAGAAAATGTTTGTGTGGTATTTTTCATTCCTGAAATGTGTAACCTCTGTGACTATCTGTTTTATTATATTTCTGGGGTTTTGTTGCTAGTAAGAAAAATGCTTAACTTTTAATACACTATTTATTTTTTTAGGACATTAATGATACAGGTAGACAGCTGAGATACAGCCTATATGTATTTGTGCTTGGTTTTGAATAGCGTAAGTGTATATGGATCTGATCTAATACTATGTATAAGAGAAATGAATTATATAAATACAAAATTGCATGTCAAAGGCCTTTCTTTTTGGTGCAGTAAGTATCTTCGCATTATTACCGGAAAGAGGAGATGTTACTAACTCCTAACAATGCCAGACCATCAAACAAAGGAAGAGAAAAGGTTTCTGGATGTGAATCTGAATTCGTGTTTCAGCTGCAGTAAATGCTTTTGACAGTGTGATTTTTCTTTATTCTATGCTGTGAATCTTGACTCTGGTTTGCAGAGTTTGAATCTCAACTCTCCATATAACCATTGCTGTAGAGGTTGAAGGTGAAGAAATGATAATATGGTACTTGAAATAAAGTAACTTTGCGCACAGACCACTGAACATTGTCTATTTATACAGGAATAGTGGTTAAATCTCTGCTGAGTTTACTCTATAGCTTGATGAAATAGTTTCTCGCTTGGGAAGGCAATGTGCCCATCCAATCTTTAGGCTGGTGAGCAAGGAGAAGATTTAACTTTCTGTAGTTTAGAGTAGTGCTTTTGGCGATGTCTCTGTGATCCAGGTGACATGGTGTTAAATTAGGGCCTGGATTCAATGAGGTAGAAAATAGGATGGCATATAAACAAGTGAGGCAATTGCCTTGTACAGTAAGAAATACTGAAAATATTTCTTGTAATCTAACCGTGGCTTGGCATGACCTTACTGTGACACTATGACTCAATGACACAATCTTGTCCCTGGGAGAAGTGGATTTCTAAAGCTTATTATTAACTTCCTATGGGCCAAACAAACAACTGGAGAAGAAATGGGGTCATTTGTGGTTGTGTCTTTCTTTTTTTTCTCTTCCTGACACTTCTTTGCCTCCTGATTCTTCCTAGTGCCTGGAGCCCTGCAAAGAGTCCTGGGACCTGAAGAAAAACCATTGCCAAAGCTTCTGTGAGGTATGTCAGCCCAAGGGCACTCTTTCTCATTTTGTTCTAGCTGTCTCTTGTTTAAATTACTGGCTTAAAGGAGACAGCTAACAAATGGGATATTTACAGCAGTTGCCTTCATTTGAATTGATACACATATAATAATGTATCCATTTTAAGTCTGAGTTAAAAAAAATAATAATAAAAAAAACACATTTTTTTTTTTCCCCCTGACCAAATGAATTATCTCAGTTTGAAGTTTTTAGACTTGATCCAACCACACTTACATAGCTTCTCTCAGAAAGTGCTGTGAAGTCCCTCATGTAAGATACTATTTCTACCACATGCCCTTCTGTCTTTTCTGGACATGTGTTAGAAAGAGTATCTTTGCTTAAAAGATGAGATGTCTTTGTGTGAAAATCCTTGTGCAAGGTAGCTAGAAAAGATGGCTTTCCTGTATTTGAAAGTCAATCTGATTTCTAAAAGAATCTTTCTAGAAGTCATGGGATTGTGGACTCCTAATTCAGAAGACTACTATAAAAATACATAATTATTCAGGAACAAGTCTTTGGAAAACTTTGAGTCACGTTTCAGAGTAACCTTGTGAATAAGCAAACTTGGATCTGTTAAACTAGTACAAAATAGGAGATGGTTTTGATTTAAAACATGGCTCTGCTGAGTTGGCAGAAGTCAGCTATTACAGTTCTTTAGTGTTTTTAAGTACAAAATGGAAATACCATCTCAATAGAAAGTTGCTTTATTATAACTAAATCAATATAAAGATATAACTTGATTCAATTCTATGAAAGTGTACGTTTATAAAGATTTTCAGCTTTTCCTATAAAAAAATAGAAATGACCTTAATTTATATTATGATTTCACTGATGTACTGATGTAACTGCTCCCTCATCACTGTTGGCACTCTTTCTGGTAAAAGAGCATGTCTGATGTTTAAATTATTTTAAGCATCATGAAGATGATTAGAAATAGCTGAAATTTCAACTAAAGAAAAAAATGTATATCCAACTGTGTAAATAGGGATTACTGGATTACTGATCTATGTAGTTACATTAGAAAAGGAAGTAAAAACTTTGCATGAAAACCAATCCTTGTAAGAGTTCTTTAACCCGGATTAATTTCTGCTTCCTCATATGCAAAACTCTCCGGCAGTGTAATAAAGCAGTTATAGTGGATCTAATTTATGTCATTATTGTATATCACTTCTCACTTAGGCTGTATGTTTCCAGATATGGCTGAAAATACGTATAAAATTGGTTTAAGAGGAAAACATTTGTAGAACACTGTTCTATTGTAACAGTGAGCATCCCTCTTTGATTAGTGTTTTGTGGTTGAAGCTAAATTTAGAACTTCAAAGGCCCGTAATGAAGAGCAGCACATTTAGCAGCTAACTGAAAAATGAGCTGTGAAATAGGGTGAGGAGGAGAAGCCTTGAGGACGTATTATGCCTCAGGGAGCTATAAAGTTTTTAATTAAGTAGCTGCAAATTTGTGATGTTTTAGGATTTGAAATTAGCTTCACCCACACAAAAGCACAGGACCACTTTCCTTTCTCTCAGACTCTTGTATGCTCCATAGACGACATTTGATTGAATTTAAGGAGGCTGTTTTCCTTTGAGAGTGTTTTCAATCTTTTTGTATTTTGTAAAAAATCTGGAAGCAACAATTTAGCTTTTTGCTTCTCGAGGTCCCTGTTTGGTATATTACTTCTTATCTACTGAGTGAGTGTACTCATGTTAATGGAACCTTATGTGTAAAGAAAAGGAGACAGTTTACTTTTTTTCCATAAATTCAGTTTCCTGCTGGTTTAGCTTAACTGGCTAACCACGTAATCAGGTACATTCCAATGAGGGGAACAGCAGGACTGTGTGTCCAAGGATCACCGGGGTCAGTAGCAGATATAAGGACTGTTCATTTTGGCAGCTATTAGGATGGTTAAACTGAAACACCTAAATGCGTCCTTGAAAGCCGATTCAAAAAATCTGGACTGTACTGTAGGACAAGATGGGAGACGTAACATAGTGGTACATTCTTGGACCACAGAGACTTTGGAGAATAAACTGACACATAATCTGTGAAACACCTACACCTCCATAATAGTGAAGTCTTTCTCATTTTGCCAGAAGTATGAAAAAAATAAAAATAAGAACAAGATTCAAAAACATTTGAAGATGCCAGGAAGTTGCAGAAGTTGCATGAATAGTTGGATGGACAGTGAGTTATAATTCCTGTGTATGCTCAGGAATTTGTAAATCAGATCTGTCAGGATGGAAGGGGTTTGCTTGCTCTGAGATGGAAAGGCAGGCTATAGATAACCCCAGTTACATGGGTTGCTCATCTGCAGTTCCAGCAATCGCTTTGAAGGGAATCACTTTAATTGTTTTTGCACCAGACTAAATGAAGAGTACATGACATGTACATGTGAGACATACCCATGTCACACACAATGCTTTCCCTAGGGTGCTAGATGCTATTTTTAATACAATTTAAAGTGTATTTTTAATACAATTTTAAGTGAACCTTTCAAACCTCTGAGTGGTACACATGCTACAAAAAAATGTCTCTGTGTTGAAGCAACCTCTTGTGTATCTAGGAGTTGATTTCTCAAAGTAGCATTTACTTTGATCCATAATCAATATATTTAAGACTTAGTTTAATTTGTATTTTGTGATCATTTTATCAAAAATTTTGTTGGTGTTGCATGAAGAGTTACACAATTAGTAATATGCCGGCAAGAACATAAAGGTGCTGCAAAATCTTCTCTTAGCCAACTCAGTTCAAACAGTATATTGAAACAAGATTTCACTTATTTATCTAGTGTGGCATTACATCAGATATTGTGGGTAAAGTGTTATGAAGTACAAAGGGAGGAATTTGGGATAGTAGAACAAAAAGACTGTCTGACCACTGCTATGCCTTTGTTTTATGAATGTTTTTAATCTGTCATTGAGCAACTTTGTAACCAGCCAATGTGAGGAAAACAAGGGAAAGCTGGTAGATATAAACAACTTTATTCCATTGAAGATGGTGGTCTTGAGGGAATTCATCATTCTGTACTTGGAATGCTTTTTTAGAAGCAGCTTGAATATATAAATCTTCAGGGATAGTCTTGCAAAAGCTGAAAATCTGAATTTTTGTATAGGAGTTCTTGGAAAATGTACAACTTTTTTTTTTTTTTTCTGTTGTTGTTGAAAAATTTATACAGTTGTTTTGCTTTCCCTTTAGCCTCTTTTTCCCAAGAAGAATTACGAATGCCTAACTAGCTGTGAATTCCTTAAGTACATCCTGTCTGTGAAGCAAGGGGACTGCCCAGCACCTGAGAAGGCCAGTGGTTTTGCAGCTGCCTGTGTTGAAAGCTGTGAAGCTGATAGTGAATGTTCTGGAGTGAAGAAATGCTGTTCCAATGGATGTGGTCATACATGCCAAGTTCCAAAAAATTTATACAAAGGTAGAGTTTATTAATATGTACTCATACTGGCCTAATAACTTCGGGCCATAATAAAGTCTCCTATAAAACCAGGACTGTCATTTCATGTATGGATGTGAAGAAAAAGGAGAGGTGCCTGTAGAAATGTGTCTGGACACTGAAAGGATGGAAAGCCAGAGAAAAATACTGCTGTTGAGTTTTTTTCCCCTTGCGAAACCCATGTTTAGAAATCTGTGGAATGTAAACATGTGGCTATTATGAATCATCTTAAGCAGAACAAACTTGCCAATTTAGGTGAAATCTCACTTAATTTGATGCAGATGAGAGAGAATGCAGCAGAAAAATATTTAATGATAAATAGTTCAAGGTCTATTAATCAGAAATAACATTTATGTTTGTAAGCCAGGCAGGTAGGACTACCGAATAGGAAGTGTGAATAATCTGGTAAAAGAACAAATCAATGCAATATATTTGGCATTGGTGTTCTTAACGACCTAAAAACCTCTAGTGAAAGGTTATAATAACCACAAAGATGTTAAATCATTATTTAAAACTAAGGCAATTTTATTCAAAATTTTGTAATTTGAGTCCTGAGATTCTGTGAAAAAAGGTTTTCCTTGACATTCATCAGCAAGAAAATACAGACTAAGGAATTATTTGCTTAGACAACTCCAGGTTTTAATATGATGCAATTAAAAAAGCTTTATACTTGGAAATACTCTGAAATTGTGCTCCTAATGCAGAACAATGAACATTTATGAAAGGCATTTTCTTGATCCACAGAGCTGGAATGTTTTGATAGAAATCCTTTCTCCTTACTCTAGAGATAAAAAATAAATATTAATCAGTTATTCTGATAGCATGGGCTTTCTGTGTGAACTCTAATCAGCAGAACTCGGAACTAAGATCCAGGCTTAGGTCTGATTCCAAACTTACTTCCATCTGTAGATGGAAAAATGGTAAAATATATGGAGATTGTGATTTTTATCTTTAAGTTTGTTGTTTTAACTGAAATGTTGATACATATTTTTGATTCTCCATAGTGATGAGATGTATGTCAGAAATACTGTGCTTTGACTTCTGAATCCTGTCTTTCAGTGTAGAGGATGGGCTGTCAGGAAGCACTGTCTTATATACATCAATGGAGAAAATCTGATCTAGAAGTCATATAGGTTGATTAAGCATAAAACTGATGAAGGTAGTGTTCAAGATAGTTTGAACAGCAGGCAATACTGTGATCCAAAAATCCAGTGCAGAAGGGAGATTCTCTTGCTTCCAAGATACTTCAGAGCATCCCCTTTAAAACTATAAGGAATTAATGCACTCTTATAAACAGCACCTTTCAAAATTAAAATTATTTAAATGGATCACTTAGTTATTTCTTTTGTCTTCTTGAGACAAATGACCAGAGTGATAAAATGGCATTTGGGTTGTATGTGTAATGGTTTACATGGTCAGGTTCCATACCAGAACTGCAAAGCATTCCAGTAAATGTAACAGCTGAAAAAGGTAAAAACACAACAAGCAAAGAAACAAACAAAGGAAACAAGATGACATGCTTTTGGAGAGGACACAGGATATGACATGTTGTATAACTGCACACTACAAAGTCAACTACTGTTCAGCCTGATTATACAGGAACAGAGCTAACCTTCTCTAGCATCTTATCACCTATCTGCAGGACGTGCTTGCTTGTAAGAGCATATATTTCTTGCAGAGGAACGGTAAACCCAGTACTGTGCTGCCTTCTCAGCTGATGAATTCAGCTAATTAGCCTCTTCAACCTGTCTTTCCGCAAAAAAGGACAAAGAGAAATGGAGCAGGCTTGCTATTCATTTCCTCCAGGGGTAAATGACCTTCCTGTCACTAAGGAAAGGCAAGCTCTGCAAGCCTGACTAAGATCTAGGTGAATAAGTTTAGTACTTATTCTTATCATTTTGACAACACTCACAGCTGGAAAATGAACTCAGATCTAAGAATCTAAGAGTCTGCAGAAGCTCCTATAGTTTTACTGTTGATCAAGCTCTGGACATAAGTTACAACAGCAGGTATAATATAAATACTCATCTGATTTGCTGGATTTACAAACTGGATTTCCTCTCTAGTACTGAGTGCTAAAGCCCAGTCATAAAAGAATATTAATGTAAGTACGCTGCCACGGAAGTCATGTATAGCAAGGGTTGTTGGATTAGCATAACAAGTCCAGTTATTTGTTATCCAGATTGTTAATTGCATTGCATTCGCTGTAATCTTCGAACTGTCCATTATCATTGTATTTTTTCATCTCTGTTGGGCTAATCATCTCTGTATTTTCATTTTCATCTCTGTATTACTAATCAGTTACATAATCTTTCCATTTTTATTTCCCTTTACTGGAGATATCAGATGTTTATCCTACTCTTTTGTCACCTACCTTATCCACCTCCTTTACATAGTCTCAACTAGTGATGGACTTCAGAAAGTGTCCCTTCTCCATGGCCTATCTATTTTTTTTTTCTATATGGACATAATAATGTTACAAGTAATAGTAAGTGCTTAATGTAGATTTAATACTTTAGAGATACAAATGGGAGCAGTATCTCTACTTTGAAATAAAACAGTTTGAAAATGCAGAAGAAAAAAGAAGGAAGAGAAAGGGAAATGCGTGGTCAAGTTCACTTTGTCTAATATGCGCATATGCACACCTAAGTAAGGACAAGGACATGTATCTTTTTCTACAGTCAGCTGGTAACACATGAAAAAACGACCCATCACCTTTTTTCCTGCTCAGAAGTTAGTGGTCTCTCAGATGTGTTGATATACCTACTTGTGTGAACTTTCCAGGACCTCTTTCTAACAAGGATTCAGAATTCGTGGTGGCTCTTCCAGCCTAACGAGTTTTGTCTGAAATGTATGAGGGAGCAATCTGTACAGCAGACCGAACTGCAGATCTGGGCACGGTAAATTATGAAGAGATTATTATGACATTTAAAGTGTATGATAGCATTGACAATGTCATAATAGGATAGTGGGAGCCTGATGGTCACCCACAGTTTAAAGGCTCATCTCATGCTTAGAGAAAAACAGTTTTATATTAAATAGTGTACAGTTTTGCACATCTCTGAATCTTTGAACAACTGTGTTTGCCATGAATATGCCATGAATATACCCTTTACTGTCAGAAATCATTCCATGGAAGCTTTTTGAATTCCTGGAGAATCAACATTTAAGACCAGATTCTTATGGTGGGCCAATGTGCAGTTTGTGTTTTCACAGCATGGAGATACGTGTACTTTTTGAAAGATACCTTTAGAAACATTTTTCCTAGAGTAGGGTATTGCAAACATGCAGCAATCAGTGATTTGAATTCTTCAGTTAAGCACCACAGACTTCAGAGGACTAATTTGTTCCAGCATGATGAAAGGGCTGACCATTTACATAATAAAAAGCACATTGAAGAGTAATTGAATCTACACATCTGGATATTAAATTGATGGTGCTGGTTCTATAAAAGTATTTTAAAATGCACTTGTGCTGCGCTCTCACTGTTTGTGCTGCTGTGCTCCATCTGCACACAATTACGTAACACCGGAGAGGCCGAGATACTTGCAATCAAGTGAATCCAACTGCCCCTAATACGAAGCAGATGGAAGTTTTCTTAACATGCAAATTGTAGGATTATTGTACGTCTTAATTAAAGAAGGATTTTCAAATGTGGAAATCTGAACTGACATGTTCTGTGATGTTTGTTATATTAGACTAAGACTTCAGGCTGCTGAAGGGTATCTAGAGTTTAAACTGCTGTGATAACCAGATTTAAATACTGGATTTTCCTGAGGTTGATTTTAGGTTTGTTCAAGGGCTACAAGATCAGTTTTTATTTACCTGTAGCTAATTGGATAATCAGATTTAGGAGGAGACCTCTTAAAATCTAAAAGCGGTTTGTTCACCTAAGGAAATTTTGATGCTCTGTTATCTGTGGCAGACTGAGTAGGAAACAACTTACCAAACCAGCATGTTATGCTGGACTTATGTGGACAGGCACTGAAATGACAAAACAACTAGAGTGCATATGATAACTTGCTAAGAAGGTTTATATATCAGCATAGAAATCTTATTTGTGACATATCCTGAAGTGGCAAGATGTAGTGCAGTCAAATATTTGATTTCCTGAAGTCTGTCTAGAGAAATGTATCTAACACTTGATTTGTCAATTTAATCAAAAGGTGCCAAATTTGAAGAGCTGTTTTTTCCTTTAAGCTACTGCAGATGTTTTCAAAACAGTGATATTACCAGCAGTAGAAACAATAGAAATAACTATCCTTCAGTATGACTGCATAATGAGAAATTATTGTAAAATTTTAGAAAGATATCTTTGTTTCTGAAATGTAACAATGAGGCAGTATGTTAGGTATACCTGTTCCAAGATGCCTTGAAAATACCTTTCCTGTTTCTTTAGGGAAGATTGGAGGCTGACACATCATACAATACAGCTGCATGTGAATCAATAAGATCATGTTGCCATGGAGAAGGCAAACAGCTTTCTTAAGTACATCAGTTTAATGTAAGATGTGTGAAATAATCCTGCTGCTCTAGTCCACACTGTAAGAGTTTAGACACAGTCTGTGTCCAGTTTTAGGCTTGATTCTGAAGAAGGGCTGTGGGTCAATAGAATTTCTAGACACAACTGCAAGAATGATCAGAGGTCTAGAAACACTGATTTAAAAGAAAAGAAGAGTGCACTTTGGTTACTAGAGTGGAGAAGAAGACATTCAGAGGTATGACAACAGTCTTGCAGTACATGAAAGGCTCCTCCGTAGATGAAAAAGAATCTGTTCTCCATGATCTGTGAACATCATGGACAGTTACCGAGTTCAAGATGCAGTGGAGGAGACTAAACAGGGTTGTGGGAAAGCTTTCTAATGGTAAGGGTGGAGAAGTGGTAATGGATCACTATGTGGTGCTGTAGAAATTCTGTTATTCTGTCATAAATTAGCTGAACAACAAGTATGACTGATTCTGCTTGGGATCAAAGGGGTCTTTCTCCAAGTTAGCAAAACATATTTGGAAGGTGTTTTCTGTGAGATCAGTTTTAGCTTAAAACTTACAGATCCTTTAGTTTTTAAGTGAAATAAATAATCCTGAAGATTTTTGTTAAAAACAAGTTTACCGTTAACAGAGATAGGTCAGTTATGAGCACTTCTGAAACTCCTATGCTCACCAGCCTATCCATTCCCCTCTTTTTTCATTTTGTCTGATCTAGTTGTTTTGGGATGGGGTGGGGGGGTGTTATTATTATTTTTTAATACAGCTTCATCTACATATGACTTAATTGCATTTTGTAAATTACTCATATATTTTGTCTGCACATTCCTATTCAGGTGTTCCACTGAAACCCCGGAAAGAATTAAAATTCATAGAACTTCAGTCAGGAGACCTGGAGGTGAAGTGGTCTTCAAAATTCAATATTTCCATTGAGCCTGTGATCTATGTTGTTCAGAGGAGGTGGAATCAAGGAATCCATCCAAGTGAGGATGATGCTACTAACTGGCAAACTGTGGCACAGGTCAGTTCTTTGTGAAGCTATATGGATCCCTAGGTTCCAGACCATAAGCTAAATAAAGGTCCTCTTTAGATCAGAGTTAGATCACTTACAGGTGGGGGAGGCTTATGAAGAGGGAGCCCTTTGCAGGGTCTCTCTCCAGGTTGCAACAGAGCTGCAAACAGAACCCAGATCTCCAGAACTTTGCTTTACTGCTCAGTGAAGTGTTTGCTAGATTTACTCAAGTGAAATGAACTTGTATTTTCACTTCCAGTTTTTCAGTTATAGAAACATCAAATGCTTTTGGTATGTATTGACGATGATTTCATAAAAAATGCATCAATATATCAGTAAAGAGGTAAATAATGGTTTCCTTGACTCCAAAAGAAAAACTACTCAGAGGTTTATGTTTTCAAAATGAGTTTATTTTGTGGGTTTGCTCACTGTAGATAAAAATTGATAGAACTGAAGGCTTCATTTCCATGAGGCCAGTAAGTGGCAATTACTTGTAAGCATGTACTTATGATCTATTCAGATGTGAATTCCAAAGTCTCTGAAAGCCACAAATCTCTTGAAAAATGCAGAATTAGATACCAAAATCCGTTGAAGGAAGCACGTGAGAGACATAGCTCTCTTGAGGTCAGTGGGACTCAGTGCACAGTGTCCAGTGCATGGCTTGGGTCTCATAGGAAAGATAAGAAATTACATTTGTGAAACGGCTATTTAATTTTTAAAATAAAACACATAGTGTAAAATACTAAAACCTGTCTTCTTTGTAAAGTTGTTTTGTTTTTTTTTTCTCATGTGACCCTCCCAATGCGGAAAAGCCTATGATGTCATGCTCTTATCACTCACTGCAATCCAGACTGAAAATGTAAGATTCATGAGCAAATGTTTCTTAATGAGAAGCAGCCAACAGAGCATAAATTTTCACTTAGTTCCTTCCCAGTTTTAGTCTGTTTTTTAACATGCTGACAGTCCACCTGGATGGCAGAATTCCAATCATTTATCTTAACTGCTTCACCCTCATCCCTGCTGACAAGAAAAGTAAAATGCTGATTTTGAAAAGATCTGCAAAGTGTCATTATAGCTAAAGAAAAAGGAAAGAGAGAATAAATAGAACCATCCACAAAATAAAGGGGTTTAAATTCTGTGACAATCTGTGTTCATTCTCAATTCAGATTGTGTAGGAAAAGCTATCTTAAAATAATGTCAAGCTTGTGAAACTGAGCACTCAGAAGTGCAGTGCTTAACCTCAATGTGGTGCTACAGGGGGCTGTCAATATGTTAGAGTCTTGCTCAGAAAAAGTCACAGGCAGCAGAGCCTGGCACAAAACCCTACTTGTGCAAGCCCAAGGGAACTTGCACACCTCCAAACCTGGTAAAGTTACAGCAACTTACTTATTATCTTTCAGCAGAGGTACAGGTCTTGAGTCTGCATTCTCCGTATTCAGCAAACAACCTCCAGCCTTTGCTACCAGGGAAATAACCATATGACAAAAATGAGCCAGATCTGAATTACTTCTCTTTGTTTTCGTGCCATGTATATGTGCTAGACTGCAGAAGCCCAACTCTTTGGGCTGGTGGACCCAGACTGCAGAGGTAGCACACTGCGGTGTTTTTCTCATCCCAGAAACAGACATGCACATTTCTGGAAGCATGCGCTATATATATATATACTTCACTATATGAACCTGTGCCTTCTGGCAGTGGATGAGAGTGTTTCAGAAACGGGTTCCTGTGCAAGAGTGATAAGAACCTTGACAACTGCCTTTCCTGGGGGTCTGTTACATGTGGGGAGAAGGGGCTGAGTTAATCACTGTGGCAGGAGAAGCCTTCTCCAACTGACACCCTTCTGAGAACTTCGCTGACCCTTCTGCATCACAAGAGATGCGTGTTTGGTTGTGTGATGGGACCCTACTGGGGATGCCGGTTTGGAACAAGCTTCAGGATGCCTGACTGGCTTTGTGAACTGTGTATACCTTATGGGACATACAGGCTGGGCACCCTTGAGGGGTGCTAGTAATCAGAATTTCTGTCTCTGTTGAGTAATGTACCTCCATGGTGTTTTTAGTTTGAGACATCCCACCAGGCAGTCAAATTTGTTAAGTGTGGCTGCATGCAAATAGAATTTATTCTGCAATATCAGCAGCAAGGATGGATATCCAGTTTGACTAAAGTGACTGTGTGCACAGCCTCTGGGATTTTCAACTGAGATTTTTTCTTGTATGATTCCAAAACATTGGAGTATGGGACCTTAATTATAGGCAGAGGCTGCAAAGAGCTCAGTCATTCAGCTGAGAACTCCTGGGGCGTCTCAGCCCAGGGATGATTGTGGCTTTTTCATTACTCTGCAACTTAAGCTGAAGAGCATGCAAAAAACAGCTGAGGAAAGGCTGAGGGCAAGGATGTGAATTGCACTGTGCCTATGCTCATATGTAGTGTAATCATGCAAAGTTACTGTTTACATCTTCTTAGAAGAAATTTCATAATACTATACGAGAGTTCCTCATCCAATATTCTATTTTTATTATCTGTCCAAGAAGAAATGGGATTATAATTTTCAATAACTTCATTTTAAGGTGTTTACTTTTCAAAAAAACTGTTTTCTATTCCCTTTAAATGAGCTCATTTGCAAGTATTTTCTCATGTCTCACATAAATTTTTACTTGGTATTGAAAAAAAAAATTTTGAAAACGTTTGTTTCCTTTGGATTATGTTGTGTCATCAGGCCTTCCTTGATGTTTTGGTTTTAAGGAGGAAAGCTCAATCTATTGAGAATTTATTTGTTATTTATTTACCTCTCTTAAGTATATAAAGAAAGCAAACACATTGAAAACTATTGTAGTTACTTTTTACTTCATGAAGGATGGATTTTGTTAACTTTAGTTGTTTACTGCACAAATTTGGGAAAAGTTGACATAATTAACTATTTGACTAATTTCTATTGGTTAATATAA
>JAVJGJ010000014.1:96391716-96405624 GCA_035590215.1 Microhierax caerulescens
ATATAATAAATATGGGAAATAAGATACTAATTAGTCTATGATGTACAGTGTCCTAAGCAGTTATGCCAAGTTTCTTGCACTATTGTTTTGTAAGGTTTAACCAGCTGAGCAGGACCTGCTACACTATCCCATGAGAATACTGTATATCTTGTGAAAAAACTTATCATCCTCTTTGGTACTAATGCTTTCTAAAAATAATAGTATTAGTGTTTACATTGGAAATTTAGATAGTTAAACTTTTTAAGCTAATTAATGAAGTTAATTTAAAGATGCCAGATCAGTTATTTTCAGACAGGACACATCTGTATTCTCTGAATGGATGTTAAGTATATGTGTGTATGTGTGTTTGCACACATGTGAGTGTATGTTTATACACACACACATAAATATGTATGTATGCATATGGGCAGACAACAGTGAACTTTACTTATTAGCTTATTCCTTTCTTAAAAGAAATAAGGGGCAGAATTTACTGCTAGTTTGACTGTGACAGACTTCAGTGCTTCACCTTGGAATTGTCTGAATTCCGTGGACAAATAATCTTTTTTAAAAGTTTCTGAGACACCTAAAGGTCTGGTTCTGAGGATGACAAGAAGTTTCTCAGCCTATGGCAGTGACAAATCCCTGCTGGAGCTAACCACCAGTCCTGTACACTAAAGATTTCTTTTTCATCCCCCAGGAAGGGCTTGCTGTGTTAAGCATTCTTAGAGGGTGGCCAGCTTGTGTGGATCACATTCACGTGAGGTAGGGGAGGTCTGCTGTCCTTTGGTTGAGTGGTGGATGCAGCACTGTCAGGTTTCTTCAGTATCAGAGGAAGCATAAACTGAGCTCTTCTAATATCCTGGATGGTGTCCCTTCCCTCTCTGAACTGTAAATTCTTTTATCACTGTGTGTTGTTTCAAAAGAAGGTATAAAGCTATGAACTCAACAGGGTGATGCTGTCCTCTCCTGTTTCCTTAAACCTTTGCACTACAGAAAAGAATCTGGGATTGATAATGTGAAAGAAAGGGAATGAACACAGTGAAGTGGTCCACTGATTACTGTAATCCTTGGGTAGGGAGGAGCCCTCTGTTCCATGTTTTGCTACAAAGACCTTCATTTTTTACATATATACATAGATATAGATATATATGAGACAGATACCCCCCAACCCCTTGGAGTGGCAACACAAGAATCCAATCTGAGTGGCCTAACTGCTATGCTGCTGGATCATATATTCTCTTACCTTCTCTTTCCACATCCTAACTAATGCCACCTTTCCCTTACAAGAAGTAACTTTCAGCCTTCCTGTCTCTGAGGAACAATTTTGCCTGTGAATGTAGGGCATGTTCTAATTCAAAATAGCATGCAATAACCAAGATGCCAGGGAATATTTGCTCTCATCCTCTCAGATGGGATTGAAGATAGGTCATCCACACTCTGGGTAACTACTTTAATCATTAGTCAGTTGTATGAGCAGCAGGGGGATATTTCTGTAAGTATATTGAAGACAATAGCAGATAATCCCTTCTTGAAAGACAGGATGAGGGAACTACTTTTACTTTCAGCAGAGGGCTCAGGGCTTAAACAGTTAAGGGCTGCTGGGAGAGGAGTAGAACTATCAGTGCATCCTAAATGGGGCAGCTCTGGACAAATCTCATCCAAATTCTCCCCAGAATACCCGACCACCTTCTTCTTTCTGTCCATTGGAGATGGCCTTTTGTCCCTTGGACCTGAAATGCACCCCTGAGGAGTGTCAGGTTATCCTCTGTATTCTTCAGGTTGTGTCATTGCCACTATGTACTGCTTTATATAAAGTTATATCCTAATGTAATTAATGGGGACTTTCCCTTATCTTCATTGAACTTTGGATGGTACTGAAGGTTGGCCAGTGATTTTGTCTAAGGACTCATTTTATTCCAACTGAAATGCCTATTAGGGTTGGAGGTTAGCTTCAAAACATGGTTCTTTTAAGTAAATGGGTAATACATAAACAAAATAAATAGTAACTATGATTCTGTAATGATTTGAGGGGTGATCTTTTTGTCTTGTCTTTTATTTATGATTGTTAAAAAAGTACACTAGAATTCTAAGAAATCAATAAATTTGTTATTTAATTTCTCTCATATTCAGGCAGAATTTTAGGTGTGTGATGACATTCAACCACTAATTACTTAATACCACTCAGCATACCATTTAGTGGGCTTGCATTAATATAAAACAGATATTAAAAGGACTGTACATATTACGATCTTAGCTCCAAATATATGCAGCGAGAACTAACTAAAGTAAAGCAATTAAACAAAAAATTCAATTTACCATTGAGGGTAGTATAAGATATCTCAGTAGTATTTAACTCTTTATGGAAATGTATTAAATCTATGTAAAAGTTGCTTAGAGGTGCAAAAGTAGTTTATAATGCAGGAATTACAGATACACCTCCTGCATGCCATTGAGTTTAAGAGGTTTGCCAACAAAATGAATGATGAAAGTAATAGGCCCAAGGCATATTCATAAATTAAAATAATGTTGGTGATATGGATTGTCAGATTATTTGATCTTACAGTAGATTTCCATGGAAGACTGACACAACTGAAATCCTTCCGTTTAATCAGTCATAGCAGAATAGCTGAGCTGATGCAAATGACAAACAAGATTCCTTAGCTGAGGAATTTGGTGTCAAGTTTATTCAGATTATTCTTTCCTTGTAACTAAATTCATCAAATCTGTTTTTAAAAACACAGAGTGTTGCAACTAATTAATTGCCGTTAGATATTGGTCCTGACCTTGATTTCGCTTGCAGAAGTAGCCTGTAATTAATTATTTCTTTTAAGATAGCAACAGATTATATTACTCTAGTTCACTGTCTTGTCCTGTCTGTAAGTTCTTGAGTATGTGGGTCTGCATGCTGGAAAAAACTAGCACATTTGAGTGCTCTATAAAACGAAAATTATTATAAAAGTTGGTTCAGATAGGTGTTTTGTTCCCTAGGGGAACCCCTTCACTGGATGAGATAATTCACTCTACAGGTAACATAATAGCTAAAAAACAGGAAAGAAGATGAGGCGGACAATGGAAGTGTTGGGACTGTTACCCCTGGTTAAACTAAAAAGACAAACACGGAGGTCCGAATGGAGAAGGACTCTTAGTAGCAGCGATATGTGAGGGGCTCAAAGTCTTCAACACCAGTCTGAGAGCAGTTACTAGTGCAGTTTAGAAAGGCTGTCTTTACATGCACGTGCGAACGAGATACCTTTCCCTAAATTTTACTTATCACCAAATGAAGAGATTAAGTGCAGGATAACACCTACAAATTTTGTCAGGGCTCTAAAAATACCATTGCTGGAGAGCTGAAGCAACATCCTCAATTTCTGGCTGTCTGAGTTAGGTTGGCAGCAGCTACTTTCTTACACAAATCAGAAAGGGAGCAAAAAGCAGGAATATGCTGTACCTTTTTTGGGAACTTCTTGGCATCACTGCAAGTATCACTGAATCCTACGCAGGGAAGGTGGGGGTTTAAAGTTACAGAAAACGGAGCTTGTAAAAATAAACTGATGTCATAACATTTTTAATGAGCTTGCGTGTTTGGTCAGCAATGATTGTATAGTGTATTTAGACATATTCAGGACATTTGTTTTAGGTTCATGTGTTATTTTGATTAAAGAATTAAATTAAAATGCAATAAACATGGCATATTAAAATAAATTGAAAATTAGATAATTGAGAGGTAATTGGAAAAATAAAATCCACAAGTAGATGAGTTTCTGATGAGTTCTACAAAAATGTTGCATCTTCAGTACTTGGCAGTGATTTGGTGGTTACTGGGAGGCTGGTTTCTGTTCTGGTGTGTACCTTAGGAAAAATAAGAAACAGCAGAGAGGACAGCTCTTTAAAAGTTTAAAGGGGAAAAAAAAACCATAGAGGAAAGCAGGGCTCAGAATAAGATCGCACAAAGCACCTCCTACTGAAGGTTCAGAGTGCATCCATGCTTATGCCAAATTTCAGCGGTTAAGGCACTCTCCACAGAAGTTGGAAGTTGAACTCATGACATTAGCAGTCTCAGTGGGTGTTGCTGGAGAAAAGGTCATCTCCTATGACCTGAGAAAAGTCTGCAGGCAAGAGTTAGGGCTGCGAGTGTCTTTTTGACATAAGTGCCAAAGATCTGAAGGAAGCTTACATTCATTATCTGAGGGTTTTGTGTTTCCTATGAGCCAGAAAAGGCGGCTTCTCACAGCGCAGGATTTCATGAAGCCATTTTGGATCCCTGATTCCCTTCAGAACTGAGAACTGGAGAAATCAGTCCTGTGACCTGGGGCAATGAGTTCCCTGAAATGTCAGCACCTGAACAGCTAGGCCCTATACACTGCTGAAGGTTTTGATAAATGGAAAATTAATTTTGTGAATTTTAATGCTTCCCCAGTTCTAAATGTAACTTTTTCCAGAAGAGACCTGCAATGCACTGTAAAATTGGGTGGTTATATGATTCTGTTCACAGCTGTAAATGCTTTGCAGTGCAGTGATGGTCAGAGTCAGGTGAGGTAGTTGCGTGCAGCCTCCTGACACTGTTCCACGCTCAGCCTGACTTCACTGGTGTTGCTTGGGAGGTGATAGCATGACTCGCCATGTCAGAACGAGTGTAAGCATGACGTTTTCCCCACCAGACTACAGATGAGCGGGTTCGGCTGCCGGACATCCGAGCAAGCAGGTGGTACCAGTTCCGTGTGGCAGCTGTGAACGTGCACGGGACGAGAGGCTTCACGGCCCCCAGCAAGCACTTCCGATCCTCGAAAGGTGAGCTCTCACTCACTGTGTCTGGTGCTCACCTTCTGCTCACTCTCACGTGGACTACAACCTGACCTGCCGACTTTTGTGACAGAAGGTTTTTAACAGGTGTGGGGTTGGGTAGTTTTGCCACCAGCTTCAGAAATGGTGGGAGATTTGTTTGAAGTTGTCAAAGGGATTAAAGGTTAAAGATGTCATTATTCTTGTATCAGTAAGGGGTCTCAACGAATAAACTTCCTTTGAAACATTTTCTGCTCAGTTGGTATCAAACAACATGACCCTGACCATGAAACGTGAAGGAACTGGGGTTTCAGTGTGTTATTCTGAGAGGTTTCTCTTATTTTTCTTTATAGTATGAGAGATATGTTGCTTCCATATGTTTAGCAGAAATATTTTTTTGCCTGTATCTACATAACTGTAGCAAGCAGCATTGTTTTGTTGGAATTGCAGGCTCTCTTAATATAACTTTCCCCTTGCTAGCACTAGTTGTAAGGGCTTAAGAGTAAAAAGGGTATAAAGACTAAGTAGTATGTTTCTGTTCATTAGAAAGGCATGCCAGACAATCTACAAAGTATTGTAGGAATTTTTGTTACCATTTCTGGCTTTGCAAGGGTTCGGGTAATAAAATAACTTTGAAAATTATTTCTGTACCAGTAAGTTGGGGAATGGGGGAGATAGAAATGGATCTTCTGTCCTATGAAGTCGCTGGCATTGTCCCTGGTGCCTTTGACCCATGTGAAGCAAAATTATCCCAGCTGACTCTCAGGCACAGTATAGGAGTTAGCACAGGCCGAATCTGTTCCCATCAGATCGATGGTCTGGACGTGGTCACCCTCTCTCAAAGGCAGTCAATAACGTGGGCACAGCCAGACCGTGCCAGTTGACTTCAGTGCCAAAGAATGAGAGCTAACACTTTTCATTCTGCTAATGGAGGCAGTTTCTAATAGAAAGATTTGTCTTTGTTTTAGTAGTGAAGAATCTTTTCATCAGTATAACGCATACTTTGAGGAATGCATTTCCTCCTCTTTCTGCAGACACAGAATTAATCTTGCAATACAGGCAGTTGCCATCTATGGCTTCCTGTGCTAGCCTAGGACTTGCTGTTTGGCCCTGGTCAATCCTAGAAGAAATCTTGCTGTAGATGCAGTTACAGAGTTGTGCAAGTGCTTTTGCTGGTATGGATGGTTTAATTACCTGCTGAATAAGTATACATTAGACTTAATTTTTTGGTGCTATAACCACATTTGTGGTAGGAAGGTTGACTGGCATAGCTATCCCATTACTGCTGTGACCACAAACCTTTTCAAGTATAAAAGAAGTATTATTTTAGGAATTTATTATACTTAAGTAGCATACCATTTCAGTCACTTCAAAAATACAGTTCCTTCAAGCTGTGCTGAGCTTACTGCAAGGAGTCAGTAGCAGCAGTAGCTTTCTCTTTGCTTTTCTTCATGAGCAGCACTTCAGCAGATACAGCACTTTGTTGCTGAAGCTGGCACCAACTTTCTTTTAAACTGAGATCATTGTCAGTTGTTTTACTAAGTTTGTAAAGATTTTCCAACTGTTCTGCTTGGAACAACTATAATTGCAATTACACAAAGGTATATCATGATAACACTGAGGTTTTGGCTTGAGTGTGACATTTTCAGGCAGGATTTGCATTACTTTCAAAAAACTTCATCTCCTACTGAGTGTGCTAGCCACAGGAGTACATTGTTCAAAATATCTACATTGGTAACGAGCATGAAAATATCCATGGTAAATCATACTGAAGGTCTCTTTCGCCCAGTATCTGAGTCCAGCTGAAAGTGGGTTTCTGGAGAACACTGTGAGAGCAGGACAAGTACATAGGGGTATTTCTTCAGAATAGTCTCCCAGCTGGCAGTGATTTGTGTTTCAGGAGCTTGTGGCTTTGCAATGATTGCATGTTAGATACCGGAGTCCTCTTTTTCTGTGGTCTCTGCAGCTACCCCCGAAGCACTTGCTCTCCTTGAGAACTGCTGATGGCTGTCTGGCTGGTGGAGGTGGAGAGTGCGTTTAGGATTTTGTGACAAGGACAGTGGGAGCCAGCAGTACCTCTGCATGCTCTTACCTAATAAACAAAACTAATGGGATCTTGATAGTGGCAGAAAGTATATAGCCAGTGTTTTCAAAAGGCTTCTGTAACTCTCAAAATTACTATTTTCAAATCTAAACTCCAGCCCTTGGCAGAGAATCATGACTTGCCCAACGAACAAGAGGGAGTTCAGTTAGCTATCAGCTTTGTAGCCAAAATCATCCTACTCTGGTAGCTCAGTTGATTGTTGGAGGCTTTGGTATTATCAGTGGTTATTATAAAGATACCGCGTTCACCAGATGGAACGTAGATGCGCTAGGTGACTCGCATGAAGACGCTGCTAAGGTGGTAATCGTGGGGAATGACACTTGGATGCTTCAATCAGTATCTCTTGGCCTCTGTGTCCCCGAGTAGGTACTCGTAGCGGTAACGGTTACAGAGTCATACAGACATTTCGTTGCTACTGTGGAGCTCAGTGAGAAGTGGTGGCCCCTGCCTGGCAAGGAGGCAAGAAACTACTGCTGAGATGTGCCCAGTTTTTGGAGTGCCAGCATCTCCTGGCCCCTGCTGAGCTCCTGCAGGCACATTTGGCCTGTAGTTTGGAAGAGGAAAGTGGACTTTGGCACATCACCTTTGGAAGGTTGCTGACTGACTGTGCTTCATTTGTGTGAAGTGTGGACAGAAATTCACATCAGTTCTCATACTGTCACTTCACCCTGTCATGCCAAGACCAAGAAAAGATTATTATCTTTGTCAGACTTAACAGAAATTTTCTTCAAAAGGAAACCCTTTGATCAGGAAACATGACAGCAATTCCTAAGACAGTTTTTCATGGAAGATGCTGAACTTTTACCAATTGCTAATAAGTTATAATGACTAGCAAATTATTTGGGTTTGTATTTTCTTTCAAGGAGGACAAACATGATATATAATCTGAATCCAGGGAAGAGTATGGCACCACAAAGTCTCTGTCACTAAATATTTTAAGCTGTTAAAGAGAGCATTGAAAACCATTGGTACTGCAATTACTTGGAGAGAGACTTTTTGTCTGGTTACCACAATACTGTTTTATACTATTTTGTGTTTTTTTGCAAATGCAAAAAGTATGATCTCTTGAGTAGGCACAGAAAAGTAAGGTTTTGTTTTATTCAAAATAACATTGTCTTCTGAGGTATGTAATTTCCATTAACTTTTCTATCACTAAATAAAGCTCCTTATTATCCAAATTCATTTAATTTTCAAGTCATGAAAAAGACAAAAACAGGAAAACAAGTATTTCATAAAGCATTTCAGCTTACAGTTCTTCATCTAGTTGTGTTGTGAGGTTTTATCTGCTGCAGCTTTTGAAGCTCTGATACAGTAAACGTTTGTGGTAAAGGTTTATTAACTTTTTTACACTGCCTTATGTGTTTATTTATGGCATTCATCTGTAAATAATAAATAATCAGAGTGACAGCTGAGATAATTTATGAAATACAGCCTAAGCAGAAAGATTTATTTTTTTTTTTTACTGTTTCTTTTTTATAAAGGGTTTGCATGTGCTTGTCTGGCATGGCACAACCCTTCACAGGGTCATCAAAATGATGCTTCATTTTGCAAAAATGTGATTCTGAAATTCAAGAAACACAGTTTAGCCTATTCCTGTCTGTTTGGAGCAAACTGGCTAGAAGATGAAATGAATACTGCACCTACTAGAGTGACTTCTGTCCTAGAAGTAGGACTCTGCACATGGATTTTCAGATTGATACTGTCAGCTAAAATCGATCAAAACTTTCTGCTGTTTTGACAGTGGTTTCCACTTCACTTTTCAGGATTTAAAATTTGTGCGTGCTTTCCTTTTCATCTTCAACTGAGTGGCAACAATTTGCAATAACAGCAATAAATAAAGCTAACAGAATGCCTGGCAGAACATTTTTGATCCCTAAAGGTACAAATGCATTTCTCTTCATATTTCGATTGGCTCTCTCCAAGCTGCTTCATTTTCTCTGGAAGCAGGAGAGAACTTTTTCTATGATCCATAAATGGGTCTCCTTGGATGAAAAGCTATCTGTGCTTTTCTCCCATTATGTGGGACCAGATAGCCTAACCCAACTGGTCAGAAGCTGCTTGGCAGTAATCATAGAATTTTTAATTTGTTGCATTTGGGTAAGAGTTTTTAGGCTATTTTTTCTAGCTTTTTATGATTTATGAGGAAAATGAACTCAGTTACAGAGACTGTAGTTAACTAGAGGGATCAGCATTAGGCTTTTCCATATAAAATATTATCTTGCTGCTCTGTACTGTGCCAGTTTCTGAGACAAAAAGAGGCTGTAAGATCAACACAATGAGCCCAAACCATTCCATCCTTCTACCTCTGCTAAAGGTTTTTATCTTCAACATGAAGGCAGTTGCTAGCATACACAGGATAAATTGTTAAGCAAAAGGAAGCAGACAACACTGTTTTCGCAGCACATAAGTACTATGCTGGATGTGATTTCATGCATACATTACAGAGCGTTAGAAAAACCAGAACAGACACCCACTCCCGGTAATAAAATTCTTTCTGTTGCTCCTGTGGGACCAATGATTTTTTTATACTGTTGCACAGCTGGTTTATGTGTGCCATTTCCATTGGGCAAAGCCAGTCCTCCTGCTTATGCCTTGGAACTGTTTAATGGTTGGAAACTTGTCTGTAGAGCAGCTTCAGCAGATTTTTAGAGTTGGAAGGTCTAATATTTAAAAGATAGCAATGGGAGATCCATTGTAAGTTAGAAAAAAAGAGCTCCATAAAAAAGGGTTTAAATTAGAGTCAAACTTGCTATCACTTCTACAGCTCAAAATGAGATTTATGGTTCCAGTGTCATTATTTTCTTCTCTGACATGTATTCTAAGTCATTTACTGTTTTCACTACACATGCCACATTTGTAGCCAAGGTGGATGCATTGCAGCAGTGTGTGATGTGATCTTTGCGTATAGCTTGCCTATACCATTTTGTTAAGGTTGCAGAACTGCTTCCAGATCCTATCAATTGAAATAATTTTGTAAAACGTAATTTGCCTTTCACTATGTATTCACTTTACAAATATAAGTGTAGGAAGATGTGCATTTTGAAATGGTGATGATGTGAGGTTTTCTTTTTTTCCTGTTATTTGCAGCAAGGAATCCTCCCTTTTGGGGACTGGAGACAGAGTTTTGCCTGTGATGGCCGAGTAGCCAGCAAGACAAGAATTTAAGTCCTTTGGGTATACTCAAGCTAGATACAATCCAGACAAATGCAGTACTTACTCCGTGTGCTGGAACAGCAGCTTCAGCCTTGACCTAATGAAGCTATCATTTCTAGCAGCGAGAAGTGATTTACTTGTCAGGCTGCTGAGACTAGAATTTTTTCAGATTTGAGGACAGCTGCCTGTGCCAAATTCTAGTATATATATAACAACTTTATTTTATTTGAGTTGTAGTATAAACTGCAAAGGAAAGCTGCAACTAGTATCTGCGAACCAAAGAATTTGATTTACTACTCTGATAAATTTGTCTATATAAAATTTCAGAACTTTACATTTGAAAAACTGGCAATAGTTTCCATTCCAGTAATTTAATGTTCATGTATCTGAATAACACATGTGGACAGTCAGTCAAAGGGATCACAGATACAAGAAGGCTAAGATCAGAATGGCTATTAGCTTTATAAGTTAGCAGAATGGCATAGTCAGGTTAACAAACACCTTATGTACATAAGCTTTATAATCCAGTATCAGTTACTCGATCAGTATTTCAGCTCTCGTTTATCTAGTTTTATCTAGTATACTGATTTCAATGTCTGCATAGGCATAAGCATAACAAAGCACCTTGTACAAGCATGACTTTTCCATTCAATAATGCAGAAAAAAAACCAACTAATCTCTTACCTGTTAACTGTCAGCATGCATTATTAAGGAGCATGCTCTTATACTTAACAGTTTTTTGGATTTTGGGTTTTTTTCGATTTTGTTTTTTTTTGGGGGGGGCGTTGGAAAGGGTAGTGGGGTGGTGTTTTTTTTTTTTTGAGGGTGGGGTTTGCATCATTTGTGTTTTTTTTTCTGTTAATAACAGAGATTATAGTATCTTGCCTTGCTGTGCTATTCCTTCTCACCTGTTTGTTTTGCTGGTGAAACTCAATCCTTTCAAATGAAAGCTAAGATTAATGTTCTTGGGGTTTTGGCTTACAAAATGATAGTTCTGTCAGTTGTAATAGTGAGGAGTGTCACAGAAGTATACAGAAATAGATGAATAAATTATATAGTGGTGTTGAAATGCTTAATACGGGAATAGATCCTCAGCTGGTATAAAATGCTCACTAAGTAGCTTCACATTTCAGGTAGTACTCCCCAAATCCAAAAAATGTTTTACTGCTGTCTCTACAACTAGGCAGGTTTCTTTACAGATGATTATTTTGTTCATCTTTGTCATCTTACATTCTTCTACTTTATTATTTCTTTGGCTTCATCTACTAGTTTTAAAAAAGCTCTTTAGAAAATGGGGCACTTTCAAGTGTGTCACCTTTTTGTGTCTGTCAAGTTCGGATCTCCTTCCTTTCTATCTCCTACTGCTACCACCACCACTCTTCCTCCTGTTGAAAGGCATTTTTGTGGATATTTGCAAGGCTTGCAAAAGAGAAACTTTGAAGAAAGGGGGCACTCAGGAAAACGTTTCTGTTATTGCTGTATTATTTCACATGTATTTTCCTTTAAGAGGGTGTTCTTTCTTTCCTTAACTGTAATTACCCAATGATTTTTAATACAGTATTTAAATTCTGCCATAGCAAAGGAGAAACACTAAGTTTTCTCTTAAGTATGGATCGGCATTTTGTCTGCTGACTGGACTGTTTCTAGTTTCACAGAAGAAATGCTACTGATAAAGTAATGTTTTCAATAAACGATGCAATTATAGAAAGTACAGGGTAAAACGCTGGTGCTCTAGGAAACAGCAAAAATTATCTACTGGTTTCAGTATGCACATAGTTTTTCCTTACTGTTTTCTTTTTCTGCTTATGTTGCTGGGAGGAACAGGAATGTTAGAAGTTACCTCAAAAAAATCCCAGATTCCTGTCATTCTGAGACATACAAAAGCTCCATTCTGGTTAATTGGTAACTCTATAGAAGGAAAAATTACACACTGTCTTGCATTCTTACGGGGACAGAAATATTTGAAATGTAGAACATAAATTTGGTAACTTGCTTTTAGACCTATGAAAAATTGGTGAATAGAACTTCAAAATATTTTTAATCATGTAAGACACTTGGTCCAGAAGAGCTGTTTCATTGAACTTTTAAATTACTTTTAATGTCTCTCAGAGTCTTTTATAGATATGGAATGAAGGCAAACATGTATTATGGTTAGAATTGTTTTTGCTTATATCTGTCCATTTGTGAAGACATATTTTCTGAAACACTTTAATTCTATCCCATATGTTATGTATACATAATACATGATGCATAGTACTTCTGGGAGATAACCTGAATAATTCACCTACAGTAATATGATCATGTTGCACTTCAGGTTATAAATGTTTTATTGCCATATTATGTTGTCACATAACATTAAAAAAAACCCAAACTAACATTTTAAAACAGTAAAGATGAATACTTAATAAAGAATTTCAATGTATGAATCATGATCCTGTTTAAATTTACTGTACCTAAATTTTATTTTATGTCTACTTATTTTATTAAATGGTACAAGTTGTGTTAGAGAACAGTACAAACCATTTAACTAAATGAATCTGTGAAATGTATTCCTTCCAATATAAATAGCTTTGTATACTTTAAGATGGAGTTGTTGGCTGTTTCATAGGTAAGGAAATAAGTGTAAGAACAGTGCTTTGCCAAATCCAGAAAAAAATAAAGGGAACTGGCTTGCAAGCTGATTAAAAAAAAAAAGTGATTGGGAAGAAATAAGGGATTCTTATTATTTTGAAAATTAAGTTAAATTTCCAGAATTCTTAAACTCAAGTATGCTTTGTAACTTTTATGGCCAAAAGTTAGTTTGAATTATATGTTTGAGGAACAGGGGCATCCATTACTATTTAACTAAAATGGCATGTGTGAGGAAACAGGAACATCCACTCTTACTTAACAGAGTCCTGTTAAATAACAGGAATAAGCCATTATTTCACATCTGCTGATCTTTAAAAGGGAAATTCTGTCTTTATTAATTCTGAATGTGTCTGTTTGCATGAACGAAATGATGGAATTTTTCAGTGAGACCATTTGTCATAGGGATTATCTGATGATCTTAGTATGCCTGGAAAGTTTATTTAACAGCTCATTTACCGTTATAAAAAGATGCAGGTGAACCATGCAGTAAATGAATGCCTGGTATCCTCTATGCACACCTCCAGTTTCACTTTTGGCAAGTAAGTGGTGGCTTATTTAGCTAAAAGGTTATATGAAAATGTTTTTTTCAATCAGATTGTTTTTTCTTGGCTATGGGTTCATAACATGCATTAATTACTGTGTTTCCTTTATTCTGCCTGATACACTTCCAGTTTTTTTCAAGTCACACTATTTACTTTTACTTAAATTTTGGGTTTGCAGTTTCCTTATTTTTTTTGTGACCAGTGTTTGGCTACCACAGGCATGTGAAAAAAAGTAGGAGTTAAAAAGTAGGGTTAAAAAGTAGGCAGTTAGTATATAGCCAGTTAGACTTTCAGAGATTAGTTGTAAAGTTTCCATTGAATCACATTAATTGGGGCCAGGATATTATATAGCAGGTCTGCAAGGAGGACCTAACATTCAGTATTGGAAAAGGTTCAATACTGGAACCTCTATCTGTCAGGTGTCCTTTTTGACTCTAGGGTCAGCAGAAAGACAACTGAAGGAATAATATTTCAGTTGATACTGACTGGAAATTAAATCAGAATAGCAAAATAATCACAGGGGTGGCTGATTAGGAAGAATTTCTTCATTGAAAGGGTGGTGAAGCATTGGAACAGGCTGCCCAGGGTGGTGATGGAATCACCATCCCTGGAGGTATTTAAAAGACGTGTAGACGTGGTGCTTGGCAACATGGTTTAGTGATGGACTTGGCAGTCCTGGGTTAATGGTTGGACTTGATGATCTCAGAGGTCTTTTCC
>JAVJGJ010000014.1:96420315-96452215 GCA_035590215.1 Microhierax caerulescens
GTTAAAAGAATATCCTGTCAGAAGTATCCTCTGTGTGATTCCTACTCCTCCCTAACTTTGTCTTACATAGGCCCAATGTGGTTCCAGGAAAAATCTCTTTGCCTTTTTGTTGCCTGGAGAGAATGAAAAGGGGAGCATCTGACCATCTCCATTTACGTTTGTTGTACTTTATAAGCTGGCTACAGGACTCTTACTTGGTTAACATTTGGTTTATGTCCAAATGTGAATTGTTAGTAATACTTAAAATGTTGCTAGTGGGAGTCATGAAGAACATCACCAACAGATAATACAGTTTGGTAGAACAGATAGTGTGCAACTTCTCAAATAGTATGCAGTTGATCAGTGGGACAAATAATAAAGTTTTAAAATCACATTTACAATAGTAGCAACCTCAGTGGCACCTCCCCTGCGAATGGGACAGTATTGGGGATGCTTTTCAAGGTCACAGTTTACTGTATTTCTTTAAGTTTCCACAGGCAAAACAGAAAATCATTACTGGTTGCCTCTCTAGTTGCTTCCAAACCTCCATACCTTCCAGGGTAGGTGGTTAGAGCTGTTGGTATGAAAGACTTAGGGGCAAGTCTGCCCAATGATTAGTCCCAGGAATGTATTTGGAACTGATGCAAAGTGTGCCAGGAGATCAAGTATCACAAGCCAAATCAGAGCTACTCACTGTGGTCCCAGAGCTGAGACAGCACAGAAGACTGATTTTGCTTAACAGGTACCCACTGATGTCTGCTAAAGGCAAATAGTGGCTGTGCTGGAGTGGTTTGGTCCAGAACATTCATCAGACTAGATCTAGCACTTTGGTTGACGCACTTAGTGCTTCATTTTAAAATTTAAATAGGGTGTGCTGTTCACAAGCCTGAATCATACTCCAGGATGCCTTTAGTAATTGTGAAAGCATATTTAATTTGGCTTAATGTATACATTTTAAAAAAGTAATATTTTTATTCTGAAATACGAATTTAAGCTTGATTTGTTTTGAATTTTATTAAAAGATTAAGTAGAAATGTAATTGCAAATTTCCTTGCCATAAGCACAATCTAAAGATAGATCATTGTTATGTGGGATGAGTACCTATAGTCAAACTGCAGATACACATTTAATATTCCATTACAAAGTCATTTATCAAGACTTAACTCACTGCAAGGCATTAAAAAAATTAATTGGTCAACTAATAAACCCTTACCTGATTTTTAATTCTTCAGGAAAAACTTTTTTTTGACAACACCATCTTTATGTCCCTTCAATAATATCTGTCTACCCATTACACAATTTTCTACATTTCTTATTACTACTTGAGTATTACCACAACCTGTAAAGTTAATATTTTTAATAACAGATACAGAACTTTATGTATTTATATATGCATATGTGCATATACATATATATATTTAGTGTCTCTAAGATTGTCAATGGCAATGTCTGTTATTAGGCAGTCTAAATAACTTGAAGGATAAAATGGCAGGATTTTTACTGTTCAGTTCTTTCCCTCCTTTCCCTAAACTGTATCACTAGGTCACATTCAGTCAAAGCTTTGTCTATAAGTCCTTCACTATCATACCTGGAACAATTCTACCATTAATACTGTGAGTAAAAAGATACTGAGGTACAGCAATTTAGCAAGATATTTTTCATTATCTGTGGACTAATAACTGCTCATGAGTGCTCTCTTAGCCTGCCTAAATTATGAAGTAAAATATGTAGCTTGTGATCCAGGGGAGGTTAAACTATCAGCAGGTAGTCATCATGCTTATGGTGAAGGTGGTTTAAACTAACGAGTGTCCTCTTGTAAATTGGGTCAGTTTTCCTCCACATGCCTCTTTTTAACCTGTATTGTTTAACTAGCCTAGTTTATAAGGTGTCTACAAAACCAGTTCCATAAACACCCCAGACAGGGAACGGGACTGGACTGTTTGAGTGTGTAACTAGAGTTGGAGGAAAAGACACCAAAAAGGGTATCTGACACTGAAGTTTTAATCTAAATGTAAAGATATCATGTGTGTGCAATTGATGAATAATGAGTTCTTAAACACCAGTTCCTTTTACTTCTCTGACCATAAAATGAATATAAAAATATCCATAGCAGTCTAGACCAAAGGTCCATCCCAACAGGTTCTTGTCAGTGGCCAAAAGCAATTCCAAGGGAACGTAAGAATGGGCCAAGTTTATAATGATACTTCTGCAGGTTATTGTCACAGCTTCAAACAACTGAGCCCATTGTGATTTCACTGTATTTATTAACTTTGGATTCATTTCTCCTTCGTGATAATATCCAGTGTCCCATCAGGGTCACATAAATTTTGGGCATCTGAAACATCCCACGTTACGGAATTCCAGGGTTTTAAGTGCTTATTCTGTGAAGAACGATTTTTTTTTTTTTTTTTTCCTCTGAAGCCACTTTCTTTAGCTTCATTTGAGTACTAATTCTTACACTGGAGACAGAAAACAGTCAAGCTCTCTTCACCCTATCTGTATGCACATGATTTTATAGATATTTGACCTGGTTTTGCTCTGCTCTTTTTCTTGTAGACTCAGTAGTCTTAAACTGTAGATTTAGAATCTGCATATTAATGACATTATGAATAAAAGTTCAGCAGAGCAAGATGCTGGTATGGCATGGCATGACGCATACCATGAAAGTCCAGGTTTGGAACTCGATGGAGCATTTTACATGCGTGCAAACTCACCTGTATGGCTTTTGCATAGGGTATGAGAGAGAAGGCAGTAGCAGGTGCACCTCTGCATCTCCTCCCACTGCGGATTTAGGGGTAAGCTGGCTCTGTAACCTTAATTCTGGAACTGGGGAGTTCCAGATTCCCTACCCTCAATACAGCCTCCCCACCTAAATGAGCATTCAGGTTTGTCAAAGTTACACAGAAGGCTAAAGTTAATGATAGAGTACCTAGTGACATTTTCAATAGATGTATAATCATAGTAAGCCTTGGACTTGTTTGTTTGAGTTTTTTTCTTTTTCATTAAATTCAAGTTTTGGATGCTTAAATACCTTTGAAAATCTGGCTGTGACAGAGTAACGTGGGAAGCTTCTGTTCGTGCTACAAGCAGCTATTGTGAGACTTTGAGCTTACAAGAGGCAAATTTCCTTGTAATAGAAACCCAGAATGAGATACTGTTGAACTCACTTTGTATAGGATGTTGTGTGAGGGTAGAAGTAATCCATCTTAGAGATGATCCCGAACTTAAATCCCTCAATATAAACATCTTTAAACCTTGAGGGTTTCTAGGCCTAGATATCAATACAAATACTGTTGCCCGGGCCTGTCTGTAAATCATACACTAATTGTTAATATACTTTTTGGAAAGGCTTATGGCTGTACTAAACAAAGAATGTGGTCTATAGAAAGAAAGTTTGTTTTAAATGGCATAATGTGGGAAACCAAATCTTTGTGATTTAATCGATACTGCTTATATTCCGTGTAAGAGCAGGAAACAGTATAGTTTGCCTTGTTAGGAGCTGTTAATTGAATGAAGTTGAAATGTTAACTGAGGGGTTTGGTGTTTATTTTAATCATACTGCTTGAATAGGCAATTATTAAAGTTCTTTTTCTCAGAGGTGTCATGAATACCATGAATTTCATAACCAAACATTTGACACTTTGGATGTTTTTTTCTCTCTTTTTTTTTTTTTTTTTTTTTTTTTTTTTATACCACTGGGTGAATCAGTGCACAGGCAGCTTAAGAGCCAGAGCTGTTTTAGTTTCATTTTTTAAGAGAACTTAACTAAAATGCATGAGACAGAACACATTGACAACGTAGTTTTTACATGGAAAAGAGGAGTGCAGAGGATCGCAATGCATTAGTGCATCAATGCAGCATTTTATCATTAGTTGAAGGTAAATTGCGTTTACTATGTATCCGAAGACTGATAACTCTGCATTTGCTCAGCTGAAATAAATAAAACAACACTTCTTATTCTATCACTATTTCTTGTCCTGTCATTAGCTTCAGATTGCAAATGTTGGCAAGAAATGCTGTGATTCAGAGAGGCATAGAATGGCTCGTGACCCAGTATGTGAAGAAATAGATAAGCGTAATGACCAAGTATTGACTGAGATCATGTTTTGCTTCTCTGCAGTAAGCTGAAGTATTCCTTACCAACCTGTTTTTCAGTTATGCTATTATTACAGTGCAATAAATACCATGTGGATCACTTTATACTAATTGTGTTTTCAAAACTGAAGCAACTATTAGTAAATAAACACTGGTTTGCTTATTCACTGGGATTTTGCCCATATTTAAGCCTTCTCTGCATATTTTTCAGAACCTTTCCAGCAACTGAGTTTTAGCAGAAAAAGTGTTTATGGAAACTTGCATTATTGTAGAACTCTGTGTTGACATGGAAAAGAATGTTGGCTTGATAAACAGATGAGCACAAGCCTGACAGAGCAGAATACACTTCTTCATAGTCTGTCTCAACTATTTGCATAATAGTTCTTGGTATGGAAATACAGGCAGGTTATGCTGCAGAGCAAGCGCTGCTGCTCATCCTTCTGCCAAGATGGCCAGTTGGAAGCAGTGCTGTCTTGTATTAGATCCACAGTTTAAAACTTGTATCAGGGGTTACATACTGGGAGAAGATAGAGCAGGAACGTTTCTTCAAGAACCCTTTGACTTGTACACAGGTTTGGGCGCTTCGATGATAAAATGTTTTTCTTTATGCAAGGCATCATATATTTCACTGTTTATCATTGTTACTTTTATATTTACCATATCACAGCTTCACCATTCAATACAATGAGATAATTTTTTTTTTTTCCTGAATGGTGCGTGGTTTGACATAGGATTTATACAGAGCTCCTCAAAATCATACTATAACTTCGTTGTAGAAAAATTTAATCAAGCTTATAGATGCTGACACATGGACTTTGTGTGCCTGAGCAGATTCTGCCCTGTGCTGTGATATTAAATATAAAATCTTTACCCCTTGCTATAACCTATTTTTAGAGCAGTAGTGCTGCAAGACACATGATCCAGAAAAGAAATAGCTTAATTTTGCTATATTACCTTCCTCCTATTAGTCCAAGACAATCAAAGACATGTTCAAGATTGTCTTTTGCCTATAGTTTGTATGGTCATTAGTGTCTTGATCTTGGTGGGTACTAAACTTTCTGGCCTGATCCATTAGCTACCCTTAACTGTTGAAGTCAACACGACTGTTCATATGCTTAAGTGCTTTGAATCAGGGCCAGAGTGCTCAGAAGCTTGTAAGATCATACCCCAGTATGAGAAGAAAAATAAAAACCATGTGGCCAGTCACAAATACTCATTGCAGTTTGCTGTATGGAAATATCAGTTTTAACAATACATAATAAATCCAGATTTGGGTTTAGCTACGTGCAGAACAAATTCTTTCAGTAATTTTCTTACTGAATACCTTCACAGAAATCTGTCTCCTTAAGGCATTGTGTTTGAAGAAAGTTTAGGTTTGAATGAAGACAGCAGATTTACATATGGCTAATTAGCTTCTAAACTTCGATAACTCCTTTTGACACACAGTTAGCATATTAATTATATGTATATATTATGAAGGGAGTCAGTTTGCTGAGGTAATGAAAAAAACTACAGAACGCCGTTTTCTTTTTTACTGAAATACTCATTTGACTTACGCTTGTTATTTATATTAAATTAATACTTTCATGCTGCCAGGTAAAGGTTTTCATATAAGTATATCTTACCTTATAATCTTTACTTTTTCACCATATTTTATTCTAATGGGAAAGTCTATCTGAGATTGCTTGTTAATTACTTCATCCTGTCATGATACAGAAATCAGCTTGATGTTACTGTGTTTATTGATACCAGACATTTTTATTGGAATTAAGTCTTAATTTGAGCTGCTGTTGTTGAACCTGTCTGCTCTGAAATCTTGTTTTCCAGCAAATAATATTTGATTTTTCTTTCTAATAAGTTATTGTAATTTGTTTGCCTGCATAGTAGTGCTGTCACAACTAACATTAATCAGCATTTTTATACCAAATTATAGCAACCCATCATCCAACAAGCACCCATCAAACAGAATAGCACACAGCTCTTGAGCTGATATACTTTTACAGCAGAGACCATTATTATCGTGACTTGACAGGGATGGAACAGAGGTAAGGAGCTGTGAAGTGCTTTGCCTAACCAGTGGCACAACTAAACCCAATTCCCAAAACAGCTTTCTTGCTGTGGGTCACAGGAATACAAAATAATTACCTCTTGAATCTGTGTACCTGGTCTCCTGGAGTGACAGTAGGTTGTTGTCTTATTGGTGGCGTTGTGTGAACAAATTTCACTGCTGTTCCTGCTCATGCTAAGCCAGTTTTCTAGCTACAAAGCAGACTTCAGTTCCTCATGATTGTCCAGTTGGCACCCTTCTGCAATGATAATTGTAATATAAAGTAAATTATTTGAGGCAAAGAAAGGAGCTGTCTGCTGTAACATGGTAGAAAAAAGGAACCACACTAGATGTAAATATTCACATGGCTGGAAGTAATATAAATGTACAGCAGAACAGAAATGTGGAAAACATTGGTAAAGATGAGAAAGAGAGATCACTTTTTATTTAGTTTATTTTTAATAAACTGTAGAACCATTTTAAACCAGAAGTGCCAGCTAGGAAAAAATGCAGTTACCTGGCATTGTGTTGAGTAATTTTTCTGAATGGGTCTCAGAGCTTCAGATGCTGTGGGGAGATCACAAGATTTAGCAACTGTAGAATACAGACATAAGGTATTCCTATTAACCATCGTGCAGCCATGGCTTAGGATGTGTAGCAGTAATTTTAGGCGAAACTATACAATCTGAGATGCTTAAATCCTGCATATGAACCTGAACTTTTCAAAATGGCAAACAGATGTATTTGGCATTGGTATTAATAGGATTTTGAGCTGCTTTTACAGCTTGTAGTTACAGAATAGGTGCGCATTTCCCCCCCGAAAAATCTGAAATATATTTATTTATTTATATTAAAATGGAACTAAAGGGTTTAGGTTGGGGAGAGGGAGAAAGAAGATAAATCTGGTGAAGAATGTCTTTCTAAACACAATCAGTGGAGAAACAGCTTTGTGGAGATACTCATATGAAATTAAAGGTGTTTTGGGATGAAAGATAAGAGGGAGGAAATAAAAACAGATATCTTTTCAACATGCTTTAGTGCATCCCCTGATCAATACATTTCTAGTTAGAGATTTAAGATATCTGTCTCAAAGTTAGCTGCATACCCTTGTTCAGCAAAATAGCTGAGCATATGTGGAATTTTAAGAACATGCTGATGTGGTGTCTGCATGGGAATGTTTTCTTAAGTCTAGGAACTCATTCTATACTTCAGAAAATTTACTTTAAAATTCATAGCCTAAATAATTAACATTAGCTATTAGTTTATTTGAAAATATTAGTTATGTGCAACTGTCTGAAAGATATAAAAATCTATAGCTTGGATAGCTGGAGGTAATTTCCATGTCAGTAACTAAGATTTTTTTAAAGTAATTTTTATGCTTTGCCCTTTTGTTACTTTTTTTTTCTCCTTTTTTTTTAATTTAAAGAAACTTGAAAATAAAAGTAATTGTTTGAATAACCTGTCTTCTGTAACAGTCCTTTAAGGTGTTCTTCTTACTTAAATGTCTATTCTGTTGGCTAATTTCATGAGTCTAGAGCTGTTCAAATGAGTGCTAGCACTTAGTATGTCCTTCAAGTTCAGTGTTTCTGTACAAATATTTTGTGCTCTGGGAAATATGAATGCTCGCTGTTTGTACAAGCATTACTCTTTTTAGTGTTAAATGGTGTACTTTCTAACCGTGGGAACAATGAAGTTATAAAGCTTTATAAAGATTCCTAATTAAGAATCAAGACAACTCCAAACTATTAAGAGGAGATTGATTATATACAAAAAAGGCTTTTTTCTGTGACATCTGAAATATCAGGGAACTATACTGAAGGAGTCTGGCTATTTCTTTTCAGTATTGTGTACCTATTCTATAACAGATAGCAGAGCTTTCTGGTAAAAGTGCCCAAATCAGTCCCATTAGATACTGAATATTCTGTTAATATTAACTACTCAAATGACTTTTCAGAAATATATGTGGCTGTGGGTTACGATGTATTAACCTTAGCTTGGCTTAGTTCAGAACACATTAGCGCTGGTGGTAGTGGCTGATGTTCAGCAAGACTGCAGCTTGGACAGCTTGTCCAGTACCTACCACTGAGTTTGCAATAGACAGCTGAAAATAAAAATAATAAAAAAAATATTGTAGTGATCTTACTAGGAGAGTATATATTTCTGAAAGAAAATCCAGGAGAAGCTTTTCTTCTGCATGTGCTGTAAAGACAAAATCAGATGTATAAAGTTGCATAAAAGTGAAACTCTAGAGCCATAAGCTTTAAAAGCAACTTTATAAAACAAATTCACATTTTTTTTTTGTTTGTTTCCAGTCTCTTACGTGGCTTTTTAGATGATTCCACACATCTTTTCTCCTTTTGCATTTAAAAAAATTGAAGATAATTTCTAAACCAGTCTTGTTATTTAATATGCCTACTTCATGCATACACATACACTTTGAGTTTTTCATGCTTCTATATTTAATCACAAAATGTCTCACCTTTCCCAATATTTGTAAAAGTTTCTGTCTCAAGTAGGAGCTATTTCCCTATTATGTTTGTTTTGCAACGAAATCGCTCTGGCTTTAGACCCTGACAGGACAGATTTTTTAGGAGGATTAAATTGTTGTTATTGTTGTTAATTGTTTTTACATTCTTCTTTTTAACAAAAAGCAATTAACATGCTTATGTTCAAATCTTGTAGGTTACAACAATGACAAAGGTGGAGATGAGAAGACGTTTTAGTCTTGAAAATAAAAGTTTGGGGAAGTCAGAAAGGCCTGTTGTAATGAAAAGGTTTTGATAAAACTTAGCTGGTGCTGTTATGATGCATTCCAGTGTATAGCAGTTGATGTGTTTCTATATATGCATGCAAAAACCTTTTTGAAATAACTTTTAATGACATAATCACTGAAAAGTAAGTCCTGTCCTTTCAATATAGGTTGTTATCAGAATACTAGATGTGAGCACTATCAAATATGATTGATTGGTTAATTTTGTTTAAATAAAAAAAAAGAAAATGTTTATTTAAAACCTTCATCCTACATTTAATGTCGAAGTTGATAGGAAGTGAAATAATTTTTTAACCTGTTTCTGATTTTCTAGCTCAAATAGAGAGGTTATCAGAAACCACAGCTGTTTACAGATCGGTTACTGAGGGTTTGCTAGTGCAGGAGAGAAGTAGGAAGGAAAAACAGCCTGAGAGCAGAAGCTCACATAAGGAATGTAGGTGGAGTGACAATAAAATCCAAACAGAATTCTGCTGTGCTAGGAGCTGGAAATACCAAATATCTTGGGTTACAACATGTTTAATTACATTTCTGACTGTAGTCTTAATAAATCTCTACACTGGTATATCTGCATGCTGAGCTGTATAGGCTCTTGACGCTTGAGATTTAGCTTTCCCCAGTTGCCCATGAAGTGATATTCAGTGACCTACCTGAGGTATGTGTCTTACCCAGTTCTTGATGGCTGGATAATGACAAAGCTTAATTGGCTTGGATAATCTCTGCCAAAGAGAGAGTGATTTATGTGTGGATTGCAAGTGAAAGTTACTATAAGCGAATAGCCATTTTGTAGCTTTACAAAGAGTCTTCCATCTTATATGCAGATAATTTAAAATAGCAAATTGATAATATACAATAACAGATTCACTGTGGTTAATTGGCACAGAGTGTACATCGTTAATATAGCATGATTAATATAGCAGCCCAAATTTTTCAGGTCCCAGGAGGCTAGGTGATTTGTTTGTCCATCCCAGGAGAGGGGCACAAGCAGGTGATAGGCAATAATTGAGTGAGCTGGAAGAAATGGAATCAGATGAAACCCACTTACAAATGCACTGTGAGTTTGTCTTCATCCAATAGCACATCAAGTGGCAAAGCCCAGCAACTCAGAGGCAAGGGAAAGCACATCCATTTCTTTATTTTTCAGTGAGAAGGAACAATCACAAGGCAGCAAGTTATTTCTTTATAGATTTCATTTGGAAAAAAAAAAAAAAAAAAAGAGTTGGGTTTCCAAATAAATCACACAATTAATTAGTATACATGTTATGAAGATAGTTGCTGCAAAAATTTGTTTCAAGGATCTTCTAATCAGTCTTTTTACCAGAATACCATTTGATCTAGTTTCAGACACTACTTATTTACTCATTAGTTTACAATCCTTCCCTTGTGGATCCAAACTGTTCATAGTAGCCCAATGTCAGATCAGCCTTTAAGGCATCAAAGATACTTGTTTTCCCTCCTGAAACCCACAATCAGGCACCTAACGTGAATGGCTATGTTGTACCAAGCTCATTAGTAATAACAGACATTACTTTTGCATGCCCTGTATGGGGGAATGAGAGGATAGAGGATAACTAAATCCAGAAAAATGACAGGATGTATTTGTTCTACCTGATGAGTTTTTCTTGCTTTGTCTAATTCTTTCTTGCCCTTTGTTTTGCTTCTTTATGCAATCAGTATTAGACAAGAATCTAGAAGAGCTGGAAATTAGTTGGAAGCGTATTCTATTGATACTGCAGCAAGTTTTGTCATTGATTTAAATGGGGGCAAACACAAGCCTTTGGTATTACTCCTGTGTCAAGACTAGCATTTTATTTGGACAGATAATGAACAGGTCTTATGGTATATTCTGGAAGGAGAAAGCTCAGGGATTTACAGAGTTCTTCACATATCTTCAGGCACAGATTTCTCAAGCAGTGCCAGGCAGCAGTATTGCAATGCCTTGACAATACACACAGTCACAGACGGCTGACACAAAGTCATTCCTGTCATTTGCAGGATGTTTAGAAGTAGCAGCGTTGAGATTTTTTTTTTAATGCTCAATTTAAATGCTTAATTTGTTAAAAAACGAAAGCAGCATATGCTTACATATCTGAAAATGTCAATTCACTATTTTTAAATTTATCTCGATTAGCTGATATAAGGTTTAAATTACGTAAGTGTGTAATATTTTCTCCATTCTATTAAAGGATGGTTAGGAACAAGTGGGTAACTACCAGCTCCTTCTATTTTTATCTAGAGAAGCCATAAAAGTTGCAAAGGTGAAAGCATAATTATGATACGTGTCTTTTCCTCTCTTTTTATATCATTTAG
This sequence comes from Microhierax caerulescens, assembly GCA_035590215.1. NCBI lineage: Eukaryota > Metazoa > Chordata > Aves > Falconiformes > Falconidae > Microhierax > Microhierax caerulescens. The sequence continues at coordinate 96,431,514 of JAVJGJ010000014.1, forward strand.
ATATCAGCATGAATCAATTCCAGGTCCACTGGTTACTGGAGTCCTGTGCACACAATGACACGAAGGGACTTGGGAAAGTAACAGAGCTGACTTACGTAAGTCTCCATGCAGCCTGCTGCCTGACTCTGAATAGCTTCTAAGCAGCAGGAGGAAGGGATGGTCCTGTAACATAACACAGCATGCTTTGTACCGTGTTCCAGAGAGAACTAAGAATACTCCTTTTCTATGTTCCTCTTCAGCAAAAGATAAAAATGATGCATCTGGACTGTTTTGGGTTGTGGGTTTTTTTGTTTGTTTTTTGTTTGTTTGGGTTTTTTCCAAATCTACACTAGGCTAAAATGTTTTCTTTTTTGTGTTTTTTTGTTGTTGCTGATGGTGGTGGTGTCATTCAGAAAACAAGAGCAGTCAAGCTTCTTAGCTAGGTACTTACCTATTTCTACAGCATATAGAACATGGAGCTTTAGCTATAATTAGTGCTGTAGGACTCTAGCACAGGGCATATACTGAACACTAATAATAGTAATTAATAAACTAGGTTTTCTTTTAGACATGCAGGTGGGTTTCAGAACCCTGAGGAGAATAATGGAATAAGAAAAAAGGACCATAGGTGAAAAATACTAGACATTAAATCTGGAAGTCAGAACCTTATCAGATAAGGAGAAAAGCTCTATGTAAGTACATGTCAGCCTGAATATATATTGCAGTGGCAGTTCTTCATACTCAATTTGTTGGCAATCTAATGTCATCTGTCTCTGTAACACATTATTTGAACAATGCAGTAATGTGGTTGGTGCGTCACAATTGATTTAGTGCGTTATGGAGAATGGAAGAAGTTGCAATTCACCTTTCCTTCTGACCCTGACCTATACTAGCAGATCAGTTCAGTGGAGTTAATGGCACGTAGAAGTAGAGTAAGTCAAAACACGTCATTTCTTATACAGAAGGCTGTTAGCTTGTAAGATCTACTGCTTCATGGGGTCAGCAAAACAAATATTAGAGGTGGATTAAAAAAAAATATTATGACATAATTTTATGATCAGTCCCAATATTTCAAGTTATGCACATTGAAGGTAGGTGAAAGTTAATATTTAAGAAGTTTATTTCCACCAGAGGTCAGGAAAGACTCTGTACATCAGCCCAAAAGGATTTTGGGATTAGTTCATGTATTTCCTCTCAGTCATTTTACAGTAATTGGTCCAATTGACTTTGGGAAGCTGTTTCTTTTGAGGAAGAAATTCATTACAAACAGAAGAAGGTGTATGCTACAAAAGGTTTGGTACTGGATATGATAGGTCAAGGTGGATAAAGGTCTGATGTTTCCAGTGTTGAGCATTTAGCTCCTGTCACAATTTTAAGGAGGCATCAAGCCTATTAGAGCACTGACCCAGCAGGTAGAAGGCAAGAAGTCCGTTCTCAGCCCAATCTCTATGTCTCATCAAAAATGACTTTCCAAGTGAAGGTTACACAAATCCAGTTTGGGATTAGAAAAAAAGAGGGAGTTATGCAGAAGAACGCTGGAGAGCAGTGATTCTGAAGGGAAGTAAAGGTCTGAAAGGCAGTGTAAGACTTAACTTAGCCAGTAAGATTTTGTTGGACAGAATCACAGAAAAAAAACCAAACACACAAATATTTTTTTCCTCGTAGATGATTTGTGCTAAAGCTTTTGGGGGGTGATTTTCAAAAGTACTTTAGACGACAGTAAGAATTTAGCAGGACACTTAACACTGTGTAGTTTTCTTCTGCAGTCATTGTCTTTAAAGAGAGACTTGCACTTTGCAGTTCAGCTGTGGAGCTTTTCTTCCTGATAGGAAGATAGAAGTAGTTAACATACTAAAGCAGAAAAAAATAGATCCATAATATCATGTTGGACTTTGAATGTGCTTTTAAAAAGTTAAATGTAGATGAAGCCTGTCATTTACAGCAGCTTAATCCACCTTTCTTACATTTATTTAATTTGATTACCATTTACATCCTTACATTGCTATCCCCACTGCCATCATGTCAGAGAGACTGTTCTGAGTGTTAGAAGCCAGTTGCTTTGATGCATCATGTCAAAAAAACTGTGTAAATTGAAGGACTTCTCCAAATACCATGCTAATATATTTTAGTACTAAAAATAATCATAACATAGGTGATGTTTGCTTTGTCCTCTGAGTAAAAGCCATGTTGGCATGTGTTAAGCATATCAGGAAAATATTTTATTGGAGAAAGCTTTTCATCTTCTGCCAACTTTTTTTTTTTTTTTTTCCTAGAGGTCTATTTGTAGCATGCAATCTCTTTGCTTTTCTTGTTTTAGGAAAACTACATGATTCTGAGGGACCTGCTGTTTTCATGCAAATATAAAGTAACTGTTTTGCCTGCAAAATCTAAAGGTCGTTTTAAGGCTGAGAGTATTTTCTTTGTTACCCCACCTTGCTCTGCATTTAAAGAAAAAATCCACAAGCACATTAATTGCCCTGCTGAAGGAGGTAAGTAATGATCTAGAAAATGAGCCATATAGTTTCAAATTCATTTATAATCACCAAAAAAACCCTCTTTAAAAGCAGTTCTAAGTTGGGAAATTAAAGATTCAGAAGAAATAAAAATATGACTAATGCTTATGTGAAAAATCAACAAAAATACAGAGCAGTGTAGAATTTGACTAGTATATTATTGTTTTGTCAATTAGGTGATAATTCTGGTGAATGTTTATAAACATACAATGATGTTTGTTATTACACAGTTTTTATTTTTGTAAGGAGGGAGAGTTTCCCAGTTATATGGACGCAACCATTATAATGATGGATGATAACTGTAAACATAATTATGCTGGCATGACCCATCTTTTGAGTGTTTTGCTACTAATGCAAGCTGTTTCTTCAGCTTGATTTTGACTGGGTTAATTCTGCTCTCAGATAACAAATAAAGGCGCTCATGCCTTTTACAGTGTTGCCACAATGGTAGGTGTAGCTAGAGGCCTATGGAAATCACACAGTTACGGAGATACTGGTTGGAAAAGACCTCTGGGGCCCAGCCACCCACTTGAAGCAGGACTGGTGCCAGCACGACGTCAGGTCAGCCATGGCTTTGCACAGCCAGGTCTGGAAACGTGTCTCTTCATTTAGAGGGTGGCCCTGTCACTTTGAGTGCCTGCTCTCCCCAAGAGTACTCCCATGCTCCGTGGGTCACCTCAGAGTCCTGCTGGCCACCCTTGCTGTTTCCTCACTGCCCCTCCCGACAGTTTTCCAGCATTAGAGCCTCCCTGGGAATCTGCAACTCAGGTATATGTTTCCCCTGATCAGAGTGCCCCTGTTAACTTGTACTACAGTTTTAGAACATGAATTTTACATTTTGCCTGCATCATGGAATTCTGTGCTATCCTGTGGGCTTTCTTGTGATCCCAAAACTGAGAATCAAAGCTCGGATATCCAGAAATACAGGGGAGCAGGAGGATGGCTGCTTGTGAATGAGGCAGTTACATCTTTACATGCTATAGGCTTTCCTTTCTGTGACCTGCAGCTGACAGCATTTGTTCTGAAGTTTGAATTTGGCCCAAAATGCCAATGGAGTATTTCAAAGATAATCTTTGGTTAATACTGGAAATGCGATGCCAGAAAGCTGACAGGATCCTGGGTAACACCAGAAACACAGCTCTATCTGACCTTGATTTGTGGAATTAAATGAACGTTATTGAACATTATCTCAAAGTTTAGCTTATCTTTTTGCTTTCCAAATTTATAGTGCCAGTTCTACCCAAAGTGTTGGCCAAACCCGAGAATCTATCTGCGTCTTTCATTGTTCAGGAAGGTAACATCACGGGTCATTTTTCCTGGAAGATATCTAAGGCAGACCTTCACCAGCCCATGACAGGTTTTCAAGTCACTTGGGCAGAAGTAACCACAGAAAGCCGGCAGAACAGCTTACCCAACAGCATCATTTCTCAGTCACAGATACTTCCGGCAGTAAGTTGTTTGTTGCTTTCGTTTGCTAGCAGCTTCACAAGTGTCTGGGTATGTGGCCCATTTTTAATGTTTAGTGGTGATGCAAGTGTCATACATAGTGTTCTCTGGGTCTGCAGGCAAGCTGGAGTGGGGGAAGTTCTTCATTTTTCCTCCTTGCTGGAGATACAAGGCACAGCTACTCTTGTTGATGACACATCAAACATTTTAATGTGCACAATTGTAAAATTAGCAACCATTGTCTGAGAAATGCCTGAAGAGAGGAAAAGATCATTTGTGGAGCAGTAGATAGTTTTTATTTTCTTTTGATGATCAGGCTGTTCAACTTGGTGGTTACTGTAGTTTTAATAATTATTTAGTATCCAAGTTGATGGATTTAAGAGAATTTTCTCTTCCGAGTTTGTCATTGCCCTAAGAAAAATAAAAATCACTTACCTCTGTGCCAATTGTCTGATGGACGGACAATTTAAAGGAGAACTAGGTTTCACTGTTTATTGAAAGTGTGAGAATTAACAGTTTTAATTCTTCTTCCTATTTGCTTTAAGGTGGCCTTTGCTATTTCAGTTCCTCATCTGGCAGAGGCAGGTGAAGAGCTTGGCATTCAGACTCTGCTGCCAGATCCAGCAGTGTCAGCAAAAGGGCTTAAGCAGCTGGCCTTGATCTAATGTCGAACAACACTGGGAGTCTTCCTTCACTTCAGGGAAGTGGGTGAAGGCAATTATGTCTAAAGCAGAACTGGCTGAAAATCTTTTCACATTCTTTCTTCAAAGAATGTGTAAAATGTTTTGTTGGACACACGTGACATTCAAAGCATTTTCCACAAATCTAAGACAAGGTTCTCAGCATTCTGCCTTTATTCCTAGCAGACTGCCCTATGGCTGGGGCAGCTGTGTTTCAAAGCCTGTTATTCTGGGGGAGAGCAACAAAGTTGACCATAGATGCTCTAAAACTATGGGGCAAGCTACTTTTTTGCAGTTTAGTACGGACTTGGGGTGTGATCTGCATCAGTTCATCCAAAGCTCAACCTACAGTGCAGAGCAGAAGTACAGTGCAGGTAAAGCCTTGGTCTCTTCACCAAGGGTTACCTTAAAGTGGTTACTCAGTCATAGACCCCAAAGAGTCACTTTAGCACAAACCATGAGATGTTGATTTTCATTTTGGTTTTCTTTTTTCTTTTTTTAGGAGCTGGCATATGATTTTATTTGGCATTTATATTCCAGTTTTTTAAGCTTTCAGCCCAGTTAGATCTGAAATATATATATAGTTTTATTAAACATTCCTTTGCATTGTGTTATGCTCTGGTTTCACTATTGTAGAGCCTGGAGATTCCCTTTGTTTAATTATCACTATATGTGTCTGTCTGTCTATGGCAACTGGTTAACTTGCAGAAAACACTGATTTAAGTTGAAACAGTATTTCCTACTTCTCAGAAACCACCAGAATACAGGGTATTTTACAGTGAGGATCATTCCCTCAGTCTTGTTGGTAGCCTCTGACTGATAAAAATTTAAAATACACACAACCAGGGCTGAAATGCACATGTCCCAACTGCTGGAACAGCGCCTGAGTGAGCAGAGTGAGAGCATGAATGCCTTGTATGCACTCCTCTCTCCCTCCTGCCTCTTCAGTATTTTATACGAGGTGGAACAGCTTCAGCAAGGTCTATTAAGAGCAGCCCCATACTCAGAATATGTGCTAATTTGGCAGTAAAAGTACACGTTTCCCTCCACCTTTTCTCTTTTCCCTTTGCTGTCTGCCGCAATAACAGCAAATGATCAGTTATTCCCACAGCTCGCCTAGGTCCCCCTGTGTGGCGCTAAGTGCAGTGCCAGCCAGAAGAATTTACCCTGCTAATCGTGGGCCAGCCCAGCCCAGCTGGCTGCAGGAGCACACCGTGCGGGCGCTGCCTGGCATCGCTGCCCCGCCGCCCCCTTTCTGGACTGGGCCTTTTCAGATTGGAATAAGATGAATCAGGATTTTTGATTCCTCAATACGCTTTAGTCAGTAGCCAGATATATTCCTATTTGGGAACATTTATAAACTTACTCTGCAATTGTTTTGCACAGGTGTAAGTGACCACAAAAGGAATGGAGTGGTGAAAAGTGAGTCTGTCATGCCAGAAATGGGATTAAGAACACAAAGCAAATCCTGATGGTGTAATTGGGACAAATCTGCTGATATCAGTGTAGCCACACTTAGTGTCAATATCTGCAGCAGAGGCCCCAGGCCTGCCATTAATTAATTTACTGATTAGTAGAATTCACAGGCAGATCCAAAGTAAGAACAAGTTTATATAATGCACATGTTTGTTAAAAAGAATGATTAGGAAGTTACATTTTTGTTTTTCTTTTAGTGATAAGCACATCATCCATTTCCCAGAACACTAAGGAACAACTTGGACCTCTTACGCCTGAAACCATAACATGGTAAAAAAGTCTGCTCAAAGGGAATGGCAAGCAAAACATTCAAAACAAACCCTCTTGACAAAGTGACACATACATTAAATCCTTTTAACAGAATTCTAAGAAAGTAATTTGTGGCTTCAGAGAGTGACAGAACCTGTTTAAACCACTGATTTGTGTGAGTAGAGCAACCGTGTTTTGTTTTTAGATGAGCTGAGACGTGATGCAATTTATTTATTTTCAGGATCATTATGTACTTACTGTGCCCAATCTGAGGCCATCAATGCTGTACCGCTTGGAAGTTCAAGTGCTAACAACTGGTGGGGAAGGGCCAGCTACGATAAAATCATTCCGAACGCCCAACCTTCCTCCATTCTCACCCCACAGTAAGTATGCACTGGTTTGACATGTGTTCACACATTACAAAACTTCAGTTCTCCAATCTAAAGAGTTTATTTGAGCTTTAGAGGCTTTATTGGTTCCAGTATCATTCCATAAACTTCAGATGTGTAAAAATACTGGCTTTCTCCCCATACCCCCATAAGTGTCCATCAGCAATGATAGACGCAAATGCAGTCTTTCTCTCACTCAGTTTATGTGGTCTGATATTTGCCATTCATTCCATCACAGCTTTTTGGCTTATTTGTGCCTATAGCACTTGGGATTCAAAGCTGGTCTGTCCTCCAGGTCTAGGACTGCCTAGACTGGGATTCCTCAGCTTTCAAGACTAGATTTTTCTGAGTGCACTCAGTCCAGTGTGGCTAAAGCCTGATTGTATTTCTAAAGCAGTGCAGGCCTCTTAATGGCCATTTCCAGCATTTTATGTGGTTTCTGAAAAGTACAGGTCAGTGTTGCGAAGCCCAGTAGAAAATATAATCTGTTAGTCCAAGATTCATCTGCTTGAATCTTTTTATCCTTTCACAGTCCCAATAAAGTTGTGGACTGAACATGCACATACTCGTCAGCTCAGGTAGTTCACTTACAAGCTGAAGGATTCTGAGCTGAAAGCCTCACAAAGCCTTTTCAGTACGGACAATTGTTGTATTACATGCTTAGGGTTTGATATGTACGTATTTTCCTATTCTTTTGTTTAGGACCTCATCTAAAGCAACATCATCCACATCACTACAAGCCACCTCCAGAGAAATATTAGACTGTTTCAGATGATTACACAAATGACTGAGAGAAAAACTGAGCTCCCAAATGAGGGCTGGAAAAAGGCACATCTGTAGGAGCAATGAACCCAGTTTTCCCGTGGAAGTTACCATTCTGTACGATCTGTATCCACTTCTCTGTAGTTTAACCATGAAGAATTGTGTTTGAACCAAGACCTGGATGAAACATACAGCAAGTGTTTTGGTACCACCACTGTTCAACAAACTGAAGATCGCATCCAACTCTACACCTGTAAGAAAATGAGGTGTGTTCATGATAATGTTTTTGTATTCCTAAGTTTAAAGTAGATGGAAATGGTGCAGTGTATACAGCTTTTTCTCTTAGTGACTTCAGTGTTAATATTTGCAAGGTTGTCCTGTGATGTAAACATACTTTTGAATACTGGAGGCCATGTTCTCAGTGTGTTTAAATGATCTATTTTACTTAAAGCTCTGCTTGTCACCAGTTTTAAGTCCTAGTGTATTTTGCTATTAAAATTCTCCATATGTCTCAAGTAAGGACATAAGTAAAATAATTACCAGTAGCAGAAACCCTAAAATAGTCAGTGTTTATAATTGCAGTATCACAGAGGAAGATGATGATGCATTTATATCACCCATCTGTTCTGAAGTGGTAACGTTTTAGCATGTGCATCTTCTATTAATGTAGTTATTAGCTAAAAAATATATCTGGGGTAGATGTACCATTGTAAAGAAACAAATGGCAGTTAATAGAATTGTTGACAGTTAATGGCAATTAATATAATTAATTGATAGGTCCTGGAAGAGTTACTTTTAAAATACCACTTATAATTTTTTGGTATATAATATTTCAAGCTACAATAATATCTTGGAAAACCCACCAATTTTCTAGTTAAAAATATGAATAGTTAACATTTTAGAAAATGAAATTCTGAGGTACATTTATTATTCAACTAGCCATAGAGCTACTTTTTGGCTTTGGATTTTGATGCACATATTTCTTTTCCCCATGGAACTTCTGAACAGAAGGATGGATGTATTGGCTCTATTCTGCTGTTCTGCTTACAGAAAGAATTATGTGACAATATTCTGGCATCTGGAAAACATTGGCTTATAGTTTATTTGAATGCATTTTTCAAATTTAGACAGAAGGGTGCCCTTTTTAACCATAAGGGAATTCATGTTGCCTTATTGTGCAATATAAACTGTCTAGAATAATTTACCACACAGAGAGACATACCTCGATAGTAAACAGAAATTGCTTGGATTTATTATCGAGAGGGTGGAAAGTATCTGCCAATAAATGTCCATACAAATACTCATAATGGGCTTCTAATGTTCAAGATGTTCAAAGTGCTGCTGCAGTCTTTGGCAGCGTTTCCATTGCTCCCTGAATCATCATATGAGGCTCACGTACTTCAAACACTGAGGAGCCAAACATGACAAGGTGGCCCCTTTTTCTGCCAGCAGATGCTGTGGACTCACCTGTACTTTGTGTTTGCCTGAGATATTCAGTGAAAGGAGCTCAGACATGAGTGGTAAATATCTTTCCCTTCTCCCGGTGACAAACTGTTTTGTGGAAAAGCAAATACGAAGAAAAGAAATATTTACCTGAAAATTAGTATCAGAGTTATGTTTATCATAGTAGAGCGTTCACAAAATATTCAGATACAGTTTGTCTGTACTGAAGTTTATAGTGTTTCAGTTTGTGTGAGTTAATACCACAGAGGGTGAAAAAAAACAGTTTACTTCTGATCGCTTGCTCGTTCCAGTTTTCTTACATTTCTACCTTTGGTTTTAAAGGGCTCTTTTCCCCCAGTCTCTTTCTACTCTGCTTGTTGTCTTTTTTGATACGCACTCAATGACCAAGAACTTTTCCAGACATTTTCTGTTGCTGCATGGTCTGGGCCTTTAATAGTAGTTTTAAAAATATTAAAGGCTCTGGTGCTTTTAATTCCTTCCTCTATCATTCTGTCATCTCCCCTTTCCCAAATCACATCAGCAAATAAACAGGCGAACTTTGTTTTTTAAAATGTGTGGTATAAAGGTTTATTTTTCAATTTTTGCAGAAGGCCAGGGTCTCAGAATTTTTTGTTAGGATGGAAATGTTTCACGTGTACAAGTCTTTACAAAGAAAACACAATTTGAATCGTACCGGTGTGCAGCAGTGCTCGACACTTAGATTGCACAGTGTGTAGGTTAAGATTAGAAGTGATCTTTGTTGTGTTTGCTGAGAGCAGAAGTCAGTGGGATCAAGAAAAACAATTGCCTCAGGCTTCTCTGAAAAATTCTGTCCAAACCTTTCAATCACAGTCTGTTCTAGTTATGTTGGAGCAAATCTGTAGTGACTTGATTAATGTTAATAAAATTATGTTTCATTCAGAGTGACATGGGAAAGCATAGAACATGGATGTCGGTCTTTATTTCAACGATGCCAGGTCTGGCTTGGAGACAAATTGGAAGTTAGTAGTCCTGAGCGGTCCTTACCCTTAGTCTTAGTTGCTGAGGGGAAGCCTCATTCTTCTGAAATGAATCAAAATGGTTACTGTTTGCTGATGCCAGTCTGTTTGAAGCAATCAATGTCTAAAAGTAACAATGTACTTTTGAAGATCATGGAGGGGTTTACCGTTTTAAAGTAGATTCTGGAAATAAATGAAAAAGCTGATAAGTAGACTTGTATTAAACAAGTCTATTTATAGAGTCCACTAAGATGTACATTATTTTTTCCTTCTGCAAATCAGCTTATCAGCTAACCTTTCAAGTCATCCTCCAAATAAAAAATGAAAAGTACAAGGTCAACAAGGCTTATGCATGGATGTTAAATTCCTGATTGTGAGTGATTTCCTGATTATTCTTTGAATTTAGTGGTACAGGTTTGAAGTTGTTAGTGCCCAAATCATAAGGCTTTGTTTGCTGAATTGTACAGGATATTGTCCTAATTTACTAGCCTAAGTCACATTAAACGTTTAATTCAGCAGTAGAGTTGTAATTCACTATCTGATTCACTAGTTAAAGATTTATTCTCTCAAATGATGTGTAATACAGAATTAATATAGCTATTTAGGATGTTTTTAGGTACTCTGCACCTTTACACTAATGTATTATTTGCAATGTACGATTCTGATGGATTTGTCAGTTGACTTCAGGATGCATTTTGTTTATCTTTATTTCTTAAAGGAGAATTGTAAGAGTACGCCATTTTTGCTAACTGCTTTGTGAAGTGGATTTTTTTTTTTTGTTTATAGATTATTTTTGTTTAAGAAGATAATGGTTTGTTCTTGTTAACTTTTTTGGCCGGTTTTGAGTTGTTTATAGAGCAGGAGAAATTCAAATAAGATAGAGTTTGTGCTGTATCATCTATGTGTATCATCTTGAATATTCGTTAAGAATATAGCATATAGACAATAAATAAAAGGTCTGACTTCTGAAATGCTGAACATCCTCAACTTAGTGGCTCCAGCAAGAGTTGAGGACATGGTCCAATAATATTAACATTGACATTAGTGTTTGTCATGATCACACACAAAGTCAAAGAAATAGTCATTGCTAATGTGAATGGGAATTCTACTGTTGGTATTGGCAAAATGTATAGAAACCTTAATACCAAATCAATTTATCCCACATACTTTCATCTCCATACTCCCAACTGGAGTCAGGAAGAGTTTCAGATAAGCAGGCCCTGATTCAGGAAGGTATGCAGAAAAGGAAAGTTCCATATGCACAAAAGAAGTCAGTGGGATGGAAGTAAACCTGTGCAGTTAAGAATGAGCTTCAGTGATGCCTCAAAAAACATGGATGTCAAAATTTGCTTGAATACTGTCTTAAATCAGGGCCTTATAGAACAAAGTGTGAGACCCATAAATTCCATGTACAACACCTTTTTTAATATTATTTTTGTCTTGTGTATATGTAAATGTCATTGTGATATTGACTTATTTATTAATTAATTTTCTTACACTATGTGCCAAGTATATTCCTACCCTTTTGATCAGTACCTGTGAACATCAATTACTAAAAATAATGTTATGCAGACTTGTGCATTGTAACCAGGAATATGATGCTAATAAGCTGTTGCATGTAGTTTTAAATAATAAAGAAAACCCTTTATTTAAAAAATGTAAATGAATACCTGCAGATGTTGATGATTATGTATGGTTTTGCATGCCAAAACTCATTGTTCAGTTGTGGGCATGAATTGTAATGACTGTATTACCTCTACTGAATATATTAGTAAGGTACAATTTACAAAGTAATTAACAGAGCTCTATATGTAAAATTTTTCCTTTTTACTTAATTATATTGTAGTAGAGGTAACAGAACTGCTTATCTGTTACCCAAATTGGCTGTAGAAATTATGTTCCTATAACACTCATTTAAAGTCAATATTTATTTATGTATGTAATCCAAAAAGATTGGTCTTACATGTTTGTCCTGTTATTTAGAGAAAAAAAATACACTTGTAAAAACAGTTTGTAAAAAAAAAAAAAAAATAAATGTATATAGAGTCTGATTTCTTTTACTCACCATTTTCATATTTAGAATTTGTACATACTGTTTAGGTAATAAACTATCCTACATCAAAATCTTGCTCATACAGAATTTATGGGTTTGGGGTTTTTTAAGTTGAATCATCTAACAAAAATCAGTGTCACACCAAGTTCTTTGTGAACATCTAAATATCACTGTTTATGAAGTCATACCATTTCATCTTCAGTGTACTACAACGTTGTTTTCTTTAGAAAGTAAACAAAACAATCTGAAAATAAATTTAGATATCATTTGAGTCTTTTACATTGAAAAGCAATCCTTGAAGTAAAAAATCAGACTCAACAGCTTGCCATCCCTTTCTCTGTCCTAATGGGATAGTTCACAGTAAAAAATTGTTCACCCTTTTCAGTACGAACTGAAATTAATTAGAATGTTGCTGGATCTATGTGAGTGGTCTCATGCTGCAAGTCAAGATTTTCATGATTGAAACTCATGCTGAAATCCATGTATACACCAGATTTGGAATATTTTCTATTTTAAAGTGCAGTAACCCATGATTTAAATTCTGCATTTTTAATAAATATTAATATCTGTCTTCGTACAAACATTTAACTGTTTCAAATTGTCAGAGATGTGCTGTCATTCTCAGATGCATTATCTTTAGTTTGGGATGCATCTTTGACTTATTCTTGACTGACCTAATAAACATTTAGATTTTGTTAACTTGAACATAAACTCCAAAATTTCCTGGTATTGCTTTGTCATTAGAATAACTGCTTACATTTTTTGTTGTGGTTTTCCTTTTACATAAATGGCTAATATTTAGCAAAACCCATATAGTCAAATTTCTCTGCAAGCTGGACCATTTCACTGGTACTTGCTATTATGGTTCAGTAAACCCAGGCAAGAATGATATATCACTGTGGATAGGTAAGTTGTCATAATCAATAGTTGAAGCATTCTATACACTGTAATCCAAAATGGCCATTCATTTTTTCTTCCCATAACTTCAAATAAATGTTTTATTCAACATGGAATTAAAGGGATGATGACTGGATGATGTGAATCATATGAAATAAAGCAAATTTGCTATGTATTGAACAGTATTGATCATTTTGGGTTTGGGTTTTGTGCCCTGTGCTTCTGTACCACTTGGTTTTCATGCATTTAAAACCAGAATGTGCTCAAAAGTTTCCATTTCATAAAAAAATTAATACAAGGAAAGCTTTTTATAGTACAAAATTCCCCCTCTATACTTCTGTTTTCTTATTACAGGTGTTGTTTTGTCATTGAGCGTACAGCAGCCTCTCTGAGGAAGGCCTTGAGCCAAAACACTGGCTGTCAGCCTGTCTGTGGCAATGCAGCTCCCGCAGGGGAAAGAAATCACTGGGGAGAGCGAGCACTGAGCGCGTGAGCTCTGAACTAGAGCCAACGTGCGAGACTTCTGCAGGTCTGAAGGGGACGTGGCTCATCAGGAGCCAATTGTTGTGTCCCCTTTGGATTGTGCTCAGTAGCCTTCCTGCTTCTGCTCAAGGTGCTGGCAGGAGCGTGGATTAATATTTAATACATGTGCTGCGGTAAGCGTTTACTGGGAGTGCCGCGTGGCACAGGAAGGAAAGAATTTATGAATGCTTTCTGTACCCAGTTCCCTCACCTGTGATGGTGACTTACATTACTTAATAATAAACTACATTCAGGACGTCTGTTTCTTCTCAATGGAAGATCAGCTTTGGAAATAGCAGGTTGTCATTTTTCAGGAGAGTTAGGCAAATATGCTACGTACAAGTCTCCCTTTATATTTGCATGCAAATGTATTTATACACCAAATAAAAGCTCGCTTGCCTTTTTCACAACCTGACCAGTGATATATATGTGCAATAGGTTCAAATCTGTCAATGTTTAGAAGTAACTTTGGGTTTGCTGATTAGTACTGATTAGACAACATATTTTTATCATTTTATTTATAAAACATTGCTTGATTTAAGTGGTTCAGACTGCATAGTTATTAGTAGATGCAGAGTATTAGGCTGTAATTTCCATGCTGTCATTTCTATATAAGTGAAAGGTAGAGGAGGCAGATTGCGGACAGAAGAGCGAAGTTGGCATAAAAAGAAGCTAATCATCTGATGTATTTGTTTCTTTGCAGACATCCAATTTCCAGTATTAGAAGTTACCTCCAAACATGCAAAATAATACTTTATATTTCTTTTCTGAGATGTACTGCAACATGAGCTTGAAATATAAATATTTCAGCCTTTCAGTGAACATACCTGCAAGCCAAAATCAGTTAGGCTATAACTCATAAACCAGGAATATACAAGACAAAAATAAGCTGGTAGATGCTATTGGTTCTCTCAGAGCACTTGGGGACAACTGTTCTTTTTGCTTGGTGTTTATTGAGTCATGCTGAAGACAAAGAAGATCCATATGCATTTTTTTGCTTTGAGTGAAATACTTCTTATCGCAAAGGATCCCATTTAATGGGCTAAAGGTGTTTCATGAATGGCTGAGTTACCAGAGGTATACAGTAGCTTAACACTGTAATGATGCACTAGTGAATGAACCTTGTATTTTTTCATTTCTCTGAAGACTGTATTAATTTGTCTCATCTTGTTGCCTGAACTTCAGGGGTTTGGTTTGGTTTGGTTTTGTAATGGTCACTGTTCATTGCTTTTGTTGTATGTTCACTGTGAGAACTTGTCTCATTTAATAATTTTAGTCATACATGACGCCCTGAAAGCATGTTTCTCTTCACTGCTCATTGCTATAAAGATTAAGGTTTATGACACCCTTCCAATACAAAATGAAGCTTTTAAGATAATATGTATATATGTATATATATTTATGCATTTAGAGCTGATTTCGATAAAGGGCTCCTTGTCAACAAAGTAGTATTAGGTTTTAGATATAAAGTATATCTGAAGCTGTATCTCGTTTAAATTATTGTGTACATAATATAGTTTTACAGAAAAAAACCCCATTACTCTCTTTTTAGACAACAGCCGTGCTAGCTACAGGAAATTGTAGCAAGGACACACAAGTATACTAAACTGATAGATACTGCTCATATTTGCAGCCTGATAAATGCTGTTAAGGCAATAAATTATGTTCAGGTTGACTAAATACATCACTTAGACTGAGCTAAACTGATCCAAATTTATCTGCAAAACAGGAGATATGGACAAAAACGAGAAGTCTGGAGAGATGTAGCAAGAACAATACAAACTTCTGTGCCTAAGTAATATCAAAAGGTACAAAGCTGAAACAGCTTAAACTGCCTTTATATGGTTTGTTTTTTTTTTCTCAGTCACTAGTAGACAATACTCAATACTTTAATAAAGCCCTAAAATAATCCCACATTTATTTTGTGAGCAATTTAATAACTTTTGTAAGTAACTTCATAAGATATGTGAAACCAATAACAATAAAATAATTCTTTTACTTCATTAAATTTCATTTTAAAAAATAATATTTACCTAACATTGTTCTCAGACTCAGCAGAAAACCTGCATTGTGCTGTGTCATTCAGTTGAGTGAACAGTCCAGTTTGGGATTTACTTCCTGAAATTTAATCTTTGACTGAAAAAAAATTTCTATTTTTAAACATTATATATACTGATATTGGGAAACTATGAGTGAAATAACGCAGTAGCTGTTGTCGGACTTTGTCTAGGAAATATGTTCTCCTGTCTTTTCTAACCTCAAAATCTCTATTATTGCATGCTATCCTTCATAGATGATAAGTTGCTCAGGGCCTTGCCCTTTCATGTTTTGGACATAATCAAGGATGGGAATTCCATATCCTTTCTTACTAGTTACTTGTGAAACAACAGTAAGGCAAATACTGACATCTTAACTATCAAGGAAATTGTGTGAGAAAAAACACTTTGCACAAACAATTTCCATTGCATGATGGGCCCATCAAATTACGAAGAAATTTAATTTCTTTTGAAGCACAAGCTTATAGGTTCTTTTGTTCTCAGTAGGTGGTTTGTGATGCAACCCTTCTTACACTGGCCCTGGGAATTGAAAGCTCGCAGAAAGTGAAACCTGCAGCCCCTCAACATATTTTTATTTTGTTAGATGTTAGTTACCTCCCAAGCTTTGGGAAATGGGAAGTTGATATTTCTAGGGAATTCATTCTGGTTGCTTAGCTCGCAAAACTGAAAGAATTAGGACTCACGTGATAGTTTGCCATATTGACATACTAACATTTGACAAATTATTACATATTAAATTGACAACGGCAATGGCCCATTTGTTTTCTCTTTTGTATGCCGCGGGTTGGTTTGAGGAGCTACAGCTACCAAAATTATCAGTGTTCCTTGGTCAGGTAACACTTTACTCTTAGCAGGTTATGAGCTTCTGAGGAGACCACCAAGGGCTCTGGAGAGCAGAGCCGAGCTCCCCAGGGCAGGCTGCTGTGGCTGTGGCAGTGTGCCTGCACCCAGCTGGCTCTGTGGTGCCGCAGCTGCTGGAAGCCCCGTGCCTGCGGATGGCAGGGTGGGAGGGGGCAGCTCTCTGGGAGTGGAAAGAAAGGAGTGCTTTCAGTGAAAACACCGTGGAACGGCTTCTCATCCTGCTGCTGAACTGTAGGGTGAGCAGGGAAGAAAGGTTCAGCCCAGAGGTACCCACTGATCCGAGCTGGAAGAGAAATGGAACTTCTATTGCATGAGTGGAGCCTCAACAACAGGAGCAAACTGGGCAGAGAGCGAGGGCCATGCCAGCCCGGGGCAGGTGCCCCTGCTCCTGAAGCAGAACGGGCCCGAGCTCCTGTGTCTGCAGCAGCAGGAGAGAGGAGCACCTCACACCTTCAGCAAGCTGCCTTTCTGAGGGGACTAGGTGAGGGTGGGTAGGGTGGACAAGATGCACGGGAAACTGGCGCAGGCTGCCGTGCTGGATTCCATACAGACCTTCCATTGGACTTCGGCTTGCAGAAGACTCACAGAAAACCCTCCGTTTGTGGTTGGCTCAGACGTCTGCAGGTGCAAAGAAATTGTGGGACCTCAGTGCAAAGTGCCACGCTGGGGTACTGTCTGGGACTGACACTGCCTGCTATCCTGACAGGGTTTTGTGTCCACTGCCGGCACTGTGCAGGGAGCTGAGCTCATCCCCTGCCAGATGGCGAGTATTTGAGCAGAACTTTGAGATGTGCGGTTTGGACCTGTGTGGGAGCACACCTCTGGCCTGCACTAGCCCTCACTGGTTCACCGCTGTGTTGAACACCAGTATTGCTGTCCCTTCTCTTCCTTTTCTCCTTTGGGTTGCCATGTATTCGGGGGAGTTCAGACCAACCTCTCTTAAGCAAGTCTTGACCTTCATGTGGTCCTCACATCCATGGGTCTACCCCATCTCGGACAGTCACCCACGTATCGCCTGGTGTCGGAGGGACGGCTGTGCGAGTTTCATCACTGTCAGACACTGTCACTGGAAGGAGAGGGACTATGCTGAATCGTAAGAAAAGCTGAGTAAATCAAGGCCCTACAAGCTAGAAAAGGCAAACCCCGGCCCTGCACGCAAAGGGGCTGGAGCTCTTGAGCTGGGTGGAAGAAGGGAGCCTCCAGGGGGGAAACCACCAGCAGGATTCCCCTTGTGGTGTTTCAGCAGTGACTACAAATGAGTGAACTCT
This sequence comes from Microhierax caerulescens, assembly GCA_035590215.1. Classification (NCBI taxonomy): domain Eukaryota; kingdom Metazoa; phylum Chordata; class Aves; order Falconiformes; family Falconidae; genus Microhierax; species Microhierax caerulescens. The sequence goes on from JAVJGJ010000014.1 coordinate 96,449,107, forward strand.
GCTTTTATGTGCCATGAGGGCACCTACAAGTAATGAGGTCCTGAGCTGCCAAAAGCAGGAGCTACACTGGGTGTCAGTCGAAGGAAAGAATTTTTCTCCTAAAGGCAGGGTTTGAGCCCGTTGGGAAGCTCGTCAGACATCACAGGTGAGATTAGGTCTCGAGTCACAATTTTTTCTCTCTCTGTAGAAGTCCTGCTGTAGATAGAATAGTGAGAATCAAACATTAAAAAATAAGAGCCAGTTTGCGTACAAGAGAAGACAGACAATGAAGAGACTATATGCTGATCCCTCAACTGTCCTGGCTACGGGGAAACTTTGATGCAGGCAAAGCATTTCTGCATAACCATCAGTCTCCAGTTTTGCCTATTGAACCAGTTACCTTTGGATGAAAGAAAGGGGTGCTGCTCTGGTTTTTAGCAGCTTACAGTGAGGCTTTACCAGCAGTTACTGTGAAGTATTCTGAAGCTTAGAGTTCTGAAATCAACAGGTTTCCTTTATATTAAAAAAAAACCAAAACAAAACAAGTCTAAATGTATGACTTGCCACATTGCAATTGAAAGAAAGCCATTTCTGGGAATTGTGAAGCATCTTGCAAACATCTTGAATGTGGGAAAATTGAAATACTTACAGATCAAGTAAATGTTTCTCTTCCTCCGTAGATAGTTCATGATTACTCAGAAACAAGAAAAAGGTTCACCATGTAAGTGAACCCACAGCCACAGATAAGAAAATAAAACTTACAGAATTTCTTAAGGACTTGTGAAGGAGAGGATGAAGATCAGCAAGTATAGCCCACCAGAGGTTTGATGCCAGGAATAAAAGAAGGCTAGATGTGAACACCAGTCTCCCTGCACATCGCTTTGCTGTGCATCTTGGCTGCTTGGCAGCTCCAGGTGTGGTTAGTCTACCAGCAAATTCAACAGCTGTGCCACTGCCATGGAGCCAGCACAGTGTAAAGAACAACAGAACAAAAGAAACTTCTGGTCTCTAGCAGGCTGCTATCATTATCCTAGTAAACTTTCCCATGGTAGGAGAACACTTAGTTTTCCCTTAAATGAACAGATCCATAGCTCAAAAAAAGAAAATTTGATAAGCCACTGTCTGAAGAAAACCATTAAATTAAAAAAAACTAAATAATGGGCTTAGGGGGGGACAAGAAAGATTTTCCTGAAGTGAAAAGTGAAAAAAATATTAATATGTATGATTCAAAAATCCTTCTTTTTCTCTTGAATATCACATAGACATTCTTAGAAATCATGTATCAAAAATGAAGTGACTAAATCAGTCAGAAACTTGGAGAGCATGTTTCTACAAATTCTGGAACATCAGTCTGTGGAATATGTTTCTGATGTGTCATAGGAATCAACACACACACCCATGCAATGCTGGGAAGCTTTTAGTTGCAGCATTTCAGTGAGGCTGGGCATCTTGGAATAGTGTATTTAGTTATTAACATTTTATTACTCTTAACACATGTAATAGCATATGTTATTACTCTTAACATGTAATGGTTAATGCCATTAAAAATATATGTGTGGTTTTGCGAAGTGATGACTAGCATCAGCACTGTAAGGACACACCGCATGGTCAGTTTAATCATGATTTTGTTTTTTGCCACGTCTATAGCCATATGAGCAGCAAGAATGGCAAAAACCTGTAAGCAAAAGGCAAGAAGTAAGGTCTCTTGTTTCAGTAAATTCTACACTGATTTTAAGCCATTGTTGCCAAATTTAGGCCAAGCTTCTTCCAGTTGCTTTTAATCTCCTTCTCAATGACTGTGATTCATTTAGGCATTTGTGTGTTTGGAATCCCATTAATGCCAAGTTTGTTGAACACACACACCTTCCCCATGTTGCTAATGTAGACTTTGCGCTAAACAAGGCAACTTTTATGTCCCCAGGGCTATTGAGCACTATCTGCAACTGCTCCATCTGGTTCCAAGGATCATCTCTTGTAAAGTCTCTTTACAAATCACAGTCACCTCTGCCCTTAAATCCATTTTAAATTTAATAGTACTGCCGGATTTGAGATTAGCAAACCCAACCTGCTCATCATTGTTGACTCTGAAAACAGATCCTAGGTTATGTGAAGCACTTACCCTTGATTAGGTGATTTCCCTAATTCTTTCTTTTTGACAGATTTTCCTTCTGACTTCTCCTTTACGCATCCTTGATATAGTATACACATCTGCTGTCTGCACCTCTCTCCTCTCTGCTGTGTTCTGCCTTGTCCCTAACAGCCATCATTCTGCCATGGGAAAGCCACTCTTCTAAAAAGCATTTTTATGGGCTTCCTTGTGTCTCTAGGGATCTTGTCTTTGCTTGTTCTTGTCCACTGTCACCCTACTTTTTCATTGGATATCTTGAATTTTGCCTGTCAGACAGTGATGCTTCTCTGTGACTCATTTAAGAGGAAATTCAATTATTAGCTGAAAGATGTTTTTTAAAATTCCAGTTGCACATACAGAATTACACAGATTCTGTAGGTGTTCCTCAGTCTTAATACTGCAACTTCTTGTTTATATGTCAATTTTACAAAGTTTTTATCTTCCTCTCATCACTATTTTGTGTCAAAAGGCTTGCCTTGTTTGGATAATATACATATTTTAGGTTGCTTACTTTTTTTAAAGAATAACATCACCATCACTTTTTATAGAGATGATTCAGCAATTTTATTTAATTCCTCTTTCTATATGTTATGAGATGCTTTGTGATTCACAGATTTGTGTGAAGTTTTGTTTTTCCAATATTTAGTATCTTATTCTCTCCTCCCAGGTGATTCAATAAGTGAGTTATGAGAAATCTTTTAAAAGGCTAGATTGGAGCTGATCATCTGTCTTAGTTAGGCTCCTTCAAATTGAGTCTGTTTCTCCCATAAGGGATCTAAAAATGACCAAAAAAAAGTTAAAGTATATAATGATAAGCATTTTATTTTCTTAATGGGTCACTATTTGCGCCAGAGAATGTTTATGCCTTTGGCTTCATTTCAGAGATTTTCCCTAGAATTTTCTTATCCCCATCTGCTTTCTTGTTATTAATTTATAGAAAGAAAAGGATGCATCCTCACAGCAGCTAATCATGATTCACAAAAAGATGGATTTGATATTATA
>JAVJGJ010000014.1:96452315-96464216 GCA_035590215.1 Microhierax caerulescens
TTATATTATATTATATTATATTATATTATATTATATTATATTATGTGTCCCTTAAAATATTTCAGCAGTATAGATGTCTATGGCACTGCACTCTGTGTGTATAGTTTCATTCCACTGTAAAGTTGCACTGTTTACAAAAGTGTATTTCAGGAAGTATTTCAAGAATGCAGTCAGAGGTTTAGCTAAGGCAAAAGCTTATTACTGAAGACATTTATCTTCTCTTCAGCCACTTACCCCTAAGGATGCATGTTTGTATTCTTTCATTCTACTGTACTTTTAATTGTGGTTGGCAAAATAATCCCTGAAATTATCAAACTCATATATGCTTGAAAAGTCATAGGCTTCCTTAAAGAGAAAAAAAATATATGGCTTTTGTTTTTTTCATTTTAATTTACATTCTGATTTCTTGCAGTCAGGACTTATGTTTTTGAGCTTTTCCCTGTAAATAAAAAGTTACAATTTTACAAGACTGCCAGTAACAGAGGGGGAGAGGCTGGAGAATAATAATGTGAAATTCTCATGAACTTAAGAATTTAAAGGATTAGGTTGCATGAAAAACACAAAGTAACACCACTTTTGTGACAAGATTATAAAATTTGTCAATGACAGTGGTGATGAGAGTGACAGTGGCACCCATCTGTTGACAAGACTTGACATTCTGGGAGGCATGCTGCCTCTGAGGAACCCAAATCCTTGTTACTGAAATGTTGCCAAGGCTCCTCCAACCCTCTGAACACTAGCCCATGCTTATGTTCCATGTGGGTGTTAATAACACTACTGGGAATGAGTTTACATAGATTAAAAGCTACTGTAAGGCTCTGGGAATGGGGAGGTGAAGGGGTCAGGAGCTCAGGTGGCTTTTTTGTCAGTTTTGCTGATCAAAGGTCAAGGCTTAGGGACAGATGTGACATGGAGATAAATATGTGAGTGAGCAGATGGTGCTGCCAGCAGAACGTCAGCTGCCTTGACCATGGAATAATGTTCCATAAACCCTATGGCACAAGGAAGAACTGCACCTCTCTCACACCAAGTTACTGATTTATTGAGACAGGTTCACAAAGCCCACCGGATCAGTATGAACTATTCTGCCCTTAACAAAAGTCCAAATATTGGCAAAAAAAAAAAAAAGTATTTACCATAAGGTCAGAGGAAAGAGAAGAATGAAAATGGTGGGTTGGCCCACCAAACATATTAGATAATGTAAGGATTAAGTAGGAGGAACTGGAGGTTTTATTACATGGCCAACATTTTGCTATAAATTACATTTTGTTGATTAAAAACTTGTCAAATGATTCATGTGTCTCATGTGTCTCACAGCATTAATATTGAAAGGTATAGCTTGCTTAGAAAAGTCAAGCAGGAGACTAATGAAGAAGGCAAGAAAATACTCTTAAATGTGAAGAGAGTTTACGTCTGCTCTGAGATCCAGATTACAGAGAGGAATAAATTTCTGTAGGTGTTCAGCACCTGCTTTATACTGCTTGGATTTAAAGGAGAGAGAAGATGGACATTATTATGGTGATGGTCCTGGAGATGAAAATGAGACTAACCCAAGCATGGGACTCAGTAGTATATCGTAATCATTTGGTAGCCACTGATCACTACTCAGGCATAATCTATGGAAAGAACGCAGCAAGACATGGAGGTAGGATCTCCCCTGACTAAGGGTAGACCTCTACAGAGAGGATATCCGTATCTGTGCTGGCTACTCTCTAGTCAATAGAGACACTTAAAAGATGCTTGATGGGAGTGACTGTGCATTTAAAATGTCTGGCTTTTTTACATTGTCTAAAAGATCTTTGAATGAAAACCTAATATACAGATGTCTATGCAGATGGTACTTCAGGTAAAATAATATGAATCCTGTCCAGGCAGTCCAACATGTTTTTGGAACACAGTGGTGTTAACACCTGATAGACTCAGAAGGCAAAATCCTGCAGAGGAGGATGTTCTAAAGAAGCTGGAGTCTGTTAGAGAAATGATACCAATCTGTACTTACAACTTGGCTAACTTGCAAGGTATTAATGTCATATCCTAGAAATCACGCTGCCGGGTGGCCGGTCAGAAAAGATGGATGCGGGAACAAAAATAAATAAGAACAAGTATAAATGACATTCATCTAGCAAAGGACGGGAAAAAATAACAAGGCCCAACCTGTGAAAACTTGTAAGATTTACAGGCAACACAATAATGGCAATATGAATTTGTAAAAACCAAACAGTAACAGTAGCGTAATTTCTTCATTTAACATAGCAACAAGATTTCAAGGTAGCAAAGAAGAGCATTTCTGCATGTCTTGATTTTAGCAGAGATTTTAGCTTTGTCTTCTACTCTTAGAATCAGATTTGGAAAATGTTATACAGATGAAAGTATTAAAGTATATGCAAGCTTTGTTTCAAAAAAAGTGTTTAGAGGGTAGTTACTAATGGTACATGCCAATTTTGAAGAATGTATCCACTAATGTACTACAGGGACTCCTGCTCTTTCCAGAGTTATGTAGTGTTTTTGTTGACATTTTGTAGGATGAAATAAGGAGTTATTATTAAAATTTCAGGCTTGATAAGGGAAGTACATCTTAAAGTTTAGGATTTTAAGTAATCTCAAGTTAATGACATGGTCTATTTTAAAACGCTAGCTATAATAAGGATAAGCAAAAGTACTTTGCTAGATCTAGAATAATCTACTAGACACTACAGGCTGGGGAACAATAAGCTAAGTAGTCATCTAATAGGCAAGAATTCATGGGTTGAAGAAAAATTGCCCATAAACCAGCAATATTGTATCTTTGCGAAAAAAAGAAAATAAGGCAAACTATACTTAATTATGTAGACAGAAATGTGACATTCAACATCAAAATAATGTTTCCTTCTACTTAGCTCTACTGTGGCTTCTGTGGGAGTATTACTCCAGGAATTACCTCGCTTTAGGAAAGACAGGAAAAATTACAGAGCAAAGAGAATGATCAGAGTCATGGTCTATGGTAAAAGAATGAAGGACTTCTGAAGTATGGTAGAATCTATTAGAGAATGGAAAGCAAGGAAATGTTACTTCCAACTACGTAGGAATGTGCTGCGGTGAAGAGCAGGATGACAAATATCTAATGGGCTCAAATTTAAACACTTGGGAAATATTCTGTATTAGTGAGAACAATAAAGTACTAGAGAACCTTGCCTGAAGAGATTTTATGTGGTTTCCAGGGCCTAAGAGCCATTGAAATAAAATTCTATCCTAAGCACAATTCATTTTGCTTTCAGGCACATGGAATTTTAAAGGTCTCAGCCAGCTGTGAATATGTGGGTACCAGGCTGCTCCTTCATTCCTGCAGGAGAAAGCCTTCTCTTCAGGAGAGCTGGATATCGGGGTACAGCACAAGTGGAGTGGACAGTAAGAAAATCCTCAGTAAGTGCCACCAGGTGCGCTGAGCTCCAGGGTGCATATTGCTGCTAGTTATACTGCTGGAAGAGGGATTCCAGAGAAAGCTCTGTCCTCCTAACTAGTTGGTTGCTGAAGTGGCGATGGCAGAATTCATGTCAAGAAACAGTGATGTAGACAATCTCCCATCTTACGTACAGTGCTCTGTAATGTCATCACGAACAAATTTTTTTTTTAAAAAATAATCATTCCTAGATTTATTCAGAGGTTTATTAGATTCTTAGAGATTTTTACTTATCTGTGACAGCCTTTGAAAGTTATGAAGTTACTTTAATTTCCTTTTAACTGTGTAAAGTTCACAAACAGTAGTCATCATGGGGGTTTTTTGTATTCAAAAAGAATGCATCCTACTAACACTTCATAAAACACTTTAAAGCATTAAATGAAAGAGGAAGAAGTGTAAATTATTGCAAGTTTCAACAAAAGGAAATTCAGATTTCATATATTTCTGTGTTGTTATAACCTATGAAATGATGGATTCTTGTAATATAGAAGTAATTCTTTCTCAGTAGAAGTTCTGTTAAGGCATTCCACGGCATGTATAGTAATTATAGAATTATTAGCAAACGCAATACTTCATGAGAGTAAATAATTTTGAGTAAAAATCTGCTACTGTAGAGTTACCACTTGATTTTAACTTAGAGGGCCTATGTGCAGTGCATGTTGTAATTCAGGACTAGGATAATTATTAGAAAGATCATAAAAGCAGAATGTGAGTGGTATCTCAATGAGTGTGAATAGCCATACTGGCAATTTATGTCAGCTTCATTAGTAAGGGCAATAGATGTCCAGAAAACGCTGGAGGAAGATTACTGTGATGAGACATAGGTTGGTTTGGGCAAACAGCCAGAATAACTAGCTTGGATGTGAACAAGTGGGTAGACATCATTTCACCTCATCTCATCTGCCAGCCTGGTGCTGTTTCTCTAACATTCATGTAGTGGTCACTGTGTGTTGACATTCCAGTAAGGTCCTGGCAAGATAAAAAGTGTAGGAAAGCCTTTCTGCTGTATTACTATTTTAATTATGTCTGGGTTTGCTTTTCTTCTGCTGCAATGGCTTTCATTTCACATTCAGTTTTGGTTTTCATTGTGAAGCAGTGAGTTGCACAAGTTTTGTATTGTTGAAATGCATGCATTTTCTGTCTCCTATGCATGACACATTCTTCTTTATTCAATCGAGCTGCATGTTTAAAACTTTAAGAAAAAAACTCTTTTCTTTCTTTCTCACTATTGAATCTTAGTGGTTTTGAAGAGCATTCCTAGAACTGTTCTGGTTCCCAGTTGAAGCCCATGTGGCGCTATTATCTATTTTAATTAGTTCAGGATATTGGAGTTCAAGGAAAGTTTCATTATGAATTCTCTATGTAAATGGCTACCGTGTCCTTAGGAAATCAGGTGGGTAAAAGCTCATCATACGTGTAGTCAAGTCTCAGCAAATGCTTCTGGAACACTTTCAGAGGAAGGTGGCACAGGGCAAGGTGCCACAGAGCAGGGCAGAGGCTTTGGTCAGGGACACCAGCAGCTGGTGTTCCAGGGCAGTGGAGCACGATTTCTCAGTTCAGTGCTCAAGCAGATCACCATCTTTACTTCACTTAGAAGAGAAAGTGAATAAGCTTAACAACCTGCCTGAAAGAAGCCTTCCCCTTTCTTCTTATTAATGCGTGTATATCTTGTTGTGTTTCAGTGCATCCTTCAAGAAACTGGGAAGTTATTCTCGCTGGTTCCCAAATAACCTGATAAGGAGATGGTGGGATGTTAAGTACAATTTGTCAAATCTGGAATTACAACAATCTTTTAATTGAAAATGGTGATGACTTTATATAGAATTTAACATGGGCAGGATTGGACCACAATGTAAGAAAATTTCTGAAAATTGCCATCTTTAAGATGAATACCAAATGCTCTGGAAAAAAATATAATTCAAATATATTTCTAAACTGGATCAAGATAACTGCAGAATTGGTCCTTCTTTAAGGAGTTAAGTCAATAACTTCCTTCAATTTTTCAACATTATTTATTATCTTTTGATGGGATAATATCTGAAACAAAGAAGCTGTTACTGGTTAAATCAAACACTGCTGACTTCCAACATGAGCTGCTTATATTTTTTCTCTATAGAACTTGAACTCCAGCTCTGGATACACTGTCATACTTCTCCAGAACATATGAGAAGCAATATACAATTCAAACAATACTGTATTGCTATTGCAGGAATGCTTCTAACTGCTTCTATAAAGCGTTTTTTGTGGTTCTTTTTTTTCCTAAAAGAGGGCTCCTGTTAAGATTGAAAAGAGCAATGGTATCACATTACTTATAAGAGGAGTTCCTCTGCCTTCAGTGAATATAGAGTACTTACATAAAAAGAGTTCTACAGTGTGAAATGGAGATCAAGAATCTGTCATACATATGGTACCCTTTTAAATTGAATTTTGTCTGCATTATTAATGCATTGGTGTTATAAAAGTGTAATAGTACAAGGCTAAAGGCTTGTTTGGCATTTCTCGTAAGCTCCAAAGATCTTTTTTGCATATGCAAACCCAATATCTAAGCATACTTCTTATGTCCATGCATAATCCTATTAATAAATGGATAAATCCTATTTAAAAAATCACTAGTAAAATTAGTATAGATTATTGGCCACTGAACCAAAGACTCAAAATAGCAGAACAGTGACAGATACCTTTATCATTTATAGGAAAGTTGTCAAAAGGAAAGTTGTCAGTTGTCATCTGAAAGTGAAGGAAAAGAAACAATTTTTTCTTATATTTTAATTATATAGGAATTCTTGTTCCAGGATATACATCTACTGCGGAGGGAGGGAAAAAAAGAATGAAAACACTACCATAGATCAATTCAATATTATTTCAATCATACCATCAATTACATCCCATTTATGTCTAAATTGATGGATTTTTTTGACTGCTCCTTATGTCTGCAGTCTAAAGATGCCATTTGGTCCTTCCTCATGCCTCTGCAGCCTTGGATTACAGAAGGCAGCCTGGACCTGCAGAGCAGAGGGGAACTGCAGAGAGGTGTGAAAACGTTCCCAGTCTCCCCTTGGGAGGCCAGGACCAAGAAAATACTGCAGGGTGTCACCCTTCCTACAGCCTCAGCACAAGCGCTGAGTTTTCCATAGCAAGACAATGAACACTACTTTTCTATACCATTTGCAGTTATAGAATGCAAGAAACGTAGCTAGCTATTTATAGAAAAAAACTCCCATTCAAATGAAAACATGGATTGTAAACGTGGTGTGTTCCCTGTTAATTTAACAGAGTCAGACATTAGTGCAGCAGTTCTCCACTAGTACTTTTGGGAATGTCTTTAGGTCATGAGATAAAAATTGCAGTATTAAACACTTGCAGCTGGTACTAGTATGTAATGTGATTTACTTGGACTTGTAGCCAAAACTGTCAGTAAACTTTTGTGTAATTAGAAAATGGTTCAATGGCAGTTCTGTTCTGCTGCCCTTAGTCAACTCTGAGTTATACTTTATTCTTCCAGGGGTGTCACTGAAGCTGGTCATAATATATTCTCACTGTTCTGAAGCACACTTATGACTGAGAGATGAAAGATACCAGGTGTGTTTTAAAATCTGTTTGTCACCTCAGGATGTAAAACTGCCATTGCAGAAGGTCATGCTTTAACATTTGCTTTAGATAAAAAACATCTTGAAATTGCAAATAAAATAAGTAAAGCTTTGGAAAAAAATTTTAGACTGCTTTCATTTAGTAACTTTTAATAGACAAATACAGTAGAGGAGGAATAAATATTAGTTAAATAGTCAAAGATTCAGAAAGGTATATATGCACTGTGTGTATTTCTGCAATTATTCATCACCTAGAAATATTGCCACTTGAGTAAAGATCAGTATTGACTAGAAGTTTCCACTATTACTAAATAATTCGCCATGCCTCATCACTTTTGTGAAATTTATCTCTGTCAGCTCTGCATAAGGCATTTGCCTTGATGCTGTTCAGAGTGTGTGGGGAAAGGAATGGCCAAGTGGCTGTGCGTTGCATTGTCTTTTAGGGTACGCCGACAGAACTGGGTACAGTCAAAGCAGCTTAAGTCCTGACACAGTGTAGAGGTAGTCTTACTGCAGAGGCCTAAATACAGATGCTGCTGGACACCTGTCCTGCCAGCAGGGCAGGCTAACCTCTTTCTCAGGACTAGAAGACAGAAGAATTGGGCCTGAATTCAAAGTGACATAATTTGCTGTATAACCTTTGGCAAATCACTGAATTATGCTGTTTCCTGATTTTTGTTCCAGTGGAATATAGATAACAACTACTTCTTCATTATCTGTTTAGGTAATAAATTCTTTTGGCTACAGATTTATTTTTTTACCTAACTTCCTATAATGCATAGATAAATATAACCTCAACCTTCTAGGTGTTTCTTTGGTAGAAATTAAGTGAAGACATGGAATTTCAAAAGAAAAATACTCACTCTGTACTTTCTGACTTTATTGGATATTTAAAACAAAACAAAAAAACCCCAAATTTAGTTAGTCTAGTAAGGTAATTAAAGCCTGCTGCTAGGACAAGCCAGTGGTATTGCAAGATAAATCATTCCCTTCTGGACTTCTTTTCTCTCTTTTCTGCTTGCTGCCTCCCCTTCCAACTTCCCTTCACCAGCACCACTAGTATGGATACAGTATGGCTGGTGTCCTCCCATAAATGCTACTATCCAGTTCCATACATTCGGGGGAGAAAGAAGTAGATGTGCTGACAAAATTTTGGGTGTATGTAGTAAATGTATGATCCTAAGCTGCTTTCTCTGAACAAGCAACAGCTTGAAAATCAATACAGAGAGGACATGGCATGTTTGACGACATTGGATTGACTGGCTTTCTATGTAGCATAACTGTGTTTGAAACAAGGAAGTAAAAATGAGGGCAGCTTTGTTTGTTCAGATCTTTAATAGACGCGTGGCTAGTTGCAGATGCGTGGCTAGTTGCTAAATTCTGATCTGAGTCTTGATTTAACTTTTGCATCATGTCACATGTAGTTGCAACTCTGTCAGTCCTGGTGCTCCACGTGGGAGTCCAGTGTCTGGGATGCCAACAGCTTTAATAACGTCCTCACAGCTACTACAGCATGACAGAATTTGTGTAGACCAAGTCCTTCTTTTAGTAAAGCTTGATATTCACTTTCACCTACAGTAATGTCATTAAGGTATTTTTTTATTATTTTTTTAATAAAGATAAAATTGTATTTTATATCAGAGATTTGCATGAACAGGATTGTTTCCATACAGCCAAAGAGGAATGCAAGTATACCTGGGATAAACATCTAAAACTATAGCTAGACTGACTGCTAAAGGTAGAAAAAGGCACATCCTTCCTGCTGGTCAGGAAAGAGTTTGTACTCTTGTTACAAATAAGAAAGGCAAGAGAAATATTAAGCTATTTAAGGGGGACAATGTCTTTTATGACAGTTATCCCTTGAGGTCAAGAGCAAATTAACGAGCTTCTTTTTCATTCCACAAGGCAGGAGCACTGAAGTTAAAATCCTTAAAGTTGAGCTTGCAGTCAGAAAATACAGTGCAGTTTCCTTTTGGTCAGTAGCATCAAAGATGCAATCAATAAATTCACCCTGTGGCAACATCCCCATACTGGGAAACTGTCTTGAGGGAAATAATATTACTTCAGTCCTATATGATTCAGAGCTCCCTGAGTTGGAGTTCTTTGAAGATAAAAGGCTACATTCTCAGCTACTATAAATCAACATAACTATTTTGACTTTAAGATGCTACCAATTAAAGTGTATTTTTGCAAGACTCCATTACATCCTTGCTCAATAGTGACTTTAATAATAGTTTATTTATTCTCTACTGGTTTATGCTATCCAGTCACACCATAATCAGTGAGGCAGTTCTTTTCCTCCCAGGTGTTACTTTCCTTGGTGAAGGTCTTCAGCCACAAATTAATTTTATTGTAAGGTTGTCTTATAGGAACTGAATCTCACAAATCCTTACTAGGATTGAACTGTTAAGCTGCAGTTATATCATTTCAGTGTTAGCAGGGCTATTTTGCAGTTGGCTCTGTCTTGCTGAATTACATTGCCTTAATTGGTAAGCATTCTTAGTTTTCCTCTTTCCATGCTGAAAGAACTGGCATACCACCACATTCCTCACAAACCAAACTTTTCCACAGCAGGCAGTTTCGCTGAATATATTTTTTAAATCTTTTCTAAGACTGAAATCAACATAATGAGAAGGAATGTGAAGGAGGTTAATAAAGGTTCATTAAACAAGAACCTTTGACTACCTCATGTCCATCTTTCATTTCAGTTCTCTCAGTGTCCCAGGGTAGCTCAGTTTCATTAGTGCCTACAGAGAACTTAGTAGGTCAAAGGAAAAAAAAAAGTAAAAGATGCTGACAGATGATTAGAACAACAACAACAAAAATCCCCATTTTTCTTCATAGTCAATGTACACATGTTGTAAAAGAATTAACTTCTTATGTATATTTTTGAAGAAGTCAATTATTTCTACATTACAGATTCTTGGCATAAACTGACTGTTCCTTGTGTAGGATCCAAGTAAGTAACAACATCTGATTTTTCATTTAAAAAAAAAGAAGTTAATTTTTTCAGGAAAGGTCATATTAAGGAAAAATATTGGACTTGAAGATGTATATTCATTTATAATAGATTATATTGTAAATGTGTGATCATGCAGAGTTAATATTTTTCATATAAAAGTCGTGCACATCTAGAATCACAAGATGTCAATAATAACCAAAAATACTCTCAATGTTGAAGCCTCCACATATTTTAAAATATCAAATAATCTAATAATATATCATATTATATATATATAATATATATAATATAATATGAATAATATCATATATTATATTATAATTGACGGTCCTTAAATTGTTTTATTGCTGCAGGAGCGTTCAGGGATCCAGCTCTTTAACACCCGCTAAGATAAATAGCGTTTTGTCTTAGTACATTGAGTTAAATCCAGCAGCAGCCCCTTTCCAGGGAGGTGACCGTGTCTTGGTCGGTCTCTTTAGGGAAACTGAGGCATGCGGGGGGATGCGGCTGGAAGGGGAGCGAGGCTGTGCTTGGGCTCCATCTCCTATAGCAGGATTTTTGGTGGCTTTGTTGGGGAGAGGCTGCCCTGGTCCAGCGAGCATCAGCATCTCCTTCAGCCATCATTCCCGTATTGCTCTTACCTCTTCCTTGCATCCCCTGTTGTGGAGCTCCGCTGACCCACATCCCTCTGTCCCCCAGTCGCCCCCAGCATCCTCCCCATCCTCCAGCCTCCCTCCCACCCTGTTGGCCGTTTTGAGATGGGGCTTTGGCAAGGGGGCTTGAAAACACTCTTAAAATAGAGCTGGAGGGCACTGTCAGGCGGGGAGGGCTGTCTGGAGGCACCACCGTCCCCTCGGGGTGGGGACTTTGCAGCCACGCTGCTTTCGAATAATTTTTACAGGTTGTTATTTTTTTTTCCGACGCTGACGATGCGAGGGCCCTGCCCAGAGGTTGGCGGTGCGTGGTGGGGGCTGGTGGTGTAGGGTTCACTCCGGTTTGGTGCACCCAGCCAGCACCCCAAGTCCAGACTCAGGCTGGAGATGGGCTGGGTGACCTCCTCCTGCCGTGCCATGGTGGGCTGCTGGTGGGACAGAACCAACCCGGAGGGCCAAGGTGGTGATGGTGGAAAAGGGCAAAACTGATATTTTTAAAAATATATTTTTTTTTAAAGTGTTTTTTAATATATTTTTTTAGACTCTGTAATTTTTTTTTTTTTTTTTTTTTTTTTAAAAAGGTATATATTTAAAACATTTGTGTTTTCCCAGGGGAAGGGTGATGGATTTAACTGTCCCATTAATCCCGATTAATTGGTCTTCTCCACTGCAGTGGAGTGGCAGGGATGGGAGCTGCCGGAGGGGTATTTTGGGGCGAGCTGGGGTCTTTCCTGGGATCTCACCCCGACGGGCGCCTCTTGTCTTGGCTGGGGCTCCGGCTCCGGGCGAGCTCACGAAAAGCATCTGATAGCAATAAAGAGCAAAAACCTCCCACTGACAAGCCCGGGCTGAAGTCACCGACGGGACGCGGCCAAGACACGCATTGTCCTTGCCGCTGCTGGGACTGATTAGAGCTGCCTGGCAAGCCCCGGCACTGGGTGAGGGATCAGCCCCTTTTTGCCAAAAAACCTTGATCCGGAGAGAAAGAAAAAAAAAAAAATCAGCTTTTTCTTTTTTTCCAGGCTGGGCTGTGCAGAGGTGATGCCACCCACTGGACCCAACTCCTCCTGTTTTACACCCGCTTCCCCACGGCTGTGGCTTGGGGCATCCTCAGTGGGGAGCGAGGTGGGATGGATCCCAGGAGCAAAATCCTGAATTTCATTTTTTTCCCCCCTTTTTTTTTTTTCATAGTGAAAGCAAAGCAGGAGAGTCGCTGGCAAACAGCAAACCGCTCTGCTGAAAGCTTGCTGTCTCTTAAGCGTT
>JAVJGJ010000014.1:96466991-96494802 GCA_035590215.1 Microhierax caerulescens
CGCCCCCCCCACCCCCCCCCACCCCACCCCAATCTTTGTGAAAACCCAGTAAGCAGACCTTCTACAACCACAGATGGCTCCAGGTACCTCAGACTTCACTTGCAAATTGTAGCATGAGCATAGTATTAATTGCCACATTAGCATTTCAGGCATTTCGAGGTGACTGCATATTGATCCCATTCCAGCTGGAGGGGCCGCCTACTCCCAGAACTGTTGCACATCAGCTCTGTCTACATGTTGGATAAGGAGCTTCCCCACCTTTGCTAGGGCTTTTGAAGAGTTTCTTCTGAAAAGTTGGTTTCATGCCGCATAAGTCTCCATAGCTGAAACCAAAACTATCTAGGGCCCCAAACACAAAGGTCTTTTTGCTCAAGATGACCTTGGTGAGTTCCCTTTTTCCTTACCTCTTGGTCTTTAACTGTCACCTCTCTACCAGAACCACAGTTTGGTATGGTTAAGAGGGTTTCTAGCTGTGACTGGGAATGGTGTACGAGAAGCATATGAAAATAAGGATGTCTCCATGATTTTCCTTTCATCCTGAAGGAATGAAGATTAATTTTTACCCTGAAGGTTCTACTAGCAGCTTACATATAGTTTAATTTTCAGCTCTCTTATTCCTTCCTTCCTTCCTTTATATTTGTCATTGCAACTCCCACAGATAACAAATTCCATCAACAAAGATGCCCTTCTTTTTGTTGTCCCTTCTCACAAGTAGTTGAGGAGCCAACAGAGATACTGACAGTCTGCTGCTGTTAATGGGGGCAACATAGGTCACTGCAGGTATGTCAGGTTCAAGAATATGAGTTTTATAATTATCCGCAAAGTCACTGGAATTGCTAAAATGTCTCTTTTTTTTTTTTTTTCCACTTGATCCCCATTCAATTTTCTCCTTCCATTTCCTATAACTATTTCACCCACTTCAGAACAATTTAGAGAATTAGCACTATTACTGTTGCTGAGCCTATAAGTAAACTGTCTTCTACAGGTGAAGGTGTGGCTCTTCTTGTAAAAGATAAAGAGAAATCTGAAGTACTTTTTCATAGCAAAATAAGGACCACAAAACTCTTCAATGTCTGTATCTAAGATAATTCTATGGGTGATTTAAAGAATTCTTACTTTAAAGAAGTGATTCTGTTATCTATAGCATAAAGTAAGCCTAAAGCAATACATTCTTTGCAATTAATGAAAACATGAACAGATCAAGCCTAGAGATATATACATTTGCCTATAGCTTTGAATGCAGAATGTTGCATCTGCCAAACTCACCTCCATAGTCTCTAATGGCAAAAAAAAATAGGGCTTTGATGTAAATGCTTTGAACTACTCCAATCTAAAGTAAGCTTCCAGACACATGAGACTATCCCCCCACCCCCTTCAGGCTTTCTAAGCATGCATACTGAATTATTTTGGTGAACTAAAGACTGACTGAATTTGCTTAAAACCACGCATCACAATATAAATGCTGAGTGCCTCTCAACTACTAGGAAACTTGCCTTCAGTAGGTATGGCTTAAACAGCCATTTCTAGTTAAAGTTGTATGTCAAGTGTATATTCAGCAATAGCTAAGCAAAAGGTGTGTGCTACATGCTAAGTGTGCTCATTGATCAGGTCAAACTAACGAGGCTGGAAGTGAGTCTTGCTACTATAAAAATGGTATTCAGGTGGCTGCAAAAAATTAACACGTTTGCAGAACTGCAGATGCTGATTTTGAGCAGTATCACCACCACTGCTCACAGAACAGTATTTTAACAGCAAAAAGTCATTCTAGAATGACAAACGTAGCACTGAGTGTAGTAGCATTTCAGTATGTTCCTATAGCATAACTGGTTAAGTATGTCTAAATGTCATTACTATACTTTATAACCCCTTTTACAGGATACTACCGTAGGATGAGCAGTGACATTCATTCCATAATGGATTAATATATTAATCATCTAATGAAACATTCATGCAAATTGCTGCTACTACTTCAGAAGAGATGTGTAACATAACTATTTCTGATTGTTGACAATATGATGGTACTTCAGAGCTATTACGCTTGGTGATCTGGATAATTTCCAGAGCAGTTTAATAAGTCTCTGTTATAATTTGTTGCTTTGCATAACCCAAAACAGGGATAAAAGGAAAACAAAACAAGAAAGCACTAATTGATCATTGGTTTCCCCGGAATCCTTCAAGCAGCTTCTAGACTGCATCAACCTGCGGTGGAATCCAGGGATTTTATGATGCAAGGGAAAATATTTGGAGTGATCTGGGAGCAGGACACATTTTCTCCCTGAATATTTGCCAGGTTATTCATAAAGAGTCCTCTGCACTAGGAGGACTGGCTAACACTCAGGTTTTGTATGCACAGCTGAGAGGCTAATGAAGTTTTCTAGTTCCACTTCACAAACTGATAAAAAAGGGCTGTATAGGGGTTAGGAATTAATGCTCCAAAAGGCATTGAAGGTGTTTAAGAGTTCTAATAAAATGCTGTTATTTCTGCACCAGCTAATACATACAGAAAAAGAAATGAAAAATAAAAGAAGTGATAAATGATTTGATTCTAAAGATAAAGATTTACCTTTATTCTTCTAGCTTTTTGGCTTAAATACCTAGGGAAAATATACTGAGTTTCTGACTGAGACCAATCAAAATTTTATCACACTAAAGGTGGATGGCCACATATGAAGAGCTGTAAGACTCAACTAATAGATGAAAGGTTTAGTAGAAGATTTTTATGGAGACTTGAGTTCATGCCTGACATGAAAGCTAAACCTTTCTGACGTTCATGAAGTACTGCCTGCACTACAAGGACCACGCTGCCAAATATGGTTCCATCAGATATAAAATATTAAGGAGTTTTGAAAAGGCCACCAAGGGTCTTTTAACTCCAGGGTCACTTAATCTACAAACAAATAAACAAGGATACTGCTGATGCTTCAGTGTGCTTTTGAGGAGTCTGTTGTGTTTTACAGTAGGAAAAGGAAGTATCCAGCTTTACAAGTAATACAATAATGCAATGGGGTTATCCATAAAAACATAAAAAAAAGGTCAGTTTATAATAATAAACCCAGAAAAGTTACTCATATCTTATTATGAGTTCTATATGATACACTCAGCCTCAGTGTTTGTGTGATATAAATACAACTTTAAAAAATCCCCTGTAAATTTCAATTTCTAGGTATTTCTATCAAAAGCGAGGCACTGGTAGCGAAAAGATCCACCAGAACTTCTCTGCAAGTCATGACCTCTGGATTCAAACAGCAACATACTAACATATTAGCATTAATCAGTACAGAGCAATTGCTGCACTGTATGTTCTAATTACTATAGCTGCATCCCTTGACTGTTGGCGTTGCAGTAAAAAAGCTAAACAGCAAAACAGCATTAAATGTGCACTCCTGGAGGGTGGGTGTTAAGGCTTTTTGGTCTAGCACAGAAAAAACAAGTTAACTTAAAAAAAATGTGCTTTGATTAGTTTAGGTTTTAAATGCCTACCTTTCCCCCCTTTTCCCCTACATATTTATTTGTTTATTAATCCAAGGACTGAAGATACAGTGCTTTGGAATACTTCTGGAAGAAATGAACTGATTACATTACAGAAAAATTCATTAACATTAGCCAAATCATATTACCTTATAGTTAATGGAAAATTATGATTTATTTCTTTTTTGGAAAGGCATCCAAGATTAAGGAGATACTGAGTGATTCAAGTAATAGTAGTTCAAGATACAAACCCCAGTTTGGTCTAGAGAAGAATTGAATACTTTTCCAAAATCGGCTCCTTCTTATCAGGTACTTAAATATTTGATTTCAAAATTGTTGTGGTTCATCAGTTGTTACAATATACAGTATTTTCTATCTTGCTTTACATCTGAAAGACATTTTTTCAATTTTTTGGCCTGTAAAACCTGCAGAGGTGGGAATATGATCCTTTCTTCACCTCTTTCCCCCAGTTAAATAGCTGTTTAGCTCACATGTGTCATTTGGGAGTAATTAGCATTTACTTTTCATCCAGAAGTGGGTAGATTGACATAAAATCTCAGAAACACCTGAGATTTTGTCTGTTTCACACTAAAATATGTGATGGATTTTTATTACAGGTTTGTAAAGCAGTAAACTTTATTAGTGCCATGCACATCATTTGCAACAGATGAGAAAGCTTTTACTACTAACTATATTACTCTTCACAGACCTTGGTACCTCTGATGTTATCAGCACTGTAATGAAAGCAGAAAATATGTGGTTTCTGACACCTTTGAAACTCACAAGTGCAGCTAAAGCTTGGGTTGGTACTACTCTTAGAACAAAGTATTGTTGGGACTATGTCCTTAATATCTTTTGTAATTAACCTAGTAGCTGGAAGACTTACTACCTCTTATAGTTCAGTGAGTCGGGGCTCAGTGAATCAATGGGACTGCAGTGGAGATGTTCCTGCTAGCACAGCCCATATTCTACAATGTCTGGGTTTTGTAACACTCTAGCTCCGAGACTGTAAAGGCAACATATTTACATACAAAAATTAACATCAAGATGAATGGAATATTGCATTGTAATATTATAAAAAATAATTCTTTTGAGGACCAGCACAACTGAAGCAGTACAGTATTGTTGAAAAAGAGGCAAAACCAACTGTGACTAAATGTTGATAGAGTCAGTGTTTGTGTAAAGAACTGAAGAGGGAACATTATTTTCTTGTGATGCCCTCCTAGCAGAAAAAGGAAAAGCTTTGAAAAGGAAATTGCTATATCTTCCCCAAAAAATTCTGATGTTTAAAAGTACATGGAAGTGCTGATTCTTTCTCAGTTAAAATGTAAGTACACACACTATGTGCAAAGAGAAATATGAACCTTTTTAATGATGATAATTAATTAGGTGCTTTTGGCCTTTCATTCTGTCATCAAGGTTGTGCTTTCTGTCACTAAAGCTAACACCTAAAACAAGAAGCTGGGGCACCAAATTAAAGGAGAGATTGTGTTTCTAAAGATCTACAGCTTATAGTGACACATGTACTGTTCTCATTTTAAATTATTAAAAAAAAAAATATAGGCAGACTGCTCATATACTTTAATGATACTTCCCATTGCACTGTGTGTAACTCCTGAGAATTTCAAGAGAGAAATAACAATCTTTTATTCTTTTCTCAAGTTGCTAGGAAGAATAATAATGTTTTTCATAATGCAAAGTTGGAAAAAAAGAAAATACTATCTGTAAACATCTTTTACAATGATAAAGATCAGAATTCATAATGCCACCAGTTATGTTTAGAAAATTTATTTTCTCCCTACTCCTGACTGAGCTACGGCTAACAAATACCACAAGGTTAAAATATTACTCCCATTCATGGGGAAAAATGCATGGAGCAAATGGTAGTTTTTAAAGATGTAGTTAACTGAGGTCAAAAGGTCCAAAGAGGTCAATAATCCTGCTGCAATAGTCTTTGCAATAAAACATGGGCAAGGACTGTTATAAGCCACTTTGTCTCTCTCCCCATGTTTTGAGAAGGACATTATTTTTTCCTTCAGTGTAGCTAGTAAAGTACTGCCCAAACTGAAGATCCCACAGCGAACACAAAGCCTCTCTCTTTCTCTTCTTACCGAATCCTCTGCCTAAAAATGGAGGGACTGTTCAGACAACCTACATGCTTTATTCTACATGGGAATAAACCTGGCCATGGAAAAGCAGACATCCACCTCATAAAAAGTAAAATTTTATAGTTTAAACATCTCCTTGCAATGGTGGAAATGCAGCTGCAAGTTTGCTCTGTGAGACAGTCCTTTGTGTTGCTCCTGCTCTTACTGGCAATTGTGTTCAGGTTTTCATAAACTAAACTTTTTCATAATAGATACAAAGAAATTCAAATCTTTTAATGCAAAAATATTAGTTTAACTGTTTTTTTCAGGTGCAGAAATGTTGGGAAAAGCATCCTTTTTAGGCAAAATATATTCCCTAAATTTCCATTGAGAGTTGTTGCTGAGGTACAGGAGGAAGAAAAAGAAAATCAGAATGGGGTGGATATAGAAGTGTTTTGTGAGGCTTTTTCACGGTTCTGCTTTAGTTTTGTTTGTGCACTAGATGTTTGCATATAGATGAGAAACTGAATGAGAGCTAAGCCAAGCACAAGTTGGTTGTTCTGCTCTGAAAAAGCGAATCTTGCAGTCTAATTTGTTGTATTATAAAAATCCAAAGCCTGAAGCCTGCTTCAGTTGAAGTATAACCTTACCCTCTTAGAAACACCACTCTACTCTTTCTTGTGGACACAGCTGTTAAGGGATGCTAATGTCATGGATGTAACGTCAGTCACTTTCCTAAACTGACGAAGAACGAGCTTATCTTGTGAGTTCTTACTGTGGCCAGCGCCCTATGCTACTTAGAAGGACAGAACTGCTCCAAAGCTTTACAAAGCTTTGGGATTCAGATTTCTTTCAGGTACCTACACACAACCCCTCTTCTTCTTTTACACTAGAGGCGTCATCTATTCACCTGCTCTGAACTTTTTCTTCTCACTTTTCATTTTCCAGGTCTTAGGCCATAAACCATTCACAGTTACTGAAGTATACAACCACCAGTAGAGTACACGTGTTTGTAACCAGGGCTCTTCTCAATGTGAAAGAAGGAAACATATTTCTAACTGGTGTCTTACACAACAGCTGGTCTTGCTTCCAGCAGACAGGTCCTGGACCAGGAACCCACTCACTGGGAAAGGTGATGTCCAGGTTGCCTGGATCCTGAGCAGAAGCAAGGACAGCTGCAAAGGCTGGAGGCTACTGTTCAAGTGTCATAATGTCTTGATACGGGGAGAAAGGCAGCATGCAAAGGTGTTCTGCTTGTAGCAATCTGTGCATCTAAATATACAGTGATGAACTTTTAATTGTCACTTTAAGATTTCATAGCTAATTTAATATTGAAGCCAGGGTAACACAAATGTCCTTGTAGCCTAAACTGTAGCTGCTAACAGAGGTGCAATTTTCTGATCAAGCCAGACCAGAATTAAAAATCATGCCCCTGAATGCTTGGCAGCTACGCTTCTGTGTGTACCCAGCTACAGTGTGGCTGAAGTCCAAAAGTGGTCTATGGTATTCAGAGCCAATTTAATACTCTAAGGCCATTTATCACCCTAAGTGGAACATGAAAATTCAGAAGAGGCAAATCTTTCAAAATATTCCCACTTTTCCAGTTCCCATGTCTCTGTTTTTCCTCCTTTTTACCTAGGAGGGAAATGAGATTTTCTTAAGCAATGGGAACAAGTAGAGAAAGAAATAAAACAAATCTTCTGAGCCTAGTTCAGTGAAAAACCCTTTGTAGTCTGCTTGCTCCGAAATATTTATAAATGTTGGAATTATGAACATATACATATACTCTCTGAAGTAAAATCAAGATGTTGTTAATGATTTTAAAGACTACCCATATTTTTCTCTAACTACCAGTTAGCATTCTTGTCATTCATTGACTTCATTGCCTTTTGGATAAGGGCCTATAGCTACTCCTTTAATGAAGCAGTAGTGTGCTTACGCCTCATTCTGAGGCCTTGAAGGAAGGTTCATCTGACTAATAACAGTATTTTGGCCATCATGCTGATTTATTGCTTATAAACTGAAATTTATGTAGTTTAGAGTTTTTTTTAAGTATCATTATTTACCATCTTACAGATCATAGATTGTAGTAGCATACTGTAAGTTTCATTCATAACTACTTCAATGTCTAAAAGCTAATAGAAACACGATTAATCCACTCTGGCACATCTAAAACAGTAATTACTTAATGTCATTCACATGGTGCAGGGTTAATTGAAAGAGGTCTTGACCTTCATGACCTATCAGTTTTGCCTCATCAGCTTGACCCAGGTCAGAGATTCTCCCTGATAACTTTTCCTTATCAATAAAACCTCTCTGTATCTAGAAACAGCATATATATATATATAAGTGTATGCATGCATATCATAAGCGTGTATAATCATGATAATTCACTAATAGAATTACTAAATATTTTTGCTACTGATTTTTATCTTTTATTTTTCAAGTAAAATAGGAATTATGTAAACTGCAAAGTGAAGACTGTGTTACTTTTCAGTTTGTAGCTTAAACATGGTACCAAAGCTGATTTTGCAGGTGATACTAGAGCAAAATTATTGTTGTTTATGTTATCACAAATGCTTTTGAGAAGATAATTTGGCTGACACAAGGTTTTCAAATGGTAATATATATTAAAATAAGTTCTCTTTAATGTAAAGATTTCAGTCAAACGTAGTGCTTAGTGACTGCTGCACCTAATTCTGTTAGGTGAGCACAAACCCCGAGATACTGGTTGAATCTTATGTTGTGCTATAACTGGAGGGAAATGTGTGTTCCATTACATCCCTCAAACTTATTAAACTACACTTAAGTTGAAAAGTTAAGTACTTGAAAATTAGGAAATACCAGAATATAAGTTACTTCTGGAGTTACAAAATGAAGTGAATTGTTTTGTCCTGAACCTCATGCTGTGTCTTTTATTTGTTATCACAGAAGAGATCACTGCCTCTCCTTCTCCCTCCCTAAGCCCAAAGCCACAGTAGGTACAAATGTATTCATAGTTTGGGTCCTCCTGCCTGATCACCCTAGTACCCCTTCATGTGGCAGGTCAGGCAGTGCCACTTATCCTCTACTTTCATTTTGTAGCAAAACCACTCTATTGTGCTACAGCACACTCCTCTTATTATTCCAGTGTTTAGCGCAAAACCCACGTGGTAGTAGTGGTGATGCAGAAAGCAGGGAGAACAAGGGCCATGAGGGTCCCTCGGCACCCTGGTTGTGAGCCAGTCACCCAGGGGGCTGACATGGGGTCCTGGGCCTTGGGCAGAGTAGGGGGAGCCCCTGCGGGCTGGTGGTGCCCTCCGGTCCCACAGGCAGCCAGTCGGATCACCCAAGCTGTGTGGGGCTGTATGTCTCATCACAGCCATCAAGTCCTCCATTAGCTTACCTACATCCAATCCTGTATTAATCAGACTTTAAAGATGCAGGTCTTGGTGTGAAATGTGTAATGCTTCTAAGATGAACCATAATTCTAGCAGAGTTAATAATGCATTTTCAGCAAAGATTTGCTAGTAGGTTACTCCGACTTCAGAGAAAAAGAGCAGATCCAGCAAACTGACCTGGCAGAGACCCTGTGCAAGTATACTTAACCCTCAGTTCTTTATGCATCACATGCACTGTAATCTTGTTTTCTTTGACATTTCTGAGATGCACTAATCCTTTCAGCCTGTGAGATCAAATCTGAATCCTCATTGATTTTATTCTAAGGCAATCCATGGGCCCTTAGTAACTTCTGTGCCCTGCCTGTAATAGGTCAGTTGTGTTTTCCGTCTATTGCTTCAGTGTAAAAGTACGTTGTAGTGGTTAGTTCACCTACTGAACCTGTCCCAGACCTGCTGATTTACATCTGTTTCAACCTATTGGCCTATGTGTAGTTATTCTCAATGTACCTTAAACTAAATCTCATAACTAAAGGGACGTACTTTCTCCCTTCAAAGTGTTAAAGGGAAGACTGTGCTGCTAATCCTTCCACCGGAGGATATATATCCCCACAGGTACTTCACAAACTAGATAAGAGAACAAGAGACTGTTGTTGATAATGTTAGCATGTTGTGGCTGTCGGTCACCCATGAAGGCAAAATACCTTCCAGTTCCTGCAAGGGCTGAGTCTCTTCATAGGCTAAATGTATTAAAGAGCAAAAGACACTTCGTAGTCCACAGGATCAGATAAACTGTCGGCAAGGTACTAACAAAATCTTTCTTATCAAATACAACTGATGCAGCCTCCAGTATCCTTTTTTCTTTGTACACAGCAATGTTCCCCAGTTCACTCTGTTAACTAGGATGGAAAAACTTTAGAAGAAGGTACAAAGATTTTTAAGGAGTTGTAGGGAAGCAAGTTCCTGTCAGTAATACTTATATACATAACAATACTTATTTATAAAAAGAATTGTTATGAAACAGATTCTTTTGATTTTCCTCAAATTGTACAACACAAGATTGTCCCTGGAAAGTAGGTTGTGCTTCTGAGACATCCTGGTTTTGATTTCTAACATATTATTGGCTGTGTGAATTTTATTTTATAATAACTGCATATTACATTGAATTTGTAGAAATGGGGTATTTTGTTTTTGATGGCTTCTTTATATCCCAGCTGCTCTGAAAATTTTCATTTGTCTTTTTTCTGCAGCTTTCTCTTCTCAGTTCATCACAGTCCTCTCCTTTTCTGTTCACATGTTTTATCTCCATCATATTTTTAAACTGTGATGCATTAGATATAAAAATGATCTGAAACTGTCAGCAGCTGAAATAAAGTATCTTATGAATATCAGAATATGATGCTCATTGGTGTGGATTTGTACTCCCCACTTAGTCAATGAGATACATGTGTCTCTGGTGTTTGGGTACTTTCTGAACATGTAGTAACCATTATTCCTGGCACGTGTGTGACTGATTGTTTCCAGAATGAACAAAACAGCAGCATCATTATGGTAGATGCAGGCCACACTCAACAGTGGTCTTGTTTTTATAAATTAGTTAAATGGTTTCCAGAGAATGATGTGCTGAACTATTTGGGACACATTTCTTTTAAGCAAATGATGAAAGGATTTCCAAGTAGTTCCAAATGGTCCATATTTGCTTTGTTTAACAGTCAGGCATACTAGTCACCTGGAAAGTATCTATAAAAGATTGAGGTTGTGACAGAGTCATTTACTTTTGTTTAACCTTTACTTTGATTCTAAGCACTACGTTTATACTTAATAGGAAATTACCATATTAATGAGAAGTTAATAGAAAATAACGAATAGAATAATTTTGTTTATGGCTTAAATTTGTAGAGCATTTCTTTACATATATTTGCATTTAAAAAAATGCATCACCTGATGTTCACAGATGAAATTGTTGCCTCGTTCTTAACACAGAATACAGGATTTCTGGTGAAATAGTAAATCTCAGGCTTAACTGCATACTAGTAAAAAGTAAAGTCTTCTAAGGAATGTTAATTTTTGATGTAATTAGGAGTTGATGGTATAAAGTAGCTAACAGAAGATGTCTGATCACTCAAAATTACTTTACTTTCCACCAGCTTATAAAAGGAATAAGAATAAAGTGCTTTAGAAATAATATAAAATTAGCAAGGTTCCCAAGATTGCCTAGGGCGACATATCAAATAGAGAAAAACATATCCCTTGTTTTCATCCTTCATTTTGTACCCTGGAAATAATTTATTTAAAAGATACCTTCAGAATAAAGGTTTCTTGTCCCAAAGGAAACTGGTTTTCATTGCACTTGTAATATCTGATCAGATGAGATTGAGATCTAACGTTATTTCAGATGATTATAATGGCCCCTGTTGGAATCTGAAGAATAAACTGAAGAGAGATTTCTTTGAGCAGCGTTACTTGCTTTGTGTTCGAGCAGAACAGTTTTTTTTAAAAAAAGGATCCATAAACAATACAGTTCTCAATTATTTTAACTTCTCTCTAAATGCTCTTTAAAGAAAAAAAAAAATTCTGCCCTGTTGAACTACCCTGTCTTCTTTGCATCCTATTCCCTTGTAGTAGTATAGCTGATAACAATATTTAAATAACAGTAAAAGTTTTCAAGTTTTCAAAGAAAAGTATTGTTAAAAGTGCTTTCCAAAGCATTCTGCCCTGCATAAAAAGAAAAGCAGAGAAGTTACTGTAAATATTTTAAATGGCTCTCAGACTTCGGAAGCTTTCATTTGTGGGCTCTGCAACAAGACACGACAGACACTGAGGTGCTGAAGTGTGTCCAGAAGATGACGAAGCTGGTGAAGGGTCTGTAGCACAAGTCTTAAGAGAAGCGAATGAGGGAACTGGGGTTGTTTAATCTGGAGAGGAGGAGACTCAGGGGGGACTTTATTGGTTTCTACAACTACCTGAAAGGAGGCTGTAGGCAGGTGGGGGTAGGTGTCCCAGACAACAAGTGACAAGACAAGAGGAAATGGCCTCAAGTTACACCAGGGGAGGTTTAGATTGGATATATTAGGAACATTTCTTCACTGAGAGGGTGGTCGGTCAAGCATTGGAACAGGCTGCCCAGGGACATAGTGGAATTGCCATCCCTGAAGTGCTCAAAAACATGTAGATAATGATGCTCGGAGGCATGGTTTAGTGATGGACTTGGCAGTCTTGGCTTAACAGTTGGACTTGATGATCTTAAAGGTCTTTTCCAACCTAAATAATTCTATGGTTCTATAATAATAAAGCAATCACCTTTTCTTAAATTGAGCTTACAAGCTTCTCTGCTGGTAAGGTTGGTTTGATGATATTATGCTAGCTGAGGCTCTGGAGATCATTTTCATTCAGGTCAGTATGCTTGGATCTGCTTAAATGCTGTATAAGTCAATGGAACTGAAGAACACAGCAAAAGTTGAGCAGCATTTCACTATGTCCAAATAGAAATGGATTTTTGGAAATCTAAGTCATGTTATCATTTTTGCTTACAGGAAGCGGTAAAATTTCCTGTAGAAGAAAAAATGAATACTCTGAAAATTGCCTATTTGCTTTAATCTGACCAGATGGAATGAGGCAA
Source organism: Microhierax caerulescens (assembly GCA_035590215.1). Taxonomy (NCBI): domain Eukaryota; kingdom Metazoa; phylum Chordata; class Aves; order Falconiformes; family Falconidae; genus Microhierax; species Microhierax caerulescens. The sequence goes on from JAVJGJ010000014.1 coordinate 96,479,543, forward strand.
TGACAAACATACTTTTCTAATGTTTAGTCCCTAGTTTCTGATGATCCAGTAATTCTTATTATCCTTAAGGTAGGGATTCCCTAATATTCCCTAGATATGCAGTGAATATACAGCAATGTATTTCCTGTGAATTACTGCATCACATCTAAATTCAGAAATTGCTTTATGCAAGCTTAATTTAATTTCAATATCTATTTTTTAATATGTATTTGTGCTTAGAGAGCTGCATAAAATGGTAACAGAAAAAAACAGAAAACAGAAGCAAAGAATGGCTGATTCTGATTGTAATTTACTCATGTTGTCCTCATAAGATGCTTCACAAATATTAATAGTTATTGCCCCAATAAAATCTGTACCTGGTAACTCAGACCTTGTGCTCTGAGAGGCTTGCTGATAACTAAATATTTCCTATATATCTAAGCTAAAAAGTGACAAAATTAAAATTTCCATTTTTGATGAGGAGAGGAGAAAGTCAAAAGTTCATTCAAACTCCAAAGAGAAAAAGTATGAGAGAATCAGGAAACGAATTGGGACACGTCTTGAGGAATCAACACACTCTGAAACTCCCTTTCAAGAGAAAATTGCCAAATTTTGAACTACATTTTGAACCTGCTTCAGGTTTGTTTTGTTCTGTTTCTTTTGCAAAGGAAAAGATTCAGTTGTTTCCCAAGATCACGGATAAGCTAGCTGTTGCTCAAAGTTATACTTTCAGGTAAATGCTCAGCATAAAACACATCCAGCAATTTTTATTACCAGAGGTATATTCCTTTTGTTGCCCTTGCCACCAACATGGACTTTAATTATAAATCTGCTTCATAACATAAACCTTTTTTTCCAAACTACTAACCCAATAGGTTTTCATTCCCCCCCCCCTAAAAATACAACACTGAAATAATAATGATCAGCAATGCCAGAGGCTGACTTAATCTCTAAACAGTGCCAGCAGCTTTCAGAACAGCTCAATGTGCTAGTTACTTCATACATTTTTCACAATATAGTCTTTAAATTCTGATATTTTTTTTTTACAGTAACATTCTATCATTTTAGTTTGCAATGACTATTTCTTTCCGCTTTATGTGGTAGAGTTTTAAAAGAACTGAAGAACTTGCAAGCTGAGAAAGGTAAAATTGTTGAAATTAAGCCCATAAAAGGGTTTTGTTTTGTTTTATCATGCCAGCAATTGTTAATGAAAAACAGTCTTTTCCACCAGGAAATGTCTCTTTAAACCTATGCATTTGCTAAAGGAGAAAAAAGTAATTAAAAAGTGTTCAATTTTAAAAACAACTATTGTTTTAAAAAATAAAGTTAAAAGGAAGCTTCACTTCTTTTGTTATGTGTCAGTGTTACTTTGTTGATGACTGAGGATCAAGTAGCTGATATAAAACTTGCATGTACTGCCAGAACCACCTTGGATGTCCAGCTTAGTTATTCCACCTTGTTTTACGCTCAAGGAGACAATTAGCCTTCCGACTGCTTGGGGAGGAAAAACAGCTTTGCTACCTTATCATGTCAGTGTTTACCTAGAAACTTTCATGTCTCTGGTCATATGTTAGAGTCCTAGAAGCTAGCCTGCTTGCACCTAACTTTTAAAATTATTAGATTAAAGCCCCTTTAAGAACTTTTTCTGGGTCCTGTATGAACTCTTGACTAACCTAAGAACAGATTCTGGTTTTCCCATTTCCCTACAGTCCACCCTGAAGCAGACTGGATAAAGTGGCAACCTGCCACGGAGGATGACTCCATCTGACTTGCTATGCTTCATGTAGCCACAGAAATTATGCAGAGAGAGAGAGAAATGATGTTGTCATTAACACTGCTGTGCCAGTGCTTTTAATACTGACATCAGAGAGTCATCTCGGCCACCTGACCCATGTAGCCTGTAAGATGGATCCCAGCACTGAGATCTGATTTTAACATAAAAAGGCTGGATTACTCAGAATAGGTAAGGTTGGATTGTCTAGTCTCCTGGGATTGCCTAGCCCATCTTCCCTGCTCAAGCAGGGTCAACTACAGCAGGTTGCTTAAGGTGGTGTCCAGTCAGGTTTCAAATATCTCCAAGGATGGAGACTCTACAAACTCCCTGGGCAACGTGTTCCAGTGCTGAGTCATCCTGACAGTAAAAAAGTGTTTCCTGATGTTCAAATATAGTTTCATGTTTGTGCCCTTGTCCTGACAGTGAACACTACTGAGAAGTGTCTGCTCATGCTTCTTTATTCCCCTCATCATGAATTTACACTCCTGGATAAGATCCCCCCAAACCTTCTTTTCTCCAGGCTGAACAGTCCCAGCTCTCTCAGCCCTTCCTTGTGTTGAAGTTGCTCCCATCCCTTAATCACCTTTGCGGTTCTTTGCTGCACTCTCTCCACTATGTCCATGCCTCTCTTGTACTGGGGAGCCCAGAACTGGACCCAGCACTCAGATGTGTCTCAGGAATGCTGAGCAAAGAGGAAGGATCACTTTCCTTGACCTGCTGACGATGTTTATCCTAAAGCAGCCTAGGCTGCTCTTGGCCTTCATTGCCATGACGGCACACTACAGGTTCGTGCTTAACACGGTGCCCACACAGACCCAGAGCTCCGTCTCTGTCAAGCTGCTTTCCAGCCCATTAGCCCCCAGCATGTACAGGTACAGTCCTCAAGTGGAGGACTTCGCTTTTCTCTTTGCTCAGCTTTGTGCATTTTCCTCTGCTTATTTGTCCAGCCTTTTAAGGTGCTTCTGAATGGTGGCACAGCCTTCTGGTGTATGAAGCACCCTGCCTAGTTTTGAATCATTTGCAAATTTTCTGAGGGTGCACAGTGTCCCATCATCTTATTCACGAGGATGTCGAACAGTACAGGAGTCAGAAGCGATCCCTGAGGTACACCCCTAATGACAGGATTTTTCAATTCTAGACAATGGATGGTTCTTCCATTAAAAATAATGAAAAAAAGATATCCTTTTTTTTATCTGACATGGAGATGGGTAAAGTTGGCCGTGCACTTTAAAAGTACTTGGTGTTTATGTAATTTGTAGCTAATATATTTCCTGCAGAACATCATAATTCTTTACTCTTGTAGATGCCTATGAAACTAGAGATTGATTTGAGAAAGACAGTCTTTCTGTTATTTTTCTTAGGTGTTTTCATCAGATAAAATTTGCACTGCACCCAATTCAGAGGTGGAAAAGGGGAACATTAGCAGAGAACTCTCCTGGAATGGATTTAGCTGGAAACCTGTAAATCTGTCCTTTCTCAGATGTTTCTGTTCCTACATGCTCACGCTTTTCCATCAGAGTAAAGGAGTTTCCTAATTAGGTCAGAATCAGTCTTACAACAGAACAATAGGAAGAGAAAAATAGGGACTTTTAAAACAAACCACCACTGTTTGGGACATTAAAAACTGAGCTGGAAAGCAACTTTTGTAGAAGATTATATAACTGAAGAAAATTTTCTTTAATGGATTTTCCTCATTCCATGACATTAAAGAGTTGTTCAGTACCCAAACTTACTTAATTTTCAAATTACATTGAGTGGGGTATCTTGAGTACCTAAAAGATCTGCTCAGACCTACTGATCTTTTGTGGTATGTTACATGGTTACATGATCATGGTGGTATGTTACATGGAACATGTTACAATGACCCTGTCTCTTGTGTCTCCTACCTGTGTTATCCCACCCCTGTGCTTTAGATTAATTAGAAAGAGGTTTACGAGTTAAACAAAGAGGGAACTTCAGTATATTCATATATATATGAATGTTCAGTATTATATATATATATATGAATATTCAGTATATTCAGCAGAACTCCTTGTCTGGAACAGTCAGGATACCAGCATTACAGGTGTTGCTACAGAGGATGACTGGATAAATTCTACTTTTTAAGAGATTTAGGAAAATAATTCACCTGGGGAAGTGAGGCTGGGCACTCAGTTTACGCTCTGCAGCACGGCAATTTGCAGTACATAAAGACATCTGGGAACACAACTTCCAAACACTCAGGCTAACAAAGGGCAAGCTCTCCTCATGTAAAATCCTAGGGACCTTGGAGGCTTATCAGTCTTATTACCATGAAGGCGATGGAATATATTGTGCACTTTTTGCAGTAGAAAGAAGCAAAGAAAAAGTAGTGGTCAAATATAGGAAAGAAAAGCTTAGCAATTATCAGATAAGCAGGAAGAGCTAATGACTCAATTAGGATGCCTTAGATAAATAATAAGATTTAAAGTTGGCAGAGGCTCAGCAGAAAATTGTTTTACAAATTTTGCTGTAGAAGAAGAGTTATATACTGTGTTTATAGCAAAAGCATGTTGGACCTCATCCTGGGTAGTCTTTTTTGCTTACCAGTATTGTTCCTTGATTTCAGTGTGACTTCATGTCCTTAGCAAGTGAGAGCTATTAGCTTCAGTAGAGGTACTGATCAGAATGAAGCATGATGGCCATACTTACTAAGCTTACTTAATATACTATTAAAAAGAGCTTGTATCTGACCAGATTGTCACAGAGCATACCCAGGTGGTGTAGAGCTGTGAAAACAAGTACCATTTACTTCATCATACACACACATATAGGCACTGGTACATAGGGAGAGGTGAGCAACAAGAGTGTCAAAGGAAATTTGTGTGTTCCCACAGCAGAACACTTTCTCAATTGGACTATGATTCTGAAGCAACCTAAACAGGTGGAATTACATACTATTTGCCTTTAAGGAACCTCCTCAACCAACCAACCAACCAACCAACCAACCCACTTCCCCCTCACCCCCCAAAAAAAACCCCAACAAACCACCAAAACCAAACAAACCCTCAAGGGTGGAAATACTATTTTGTTGTCCTGGTTTCAGCTGGGATAGAGTCAATTTTCTTCTTAGCAGCTGGTGCAGTGCTGTGTTTTGGCTCTGATGTGAGAACAATGTTGGTAGCACACTGATGGTTTTAGTTGTTGCTGGGTGATGCTTATATGAAGTCAAGGACTTTTCAGTTCCTCGGGCCCTGCCAGTGAGAGGGCTGGGGGGGCACGGGGAATTGGGAAGGGACACAGCCAGGACAGGTGACCCAAACTAGCCAGAGGGATATTACATACCATGGGATGTCATGCTGAGTATATAAGCTGGAGGAAGAAGAAGGAAGGTGGGGACATTCAGCATTGTGGTGTTTGTCTTCCTGAGTCACTGTTACACGTGATGGAGCCCGGCTTTGCTGGTGCTGGCCAAACACCTGCCTGCCCGTGGGAAGCGGTGAATGAATTCCTTGCTTTGCTTTGCTTGCATGCGTGACTTTTGCTTTACCTATTAAATTGTTCTTATCTCAACCCTTGAGTTTGACATTCCTTTCCGATCCTCATTCCCATCCCTCTGCGTGAGGGGGAGTGAGCAAGCAGCTGCGTGGGGCTGGGTTGCCGTCTGGGCTTAAACCATGACAGCCGTTCACAGCAGAGTTCTAGGCAAGCCTGAGAGATAAAGAGAGATCTGTGAGACTTTGTCTAGATTCTATGGGGACTTATACATGACATCCTTTCAGAGACCTGGATTATAAAAACTCTAAGAAAAAATGTTTTATTCAGGGATCTCAAATCAGTGTATAAGCAGATATAAATATTATTGTCAGAGATGGAGAAATAGGAAGATGTTTTCTTTCCAAGCTTTTACAGTGGGGTTTCCTCCACTGGGTATTCCAAACGGGTGTAAGTCCATAAGCAAAAGGGATGATAAAAACACTGAACACATACATTAGCATGCAACAGACAAGTGGGACGGTGTTTTTAACAGGCTACATCAAACTGAAGCATGAAGCTTGATCATACTCAGTCTGGAAAAGGTCAACATTTGAGTATTATCAATCGTACTGTCCTGAGAGCCTTTAGTTTTGGCCGCCTTAAGAATGCTTGCAAAGATATTGTAATCACAGGGCTGTGAGCAGGCCAGTTCATTAAATTGTCAGCCCTGCGGCTTGCAGATGTTTAAGGCAGGTGTTCTGTACAGAGCAGGGAGTTTGCTTTCTTCTGCTGCATGTTGCACTGGAGGTCAGAGGTTACACCTCAATGGCAAAGTCTCAACTGCATGGCAAGTCTCAGAGGTCTTTGTTAAGGGAGAAAAAGAATTCAGCCTCCTTAAAATTTATGTACTGCAAAAGATAACTGCACCTGCAGACTGCTGCTCTTATTGAAAACACATGGCAGCTGTTGGAAGAAATATAAAATTCTACTCTATGGTTCCTGTTGAGAACATGCAGGGACTCCAAATGATCAGTGCTAGACCACAGATACCCAAATGATTCATGATCCAACAGGACACAGTTCTGGTACAAAGTGCATGTTTTTGTCATACACCTAGGTATTTGTGCAAATCCACACGTATTTAAAAATTGACTTTGGGCAGTGTTGTATTGCCATCAAACAGTTGCCCCACATAATCTAATAAGTGCCAGTAGGCATTCCCAATGACCCAGCTAGTTCATAATTGGAAAAGGTTAGTCCAGTCTTTCCTGACCACCTGTACGTTGGCTTTGTAACTTCCCAAATAGAAAGAGCAAAGACAGATCCTTCTAGATGCAGGAAATCCTATAAAATCAGCCACCCTTATTAGAGAATCTTCTGTCTTTAAAGAGACCACTGTAAGTTTACAGGTTAAAAATCTGCTTTTTTTGTTTGTTTGTTTGTTTTTTTCCTAGAAATAACCTTCAGCAAAAACCAAGTTTTTTGTCAGTTCATGTTAGGTTAGTCGGGTATAAATAGTACACTTACAGAAGAGGATGGAAATATCTTTGTGTTTCTTAACTTCTACTGACATCTGTGGCCATAGTACTGCTGAAAGAGCTTCCAGCAAAGAATGTTGGCATTGTAACACTAATAATTGCTGAAAGTTCATAAAAAATTAAGACAAATGATAGAACAGCATCACTTACTGGAATCTCTAAGGCTTTGACTTTCAATACCACTTGTTCATCAGAAGGAGATATTAACAGATTAATTTCTCTCTATTACTGTGTAGGAAATGTCAACATTCATCCCTGTGTTCATATGATGTTCAGTGTTTTTCATGAAAATTTGGTGTGAGATAATGATGCAGGTTACGATGTAACAAGAGGTTTATTATGCTATTGTATTACATATGCCCTATACAGTATATGCAATGGTGTAATCTATGTACTTTAAAAAGTAAAGAATATATATGAGGGCAATCTAAATATATATTTTAATTTTGAAAAATCTGTATATATCACAAACGTCTGTATAGTTCCCTAACATCCATATTGTTCATGGCTTAAAAGAACAAACATATGACAGAACATTTAATTTCATCATTTGCAATATTTCTAAACTAACAACATAAGAATTTTCCTGTTAATTTCAGAAGTGCAGCATTTTAATCTATTTTCTGTTTTTCTTTCTTTTTCTCCTGAATAGTGAACCTATGTAGTCACACCCAGAAATCCATTTTAAATAATGGTCATGAGATAAGTATTTTCAACTAGAGATGAATAGGGCCAATGTTGCAGGCTGGAAAATATTGCAAGAACAACAGCAAAGAGTATATATAATTTGAATACATTTTTCAAACACTTAATATTGCTTCAGTTGCATTCTGCTCACACAAGTTATGACTTACTGTCAACCTCTAAGCCCTGATGGAGAAACAACACTGAATAGTGTTTCACCCATTTCTGATAAAACACTTAGATACATATACAGTGTACTGTTGAATGTTATGAAGATTTCTATAGTCATATTTACTGTGAGGCAACAAGGACCTTACACTGCTCTACATTATCTACAAAGCTCTGATGGAGGATAAAATCCTGCACAAATATTGTCTCAAAGTATGAGAGTGACGCAGTGCAGAACTGGGTTCAGAGCTGACAGCCAGCACGCCGAGTGGGGAGCCACCTGAAGTAAGCTGACAGCAACCTTAGGAACAGGGGGATGTTTCTTAACCCTAATTCTTTCAATAACTTCTGCTTTGAATTTATGGCAATGAACCTTCTCCAGACTGAGACAGCTTTTAAAAATTACCCAATATTGGGGGTTTTGTAAATAGCAGTTTTTAAAACTTTCTGACAAGACTAGAGGAGAGGGGTTTGTGTGGGTTTTACTGGATCTATATTTGTAGCATTCATCTAGGATTTGGGAAGTCCAATTCTATTACTTTTTCTGCCTGAAAAGATTCACACCCAGATTTTTCACTATCATTCTCATTTGCATTAGGTTTTAAAACCAGATGCTTTATATATCTGAGTAAATTCAAAGACCATGAATGACACTTTTTCTGGTCACTCTTCTGCTTTTCCTCTGGTGAATGTCTCTCTTCACTGTGTTAACAGTGGTGAATGTACCAAATTTCAGTTTTGACAAACAAGCATTTTCTGTTGAAACTCTGTTTTATCAAAGCAATTACAGCCACCGGTTTCCCCAAATCCTCTGTTACATGTAAGCCTGATATGGAATCTGAGCAGAATGGAAAATCACTGTTTTAGGTTTACATTCTGAGACAGTCAGAATGGACAAACAAGACAAGAAAGAGACAAACCAGTGTTCTGCCACTGAGGTGAGACAGCTAATGTACACTTACAGCACATTTGCATTGCATGCGTTAAAAGCTAGGGTAGTAAGTCATCCTTTTAAAAGGTAAAGCAGTAAAATTGTGTTCACAATTTCAAAATTAGACATGTGGGACACATTTGCAAGTGTGAATTCTTCAGTTAGCTTGCTGGGCTTTGCTTATTGTTATTATGATGCTTATGTTAATTTTATGTTTTACTGCAGATCACATACAGTCTGTCTTAGGGAACAACTTTTCATATTGCCCATCTTGTATGTTTTCCTCAGAATGCTCAATTGTTCGAGTCTCATTTTAGGACACACATATAGAAATGCTAGTATAAATCTGTCACCACTTACTGTATGAATCTGAATGTTTTAAAGGATTTTTTTTATGTCTCAGCTGCTTTAATTTGAGTTGGGATATACAACATTTCAAGCGTTTAAAAAATTTTGGGTTTGCAATTTCCTTATATACAGAAGTATCATTGAGGGGTTTTCAAACCTTACATTAATTTGATGCTGTTTCTTCCTTTTTTAAAAGAATATGCAGTTGTACAATGCAACAATGAAAAATATTCCCAATGTTATTGTATTGTTTTAATCACACCTTCTGCAGGTGGCTTTGAGTAATCTGCACTTCTAAAAAGGATGAGAGATTTCCCTATAGATAGGATTTGGTGTTAAAGTAGGGCTTTTGTCCTCCTAAACAAATGCAAAGGGAAAAAGAAAATGGAAGTTTTTCAAATAAAAAAGAAATGTTCAATAAGCAGAAAAATTCAAATGATAATATTTTTTAGAAAACAGCATAGGTGACCTCTGTCACTTAGTCTGGTGAATCACATCCTAGACTATTTTGAGAATGACTGTGTGATTTGTACTTTTCAGTTTTGTTTCTCAGGACACAACTGCTTCTTTATAAATTGCTCGAGCTCTATGAAAAGGAGTGTTCTTCATCAGCATTGCAAATTACAGCAAGGTCTATATAGAGTATCCCATCCTGCAGATTAATTCTGATATGTGCAGAGCCCCATTTGCATGGACTACTCTTAAAATATTATAGAAGATGCCCAGGCCAGTCAGCCAACAATCTCCCCTTTGATTCTGGCAGTACTCTTGAATAAGTAGTTCCTTTTTAAACTTCTCTGGATATCTGGGCAGCCTCAGGCCTGCAGGGTGAACTTGTGTCGTGTCAGTACACTTCTCCCTCACCCTGTGCCTCATTTCTTCATCGTACTTGTCATCAGTTCTTTATGCAAAAAAGATGTTGGATGTATGCCTGCTGTTTTTACTTTTTTCCCTGACACCACAAAATAATGGCACCTCTGAGCAAAAGTAACAAATAGCAATACCTGCCAGGTGCTGATGAAAATCGAGCCACATCTTAGATCTTCTGATGAAGGCCATGCTGTGTAACAAACTGCAGTCACCTTCCCAGATATTGCATTTGAAAAGACAGATTGTTTATTATTTGCCACAGTCTATTGCAAGTTAGCAGGAACCCAGAGGTGCTGAACTGAGCATGACACTCCAATCACCAGCAGCAAGAGAGATATATCTGGCGAGTCAAAGGAGCTACCCGTGGTGGAGTAGAGTCAGTGGGGAAGAGACCCCCATCAGGCATCTTCCTCAGTTCTAAGACTGCACACAAAATTCCCACACTCTATTATTCAGTGGCAGAGTCCACAGGAAAGACATATGTCTTAGATGTCTGCTCATCTAGATTTCCACTAATCTGTTTGCTATATTGGAAGCTAATGATGGATTTTTATCTGGCAGAACACGGCACATTCTCCTAACTTTTGTGTGCAGTTTTTTTTCCACCTGCAGCACTACATCTCCCTCCCATCTTTATTAGTGTCCAGGTCCTGACTAATCTGAGAGGTCAGTGTCAAAGGCTCTTCATTTACCACAGACAGCTACTTATGCCAAACCAGCCACAGACCAATTTCTGCCTCTCTTTGCTGGACAATGCAGTTCCCATGCATGTGTCACTCATTGCAACTATCACCAGACCCAGGCTTTCAGCAACATAACATCTCTTGCCAAAGTGGGAGGGAAGGAGGTAGTCTCTCTTGTGTCTGGGTTGTGGAGTGTGAAAGATCCTCTATCTCCTGTCTCTGGAAGTTCTGGTAAGTAGGTTCAAGACTACCACTAGAACTAATTCCATAATCTATGTGTAATTTCTAAAATGTTTAACCAGCACAGTTTGGATCTCTTTATCTAATGCCCAGGGAATGCTCATATGCTGTGATAAATCCCGTTCTTTCTAACTTTGAAATACCACAACAAAGTCTGGTTTACTTGGTGACATCTGAGTTGACTAACTGCATGTGCAAAGCTAATCAAAGCCGTGCTCAGACATACTGCTTCTCACAAAGCTGTACAATGTACCTGAAACAAAATGGCAATCTCCATCAGGCTGTCATAAACAGATTTCCAGCCTACATGAATCTGCTTATACATTGGTGCAGAATTCACACTCAGCCAAAAGGCTGAGGAGATTAGATGGAGATATCTTCCCATGTAGCTACCCTCATGTATTGGGTTTGAGTAGCAATTTGAGTTAAGATGGACAACAAATATTACAATACACCCATATTGATTAGTTGTCAATGGCTCACCTCTCACAGTGTCTGTCATGGGTCGCAGGTTCTCCCACTTGTCTCAGCTACATGGGGCACCACCTGTAGTCAGAGTCCAACTCAGCCTCACATGGGGCACCAATTGTTGCAGCACAAACAAACTAGTAGTCTGCAACAAGGCTTTTATCAAGTACATAAAAACAAAAAGGGGGAATTGTAGAGGAATGCAGGCAGTGGGTTGATTAGCACTGATAACATGCAGCTGTGGCCTTGCTGCGAAGGCAGTGGGTTGATTGACATGGATGATGTGCAGCTGTAGCTTGTTCCCGCTAAGTGGTTAAATAGCCCTGAGGAGGGTGGGAGAGGGGGTTGGAAGGAGGAGGAGTAGTGTGGTCTGACCATTGGAGGAAGGAGAGAACAGGATGGACAGTAGAATCTGGCTGACAGTAAAAGCCTTGTTGCAGTTGCTAGTTTGTTTGTGTTGTAACAGGCTTATATGGCAAGGTTTTGGTAGTAGGTGGGGGCTATTGAGGTGGCTTCTGTGGGAAGCTTCCATGTCCCACAGAGCCAATGCCAGCCAGCTCCAAGAGGGACATGCCGTTGGCCAAGCCTGTTACCCACAGTGGTAGTGCCTTTGAGATAGTGCATTTAAGAGGGGAGAAAAAATACTGCACAACACAAACTGCAGCAGAAGAGAGGAGTGAGAAGTGTGAAAGAAACAAGTCTGCAGACACCAAGACCCATAAAGGAGGGAGGGGAGAAGGCACTGGAGCTGAGGTTCCCCTGCAGCCTGTGGAGGTCCACAGTGTAGCTGATACCCACCTGCAGCCCATGGAGGGCTCCATGCTGGAGCAGGTGGATGCACCTGAAGCAGGCTGTGACACTGTGGCAGCCCGCACTGGAGCAGGCTCCTGGCGGGACCTGGGGACAGAGGAGCCCAGGCTGGAGCAGGTTTTCTGGAGGACCCACGCTGGAGCAGTCTGTTCCTGAGGGGCTGAACCCCATGGAAAGGACTCGCACTGGAGCAGTTTGTGAAGCACTGCAGCCTGTAGGAAGGACTCATGTTGGAGAAGCTCATGGAGGACTGTCTCCTGTGGGTGGGACCCCACAGAATCAGGGGAAGAGTGTGAGGGGGGGAAGGAGTGGCAGAAACAATGGGTGATGAACTGACTGCAACCCCCATTCCCCGTCCCCCTCAGCTGCTTAGGGGGGAGGAGGTAGAGCAATAGGGAATTGTTATGCCTGGGAAAAAGGGGACGGGGAGGTCTCTTTAAGTTTTGATTTTAGTTCTCATTATCCTGTTCTGATTTGAATGGTGATAAACTCAACTATTTTCCGGAAGTCAAATCTGTTTTGCCTGTGACAGTAATTGGTGAGTGATCTCCCTGTCCTTATCTTGACCCAGGAGCCCTTTGTTATATCTTCTCTCCGCACCCAGCTGAGGGCAGTGACAGTGTGGCTTCGGTGGGTACCTGTGCCCAGCCATCCCAGCCAACCCATCACACCCCAAAATTTACTCTTCAGGTTGCAAAGGGTGGGAACAGTCATGAGAAGGACCCTGATGGGAAGAGATTCATACTGACGGCTCAATAACAGTGCAATTCTTTCTGATTGGCCTTAAGGAACAATTTGAAATACTTTTGCATGGCGAGAGTTCAGATCTGATAGCAGCTGGCACAGTTGCTAAATGCTGGGAGTAAGATTGTGGTTCAAAAGAAAACTTTGAAGATACCTTACAATGAAGATGCCACAGACGCCTGAGGGGCTCAGGGATCAGCGATGTGGCATGACCTGGTAATTAAGAGCTGTTTCCATATCTGAGATAAGCTGCTCAATTTCTCAAGCAGAAGGTGATGACTGGGCTACCAGAGCCAACCATCTGATTCTTTTAGGCAAAACCCCAAAGCAAATATGAAGCAAGGACCACAGATCTACTATTTTTCTCATGTTTTGTATCTGTTTTTCTCACAGTAGCAGCACAAGTTTTCCCAGCACAGTGAAAAATTGGTCAAACCCTGTCTGGGCCCCAAAAGATTAGTATCTTTTCACCACCACCTTTGCACTATCATGCATATGCTGAAGGAACCTCTGCCTATAAGTCACACATTAGAAATAATTACAGAAAATGGTGTCTGTGTCAGTATACAAAAGGTCACAATAGCTTATCCTTCTTCAGGAGAGCAATTGTCCAGGAAATGACATTGCAGTGACTGTTTCTTGCTTTCTTTTTTACCTCTAGGGTAAAAAAAAAACCCCACAAAGTAAAACAGGACAGCTGTTCAAAGCTATCTCATGTCTGATCTATGTCCTCTCCCAAAACAGCCTTTCCACTTTCCTGGAGCAAGTGATATTCTATCACGAGCATGCATGCAGATTAGGTATTCTGGGGGATTTTTTTGTTTTTTTGGACTCCTTCCAGTTTCTCTAACTGGATATATGCCATTGCATTACTCAATAAATGTGCTGGCTCATCGATTAATCATATCTCTGGCTTTAAGAGCTCATTTTGTATTGCCTTTTCTGTGTAATAACTCTTACCTCCTTTCCTTAGCTTGGCCCCTGCTATTTTTTGAATATTCATCAGTTACTATATACGTTGCCTGACCGTTATTCCTAGCTTAGCTTCCAAGCAACAAATTATTCCTGAATTCACTTGGAGCATGATCTATTTTCCATTTAAATCAATGGTAGTTTGGGGAGACTATTGATGAGAACAATATCATAAAAATGCAACAATTTTATTTTTTTTTTTCCAAACACCTCTTAATTTCTTTTTAAAATTGGATAGCTTTCAGCACCAACTGATCAAGGCATCTGGACCAAAACAAATGCACACAAATATGACCAAGTGACTTCTACATGAACCTCTGAGTTGTTGGGTGTCTGCAGCTGAAGGGCAGAATTCAGGTTTGATAAAATAGAAACCGTTAGTTTAGTTCACACAGCAGTCCAGTGATCTTTTGCGAAATGTAAATGTGATTGATCTGAATGCAGTTCACAGCAGTCAGGGCTTGATTTGCTGTATAAAGGTGATAAGAATGGACACTGGCACTTTAGGAAACTGAGCCATGGATAGTTGATGGTTGCAAACCAGTAGTCCTTATATGGAAATAAGACCTACATTTAAAAGATAAATATAATCATAATTAAGGCTCATCCACATCAGGTATCACAAACAGTATGGTAATTTGCTGGAATAACCTTCTGATATAACTAACTGTCTTACTATTTAAATCTACATAGCATTATAACAAAAGCAGCTGCTATTAACATTCATTTTTTATCCCAAATCACAACAGGATTTCCAACACACCCCGCTTTCCAGCAGCAGCCATTAGGGAATGTAACCTATGATTAATTTCAACAATATGTCAATCTGTGATAAAAGAAAGTGAGCCCCCAAACCCAACAAGCTTATACGTTATGAATGAGTATGTGTTTAAAACCTGCTGAGACACATGATTTAAAAGAACTGACACATGGGTGTGCCAGCCAACTAGGAATTGCAGTGTAGGAGGTCTTTCTGAGAGGTTTCAGCAAATGTTATTGTAATACTGTTGTGCTGCCTTGGGGGCTTGGAAAAAGCTTAACATACATTTGCAGAACGAAAACAATGATAAGATGAATGAGGTACAACAGAGTCTTAAGAAGGAAAGCTTTCTCATGTTTGTTTCATAACTCAGAGAGGGTGTGATGGGGTCTTTCTGCAGCAAGGTTTAAGTCAGAGGTCAAATGTACAAAATGCTAATGAAAGAAAAAAGATCTAGAGATGGGGCAAAGGAGTTCTGTTTGCATGCTTAGGGCCACAGGAACTCCCAGGCTGTATGAGCTGCATATAGCCATTTTGGTATTTCTGTTCAGGATTAAAATATGTAACTTCAGTAATTCTGCAAATCCATACATATGGCAAATGCATTAATATTTAGATGCATCGCTACATTTATATGATGTATCTGCTTTGCAAATCATAACCTGTTTTCCTAGGTTATCAACCTTTTCTTCACAGACTAAAACATCTCCCTCTGCTCCGCTCTCATTCTGCCCTCACTCTCTGTCTATTTTTGGTTTATGTGGCCTGATAGCTTTATCAGCAAGGCAAAAGACATCTAGAAGGAGAAAGGGAATTTTGATGTTATGCACTCCCCCCCCCCCAACCCCCCAAAAAA
>JAVJGJ010000014.1:96494836-96543112 GCA_035590215.1 Microhierax caerulescens
ACCAACCAATAAGGAAACAGGAATCATGATAATGCATAAAGAGAAATAAGAAAATTGCTCGGCTTACTTTAATAAAAGCGGTTATGTGCCACTATGACTGAAAAATACTTAAAAAAATCTGTAAGTAAAAAAAAAATAAAATTTTAGTAACCTGCGCTCTGGATTTCTAAATGTGTCGTATTTTCTTACATGTAGAAGCTGCATGTCAGTGGCTTCATGCTGTGAGGATAAGTCTTGTTCCGACTGTTACAGTATGTTACAGAAGGGCTGAAGCAAACTGCAGCTACAGCTTCACTTCCTGCTGCCGCCAGAATCTTTCTCTGTTGCCTTGAATGGTTTGAAAAACCAATGGTACTGGATTGGGCTACACAGAAACACTCCAGGACAAACTTCAGTGCTCTTTCTGTAAGATGACATTTGTCTTGCAGAGCTAAAATGGAGTCATCGCTCTATCTTGATCAAGAGTAGAAACATTCACCTAAGGAACACTTTGAACCTACTTATCTCATACATTTGCTGCTTTGGTAGAGTTCCAAGACTAGTAATAATGGTATATGTTCTCTGGTTTGGTCTTGACTGAATACCAGGCATTTCAGTATCTGTTACTTTGAGGTAGCGTATGTATGATTACTTTTTGTGTGCTCAATATAGGCAGCTTGATTCATCAGCACCTCTTTACATTTCTTGGGAACTTTTTTATTCTTTGGAAATTTTGGCTTTCTTGCTATATCTGTCTTTTCTGATGGTCTTCCTTCCAGAAGGAATTGTAGTTTCTATCTGATCAGCTGGACTGAAGCAAATTGCTGTGCCTTTGCAGTTTGAGATGATTGTGTAGATATACTCTGTTTATGTCTTTTTGACTTAGTGCCTTGAGTAAATAAAACATTTCTGTTAAGGTTACTTTCCATAGCATTGCATACCATGTTCTAAGATCCCTACCAGACTGCAAGTTGTACCTAAAGCCAGATAGTCTCAGAAACTGAAATCTTTGCTGCTGCTTGTCCATCCAGTTAGGCAAGAAAACCCCACATCCAGTGAGGTGACCAATGTTTTATATTTTGTGTCCTGACATATCAACTTTCATTTGAATATTTTAAGAACAATTTCTGAAGTATGTATACATAATGCTATTTTTACTGGATTCTTGGCATGCAAAATCATTGCAATGAGAATATTTAGCTCCTGATTTCTCTAGCTGCAAATTTTTGCTAACACTTGGCTACCAAGCCCATTACTATTAGCTGCATTACATAATGATGTCTTTGACAACTGTTGATAGACATATTTCAAGTCAATATTATATCTTTCATGATTCGTATACTCCTGCCAATATACAAGTTATCTTACACAAGTCAATAAATTAAGGGAAATTAATGTCATCAGTCACATATCATAGCCATAAAACCACTCTCCTTATGTTAGGGAAATCTGTTTTATTTAATCTACCATAATTACATGTATCACATTCCAGCAATTGCTCAAGAATAATCTCTCATGATTTTTCCGAGCCACTGTTGCCATAATGTCATTTTGAATGGCAAGAATTTATCTCAGCCTTCTTTCACTCACTTTGAAGTACCTTAAACATGTTATCCTGCCTACAAACCAATCAGTTAAATGAACTGGTAGCTGAGTTCCCCGCTTACTGAGATATTTTCAGTTTAAGATACCATCTTACAGTTCAAGTCCTTTCTTAGCAATGTGATATATACTACTTACTGCATGCACTAAAAGTCCATTTTTGCTTGTTTTATTTTTTCTTTTCTGACAGCAGTAATTTGGGGTGTTGTTTTTTGTTTTTGGGGTTGGTTTTTTTTTGCTTAGAAATGTATCAGCTAGTCCTTGGTAGACTCACCGCTCTTCAGACTATCTTTCTAATTACAATCAGTTCAAGAGGATATTTTGCATATGTGCATAGTCAAAAATAATTTATATCAAAAACTACACCAGAATTTATTAGCACATTTCAGAACTGCACAGTTTAGAGAACAATTGTATGTAGAGAGCGGCTCCATTTTCAATGTCGGGCACAGGAAAAAATGAAGTTATTTGAGAATTTCTATCAGGCTGAGACAGCTAATATATGATTATTGGAAATATCTTGAAGGAAATTATGTTGCATCTCATTAGGACATTCAGAGGAAGTTGATCTACTTGTTTTGGAATTATTTTCCTTCTCATTGTTTAGCTGTGTTTTAAGTGCCTCAAATCACTACAAGAATGTAAACATTTATTTTGTCCTTCAGTTGGTCATTATCTATTTGATGCAACTAAACTGGAACTATAGAATTGAAAACACAAAACATTCAACAAACTGAAACATTTTTCTGGTGCCATGATCCAATTTAGGCATTTGGGAGACAGTCAATAAAAAATCAGGAAGAATAAAAACAACTTCTGAACTTGATGTTGCTATAAAACTTCTGATTTTAGGTTTGGGTTATGAAACCCCCTGTAATACAGAAAAGACTGCTTAAAACCTGAAACAGTCCTTTTCAAAGTCCTTATTTTGCAAGGATTTCAGGAGTTCTGTGAAGCCAGAGGCAGGGGAATGGTAGCCTATTTTAGCTGTAGAAAGAAGGACTGAGAAATCCATGTTAGAGTTAAAAAGATTTCACAACTTTTGTAATAGAAGAGAGATCATGAAGAGAAAAAGTAGGGAAAGGAGAGATGTGATCTTTAGCAAGGCACCTCGCAAAGGGAATTAATTCTCTGAACTATTTCCCAACCATGGAAGCTGAAGTCCCATCTATGTTGCTAAATAGAAGTCCAGGGATTGATCTTTTGCTGAAAGGCTGAGTGCTGCCAGCTGGCTGTGGTCCACAGTGTTTAGGGCTAACTACCTCTGTAAGAAATTTGTCTTGGAGAGAGCAAGTTGGAGTATTCCAAAAAAGAGCCAGGAAGTGCTGTTAACAATTAGGCAGTGAGGATGCTGTGGTCCAGTGCTGACCTCAGTCTGTGGCCTTTTTTAATACAGTACAGAGGTATCCAGAGAGATGTTTATCCTGGCCTTATTCACCGTGAGCCACCTGAGTCCAGTTTTAAGATATTTTAGCAAAGATCAGTATCAGTAGTATATAACTAGCTCTAGTTTAACTGTCTGTGTCCAAACTACGTTAATTAACATAAAAATGAAAATTGTATATTCTTTTGTTTTAATCTAATCTCAGAAATCTTTCTTATGTCCTTCCTGATTTACCATGTTCTGGTTTTCTGTGTTCTTGTTTTCGCTGTAATAACATAAATAAAGTTGAAAGCCTTGAGCTGACTCGATGCTTAGGAATATGTTTTTCAATTCTTCTGCTGAATGTAATGAGCATATCAAGAAATATTAAGAGCTTTGCTGGATTGGGGCTAAGATTAACATTGCTAGATAGACTAAGCTATATTTTATCTAAGCTCTGACTGAATGTTCATAGTCTTCCTCTTTAATGCTGAAAATGGACTAGATTAAGAGAAAATCAGAATAACAGGTACCCAGAAATCAGCCCCAGCTAAGGAGACTACAAATATTACACAGCGTACCACAGCAGACAGGATAAGTTGGAGGCTGTCAATTTGCTAATGCTGTACAAAACCAAAAGACAGCTCCTAAATGATGGAAATAATAGAAGCACCATGGATCTCAAATCCAGTTTAATCCTCTTTGGCAGCATAATATGTTTCTAAAGCCATATAACCACCAAAGGGTGCGGAAAAAAATGATCATGTTTAACTTATAGACTAGAATTTGGACCTCTGAATGAAATTTATGTGTTTTATACATATATTAATAGATGCATTTTTCTTATACATCTTCTTATATGTAAGAAAATACACTATTTATTTAAGACTATCCTTTGATGATTCAGTCATTTCCCTTTCTTCTGTGGTTTTTATTTGCCCACAAAACACCTTATTTTACCATCATTTTCATCCTAATGAAACAATCTTTCCAGTGTTTCTCCTGAAGGGTTGTGTTTATAGTACTAGCTATATCAAGCTGATTGTAAGCGTGTATCGCAAAGCTAGAACTTTGAAAAAGAGGATTTTATTTCCCAATCTTGAAAATGATACATTTATGAAATTTTTACTAAGGATGACAATTTTTATTATTCATTTTTTAACAGAAGCAAAACATACTGAAAGATTAGTACTGTGGCAGATGACACCATGCTGGGGGTATAATTTCAGGAAGGGAAATTATAGGTAGTGATTAGCCAAGTGCCTAAATAAAGTAAAAGGAGAAGGGTATGCAAATTAGTAAAGAAAGTGGTAGGGGAAAGAAACAGGTCAGAAAGGGACTGCTGGATTGAAGCCAAACCAAAGGTACTCTGAGAAGAGAGGCCAGGGGGGAACCGAAGCACCGAAGCACAGAGCAGAGCAGTCCCTACTAGACCCACAACCTTTAAGTCTCTGCTTTAGGTGATTGCATGCTCCTCCTCCTGGATCAAATTGGGAAAGAAATGTCTAGAGCAAGGGAACGCGATGTTGCTGCTTTGTCCTTGTCTTTATTTACTGGGTCACATCATTTGTACCATTTGGTAAAACATCCTACAGTTTCACTGGCTTGGAGACAGGGTCTTCACCGAGCAAACTCAAGATCTGTGGAGTAACCTTTAAAGGCCCAACCCTGCTGCAGTAAGCAGGGACTTCAAGTAGATCATGTTGCTCAGAGCCCCATCCAGCCTGATCCTGAATGTTTCCAGTGATGGGGAATCTTCCACCTCTCTGGGTATCCTGCTCCAGTGTTTTACCACCCTTATTGTAAAAAAAAAAATCTTCCTTATATCTAGCCTAAATCTATCCTCTTTCAGTTTAAAACCAGTACCCTTTGTCCTATCGCAACAAGCCCTACCAAAGTCTGTCCCCATCTTTATTATAAGTTCCTTTTAAAAATTTAAAAGCTGCAATAAAGTCTTCCTGGATCCTTCTCTTCTCCAGTCTGAACATCCCCAACTTTATCAGCCTTTCTTCATAAGAGTAATGTTCCACCTCTCTGATCACTTTTGTAATCCTCTTCTGGACCTGCTTCAACAAAGCCATGTCTCTCCTGTACTGAGGGGCCCAGAGATGGATAGTTTAATATTTATATTTTAATATAATCAACTGTCTTTTGGTAATACACTTCATGCTGCTTTCCATTTGATGAAATGCAATCTCAGCCTAGCACTCCTTTGAGCATAGGTGCTCCAAATTACTCTGCTGTTGCACACAATCAAAAGGCATACTATTCAAGATTTATTTCACATATTTTTATTTAGATAAGTTCATGCAAAATTTGTAACACGATGAATTTGGAAAGGCACCCAAACTGTCCAAAAATACTCTATGTTTAAACTTTTTTTAGTTATTGCTGGAAACATTGTTTTTCAGTGGAGTATACATTATGAAAATCATTTTAATATCAGTCTTGAGATCATTTGGCATTTTCAACTTTTTAAATTTCTCAAAAGTTTAGCATGTACCTCTTTCATTTTCATAACAAAGTTGTATCTGTTATAATGATTCAAAAAGCTTTAAACAATGTAGATACTAAGCAGGGTAGTTTCTACTTTCTAGAAAATATAGCATAGCTAAATTTAAGCTATTGGTGTAATGAAGAAATTACCAGCTAGGTTCTGTAGCCTATCCTATGCAAGAGTCATTTTCAATTACTATATTGTATCTTCAGAGTTTAAAATCTGTGTACCTGTGGATCATTCCAAAGAGCAGAGTACAAGGACAGTTTATTTTAGCTTTTTCATGGAATTACAATCAGTTCCATGTTCCAGGTTGGTCCATAGCATGTATAGGTGTTCTGGATCTAGAACTGTTCCAGAGTCTTTATTAAAGGAACCTGTATAAAAGCAGGAACCTATATAAAAGGAAGATTTAAATAGCTTAACTTTTTTTTTTTTCTGTTACTGCCCTGTTTAACACAATTACATCTATGTACGTGTGTATGTCTTTCTCTCTGTGCAACTTCCTTACCCATAGCACCAAGTTCTAATTTCTGATTACATTGTTTCATGCATTGTCTATGCATCTCACCAAGCAAAATGTTATAACATTTGAACATACAGCAAACTTTCTCCAGATCAAGTTGTTGCAGATTCTCTGTTTGCCTTTCTGCCCTATAATCGGCCTCTCAAATGCTCTTAAGTGTGAGGGCTGTACACTTAGAGTGTGTGTGTAAACCCTTGAAACAATGATCATTTTGTTGAAATGGAATTTCTTTCTTCCAGCATGATAGAATGTGTTTAAATTTTATAACTGATGCGTTAATAATAATGTTTGCTGCAATATGTTCAGTGAGTATGCTTAGCATGTTAGTTCCTCTTCTAGGGTATTCTGTCTTTTTTTGAAGGCTGGCAAATGTAATTTAGTGTGCCATTGGCAATAACATTAATGAACTATAATGAACTTTGTATATTCTGTATGCACGTAATAGATAGGTAGATGAAACAATATCTATATATATAAATATAACTCCCAATCTTGACTCTCTGCAGTGTTTGATAAGCTTTTGTTTTTTAACATAGAGAAGACATATGACTGAAAACAATCAGTTCTTCACCCATGCTCTTTCTTTTTCTTCACATTCTTTATGTTTCAAGTGTGGTCATTTGACCTGTAGGTTTTCTCTTTTTTTATTTTTTTTTAAGCACTTTTAATCCTCAGCTGTTCAGCTTCCTCAAATGGAA
Organism: Microhierax caerulescens; assembly: GCA_035590215.1. Taxonomy (NCBI): domain Eukaryota; kingdom Metazoa; phylum Chordata; class Aves; order Falconiformes; family Falconidae; genus Microhierax; species Microhierax caerulescens. The sequence goes on from JAVJGJ010000014.1 coordinate 96,501,502, forward strand.
TCCCAAGCAGCTGGCCACCAAGAAGCCTGAAACAAAAATTCCATACACCTCTGTGTGTGTGTGTATACATGTGTGTGTATATATAAAAAAAATATGCATATATGTGTACATATGTGTATACCTATATCTATCCCATCAATCAGTGTTTATGTATATGTGTGCGTATCTATATATATGTCTATAAAAAATTGCATTTGTACATACAAAATCTATGCCTTAGGTCCATGTAAATGACACAGGAAGCCAGAACTTTAGGGTTGTTAGAGAGAGGAACTTAAAAATTCATCCATGTCATCAATTATTCCCCTAATCAGCGCTTCAAGATTTGAAAGAGTTCAGCCCTGTGTGAGAGATACAGACACTAGATAAAAGAAGGGTGTTTTTTTTTTCTCATATAAAGTGCCACCTGACTGTAAAGGATAATTCACAATTTGTTCTAGCTAGTGTGAGCTAATTATTAGTTCAACAAATACAGTTCTTTCATATGTGTGATTTTAAAATTTCAGTAATCTCTATCTTACTGCCTTCATTTAAAGCCAAATAATTTTGCCTATATATGTCAGGAAGAAGAGAGATTCTATATTTTTAATACACTATGTATAGAAAAGCTATCATTATTGATGCAATACTGTGTCATTACTTGTATAGGTGGGTACTAAAGAATCATCCCACAATACAGAGATATTACAGATAAATCTGGACTGGAATAGATGTGCTACAAAAACATATAAGGGAGTTGTTATGGTCTTTTAGGCATTGTATTTTGAGTTTACTGTGGTTACAAGACTACTTTGAACAACTGTCATCTTCTCTGTCCAGCTTTCTTGTTTAGTCATTGTGTCAAAACCATTAATTCGATCCTTAAAGTTATTTTCAAAGTGCTGAGTCATAAGAAACTTTGGAAATTTTGGGCAAATGCTTAACATTTTGGCACAGACTCGGATCATTAATAGGAGAATTAAAATAAGAGTTAGATGGTAAACTTTTACTATGAGTATTATGATTCCTAGCATACAGCCTGAGATTCCATGATCAGCAGCTGCCTAACCTTTTTCTTTTTTAAGGTTTGCATATTTCACCTAAAAAATTGTGAGGTGTTCAATCACGTCTCACAGCACCCAACAAAGGGAATCTGAACTCACATGAGTGTGTTGTAACCAACAAGCCATGCTCACGTTTTCATATGTGTTTGTCTCTCTGGCCCAATGAAAATTTAATTTTCTCCATCAAAATGGAACACTTCAACACAAACAGTTTGGTAAGCCCATCTATTTCACGTCCCTTCAGACTGGCTTGCTTAGTTGCTAGTGATCCCCTAAGCTAATAGCTAATAAGGTGGCAGTACCTCCTTCTTATATGTATGCTATATATGCACTTGAGAGATAATTCACAATGGATGTGAACATACTCATACTGCCCATGTGTAATTGTATTTATAAATATGTATATTCCTTTCTGCATTTTTTGAAAAAGGACTACCAGGAGGACGTTGAACAGGACAGCACGCTGCAGCTAGAGGTATGTCATTTTAATGGAAGAGCTGTAAAGGAGAAGAATAAAAACTAAGGGCATCCTGGTTTCTATCGACATGTTCTCCTGAGTATTCTAGCTGTTCCCTGTTTAGCACTTACAGTGGAACCTCTTTATCTCTCTGCATACACTAAAGAAAAGCTTTTGTTACCTAAGTTGACCTTCAGGGTCAGTTTGGTTTTTTTTTTTGTGTGTGTGTCCTCTCACACCTATCTCACATTATCAAAACCGATTTCTTTTAATCAGTTTACTTTTGATTTATACTGGAATAAACAGGAGGAGACTGAAGCTTCTTAAACCTGTTTTTTGCCTGCAGCATCAGCTAACATTCACTGAGAGATGAGGAAAACAAATACCTCTGTTATTATATGATGTATTGACTAGATTCCAGTTAGCATATGATGAACCAATACTAACTCCTATCTCATATTGATTTGGGTAATCCCATCTGGAACATGTTTGTATATATTTTAATGAAAAGATAGGCAAGTGGTTGTTTTCCTCAATTATATGAGTTCTGTAAACTGGGCTGAATATTGATACAAACCTAGACTTTGCACTGCGTGGGTGGCTTCAAGGAAGAGATGGGTCTGTCTGGGTAAAAGAAGGAAATAGGTGCAGAACTGAAGTCAGAAAGGACAGAAGATGTGGAAGCTGAAGATGGTTTCTTGCTGCTTTATCATTCATACTGGTGTGCTGAGGAAAAAAAATAAAAGGACAGCTATTTACTCTTTACTCTCAATATGTAACTTGTTTAGATCTGTTACTACTCTACAAATGTGTCTTATATCCGTTTTTCTTTTAGAGGAGGTTCACTTTTGGATAGTCAAGTCAATTTCTCCTAGAGCTACAAAAGTCTTCATTTTGTGTCCTCTCAAAACCTTTGGAGTACATGTACAACCAAGGTTAGAATCTATGTCTATGTTTGATTTTAATGATGAATGATGGATTTGCAATAATTTTCAGTGTTAGAGATAAATATGATTCATAGAAGCTTCTACTTAACATAATACATGGTTTGATTGCAATCCTGCTAGAAAGGAAATAAATAGCCAAAGGAGAAAACACACTGTATTTTGAGTGAATTTATGATTTTTGAATGAGTTTATAATTTCTTAAATATAATGTGATATTTCTTTTAATAACATTATAACAAAGTCTAAAGTAGTGCATCATATGAAGACTCCTATTATCTTTGAATATACATATATCTGTATTTAAGCTAACTACATTTGTTACGTTGAAGGCTGGGCATTACCACCCAGACAGTCACTTGAGGGTATTTTTCTCCCTACTGAAACACTAAGTTACAGATAGGATTATGTATCTTCATTCTCTCTCTCTTGGTCTATTAAAAATTCATATTTGCATACTTTTATTTAACATTTTAGCTCCTTCCATTGCAATTCTGTCACATGTTTTTGCATTATGTTTAGCTCAATTTATATGTAATGGTAAACTTGGTCTTTTACTGTTTTTGATCATTAATTCATAAAAACATTAACAGTTCTGCAATTACATGTTTTTGTTCCGATAGAAATCTGTAAACAATTATATTTTCTGCAGTTTACAATTTCATGAAAACTTGTAATAAATGCTAACTGAGTTTTTTTAAATACATGATTCTCAATTTACGGATGCATTAGTGCATTATGTCCATGACTATACAAAGCAACATTTAAACCCAGTTTTTTAAGTAAAGACTCAAATCTTTCCAGGTGTACTGACTGCAAAAAACCTCAAAACAACCCCTCCTCTGTTTTATTGCTAAATCAAGTAAGATCAAGAACAAAGACATTGCGATTTAATCACTTACTTTAAAAAGATTTACTAGAAAACTCTGAAATTAATGAAGTAGGGTAAATTTCTTTGCATATTAATTTATTTTTTCAAGGCACCTTGACAGATGTGCCTCGACAGGGGGTCCTGGGCCCTGGGCAGGGTGGGGGAGCCCCAGGGGTCCTGGGCAAGGACAAGCAGGGCTTATGGTACTTCAGGGCCCAGGCCAAAAGCATGGATTGACATATTAAGAAATAATAGTATATTCATGTCATTTTTCAACATTTTTTTAATTATGCATTTAATTATATCATTGTGTTCACCTCACAGTTTTGCTTCTGTTGTATTTGTTTAGATGAGGTTGCAGTAATAAGGTATTTGTAGAAAAGATCTGGAAAATCCTGCGTTTGTTGTATCATTTTGCCTCTTTTTAGCTGAAGCTTGCCTTCCCTTTCTCCTAAATTAGTTAATGAAAAGATTAGTGATTAGGTCAGTAAGAATAGGATTTCATTAATAATTAGAGCAAGTATGGACATGCCTTGTAGCTGTGACTATATGAATGTACATGAATTTAATGTAGCTGTTGTAAAATGAGAATGGCATTTTTCTGCATTGCAGATTTTGAAGCAGAATCCTAGCTGAGGTCCTGTTCAGTCAGCATTATTTGCTGCTTTGGCAACAAAAATATACAAGGAAGTCTAGACATGGTCTTTTTTGAGTTTTTAGGTTTTTCTTACCCCATAACAGAAAACCTTCCATTTCTGTTATTACATTAAAACATACAGACTTGGCACGCTCATCAAAGCTGTTAAGCAGGCATCGTCTTTGACAGATTATACTAAGGAAAGGTTTGACATGAGAACAAAGTCTTGAACTGAGAGAACAGTTATAAATTAAATGAGCTGAAGACTCGTGGCCAGAGAGTAAATGCGAGACCACTCTGAAAGAGTCAGAGATCCAGGGAGCCAGGGCTCTGTATAATGCTTTTCAGGATCTCAGGAAACAGATGTCTCCACATTCCTGTGAGGAGGAGTGATGTCTCTGCTCAAATGCCACAACAGAATGGCAGGTGGGATAAATGGATCTTGTTGTAAAATGGTAAGGAGTCAGAGGGATGGCATTTAATGGAAAAGCTACAAAAGATGAACTAATTACCAGTTTTTACAACAAAGGGATATATTTTTTGTCCTTCTTAATTTTGCCTTTCTATGTATAACACTAAGAATCTGACTGTTTGCTGTGCATATGGGGGATTGAAATCAAAGCCACCAGTTCTATTCTAAAGGGATTAATAACTACCTAGGAAAAACGAATGGTCTCAGGCTTTTAGAATATTGCTGTCAGGAGGCTTAATTTGAAGATTTGTCTTTGTCTATATCCTGATGCCCCTGACATGTAAAGTCACATCATATTTGTCTGTAGCTGTCATTTCTAGGGATTTAAAGTCCAGTAATTCTAGCATTTCCACATTAATTACCATACTTCTATTTAGTTTATAATATATTTTGTACTAGTTTCCCAACGAATACCTGCAGGAAAAAAGCTATAAAGATGTTTAGGATATAGAAAAATTGATATGCTGAATAACTAAAGAATATCGATTAACAATCTTTCCTGCAACTATATTAGATCTTGGGCCTTTCTTTAAAAGCAAGCCTACAAATCAGCCTAAATACAGATGTATTTTCTGCTACAGTGCAGTGTAATTTGGATGTTCTTAAACGTTCAATTTTTTTATAGATAGGATTTTTTGCATTTAAACCCATAGTATTTTAAGGATATATAATCTGTCTATTTTTATCTGTATTTCTATGAATGCATATAATTCTTTAAAGACATGTATGTTAATGAAATAACAGTTAGCCTAATAGGGTGCATTTTGAGCAGGAGATTAGAATGCGGAAACCAGTTAAGTGGAAAGTGAAAATAGATCTGCTGCCTTCCTTCTATTTGCTCATATCAAATAAATTTATAAAGATTAATAGTCATGTAGCTGCTCAAAAGTTGTTTAAAAGTAGTGGGACATAGTAAGAAAACAAGGAATATCCAAAAGCATAGGAACTACATGTATTACAGTAGGTTTCATCTGACCGGGTAAAAGCGTAGTTCACCTCTGCATTTGAACTTGTTGCCTATAGCCTCTCCACAGTCAGTGAAGAGGAGTAAAGAGGTATATTTAGACACACAAAAGTCTATGGGGCTGGATGGGATCCACCCAAGGGTACTGAAGGAGCTAGCAAAAGTGCTTACTGAGCCAGTTCCAACCATTTATCAGCAGTCCTGGCTAAATGGAGAGGATCCAGCTGACTGGAGGTCAGCCAATGTGACACCCTTCTACAAGAAGGGCTGGAAAGAGGATTGGGGGATCTACGGGCCTCTCAGTCTGACAGATTTTTCATTTCTAGAACTCATTCCATTTGAGCTTTTCAAAGAACACCACAAGCTTTGAGCAAGATCCAAGGAGGCAGATTAGAAGTTTGGACAGAAAATATAAAAAAAATGACACACCTGGCCCTAGCAAAGTGACTCAAGGAAATATAGTCAAACATCTAATCACTACAGATAAAGAAAAGAGAATTCGGTCCTCAGACAGATAGCATCTAAAAAGCCAGATCATGAGTAGGAAGCCACTACCGTTGACAGGGAACATTAAACCCAAAGGTGTGTTTGCTGTTCTGGCCACCTCTGAGGCACCAGAAGAAAGAAAAGATATGTAAAAGAGCAAATAAACACAAATCCAACTCTCACTTTCCTGATTAGACACTGAATTAAACAAGGAGACTTGTGTTTTCAGTTCTCTGTTGCAAGTTTGGCTTTCTTTATGTTTTCTAATTGGAACAAAAAAGTGGAAAATTCTGTGTGAGTTCAGGACACAAAGTCCTACCAGACAACTGACCTGCCACTGCCAGCCATCCTTTCCCAGTCCTGTTGGCCTTGTGTTCTTGACTGATGGTTTACCACATTGCCATCTGATTCCTTCCAGATACTTTGTATGCAGGTAAAGGATTCTCCTGGGAAATAAGCCATGTGTATTTCAATACCCTGAGACTGCTTGCAGTCTAGTATCTAGACATGCTTTTTTCTCAATGCTTCTCTGCCCTCCATCACAATCTTCTGTATTCTCACTCGTTCTGCATTATAAGCAGAAATGCAGAAATGTTTTTCGGTGGTTTTCTTTAAAATCAAAATAATCTAAGTGACCTGTTTTACATTGTGGCCTCATAAGCCATTGTATTAGGGATGACAAATAAAGCATTAGCATAAGAACGAATGCTAAAACAGGGAGGGGGGAGTGGACTCCTTTAGCTAACTTCTCTACCAGAGTGAATATATTGAGTAACTGCAACCTTTGTTACATTAAATTAATATTTACCAAGCCAAGGATTTGAAATATTTGGCTAATAATTGAAATGATTACCTGTCTAAAATAATTAGCTGTGATAAATATAGAAGGATTATTGTACAAGAGATATAGTGCCTAGAATATTAGAATTCCCTACCAGATGTGTTTTTGACACTATGGGACCTATTTTGACTGGTCTAATGCATCATTTATGGTCAGTCAAATTAATGCAACATGTAAATGGGAAGTGTCTTGTAGGGTTTGATTACCCATTTCAGTTCTATAATAATGGCTATTAGCAGAACTTTATTTGTGTATTTATTACTTTACAACGCAAAGCTCTAAAACAAGAGCAGACCATGCAGACTCCTTGAAGTGAGTGATTTATTCAGTATGTTTAACCTTGTTAAAATTTATGAAATATCCACATGCAAGCCCTATAAATTTGCTCATGATAGATTGGATCTTTTTTTGCCATGAATATAGTTTAAAACACCATCAACAATTTCCAACAGAAGCAATAAACAATTTTCAACAGAAAAGAAAATACTGTGTAATAATTATTACACCTCCACTGGATAGCTAAAACATTTGGAATAAAGAGAGAAATCATTAAGAGTTCAGGATTACTGATGCCAGTGAAGCTGCAACACTTGATGTGGTTACTGTGCTATTGATATGATTATTCCATTAGAGTTCTCACAAATAATGTCAACAAAACACACACACACATGCACAAACTTACACACACACAAACACGTCTATTTTCACATCAGTAGTCACAGAAAATTAAAAATGGCTTACAGACCCTAAGGAAGTAAATTCACTCTGGCTGTTTTCACCAATGTTGACAAACATTCTCCTACATACTGATATGATAAGATCTGAATAAGAAAGAAAATGAAACCCAGACTACTCCATCCTTAACAGCTGGTTGCAAATGAGCAGTAAACTGCAGGGTTTCACTGAACCCCAGAAAATCCCGTTTTCTAAAAACGATCACAAGGTCAGAGATCTCTCGAAGCACATATTTGCACAACAAATATGAAATAAACATGCTAGGATCCCACTAGGTTTTACATGTAGAACAGTTGCTACATACAGATACGCAGTGTACTTTTTCACGGTGTCCTGTGCATCGAGTATCATATGTGGCCCTATGTGCTTTACCTCTGTGAACTTACTTTTCTTTTGTGAGCATTTCTGTTAAAGTTGAAAATTACTGATTTTGGGAAAAACCCATTGCTGACTAGGGTGGTTCACAGAGCCCTCAAGTGTCTTTTCTTCAGTGTTGTAGTTTACATACATGCTTTGCCTAGGCATAAATGGCAGTCCTAGTGTTTAATCTGCTGCCTCCTGTGTCCCTGTTACTGGTGCACCGAGGGAGAAATGTCCTTAAATTTATTCCAAATTCACATCTGTTTCTCCAGTTGGATAGACTTATAAGATTCAAATGTAATGGTGCAGCTGTTGGACTGTTGCACATGTTGCCTCCTCCTTTGGAAATCAAAAATTAATTTTCTCTTTTTACAGAACAGAGATACAAATAGTTTTCTTCAGGGGCTAGTCTGCATTAGGCTTTTCAGCACATGCAGCCCGATGGAAAGGCAATTTGCAGAACACTTTTCCATCCCTGTGCAAGGTTCAGGCATTGCTCCCTAGCTTAACTTCTGAAAGAGGGAAGACACAACAGAAGGTCGAAGCCACAACCATCCTTTCCCATAATTGTGGGGTAGACCAGGTGCACTGGAGGGTGGAAGAGAAGAAAATACATACTTGCCTGCACCTAAAGAGATGTGTATTTATGATGTGAACCCGAAGTTTATTTTGCAGACGGTACTGTATTAAAATACTGTTGCAAGCATTCATGGTCACACAGAAAAATGTGTTTATATGTGCCATTTTTTTTGGGCAAGACCCCTTGTATATGTGTCTGATCCTTTAGTTTTCTTCATTTTCAAATACGTGATGACTTGTGTGTGTGTGGGAGGCTCGAGGAGGCAATTTTCACAGTGAGTCACTGGAAAACTGAAAACATGAGGCAAAGTTAATTACAGTAATTCCTTTGCTGAAACGTTTTAAAGCAACAAAATAATATAAATTATGATTTCACCCTATTTCAGCTTCCTGATAACACACAGTAATACCTTTCTATTAAAAATTTATTCTAATAGTGCACTTGGAGAGTGAAATACTTTACTGCCGTTAATACTGTTTTATAACATTCCTTTGTGTTTTAGTGTGTATGCCAGGACATTGTTGGAATTAGGAATGGATGATTTCAGCTGCTTGAGAGAACTAATGAAGATTAGTATAAGTAGTTCCATGAGACATGAACAATAGTGAGATTTTGGAGAGAAGACAGCAAATCAAGGTTAAATTTGCATCCACAGAAGTATGAGAAGCATAGCCAGATTATCTAGCAAGGGCTGTAGAATCCTTTTTATTTTTTTTTTTTTTTTTGGGGGGGGGAAAGCTTCTTCATTACATTCCTGTGATTTGTTCTAGTTCTGCTGACACAAACTATTAAAAAGCTTGTTTATGTTTTAGAGACTTTTTTAAACGGCACTTTGGGGCTTTATAATGTTTGTAGAATGTTCTTCATAGTTAAAATGACATGCTGAGATGGCAGGCTGCTGAGCTAATATATTGTTACACTGATTAAATTGATTAAAAGCTTCTTTTTTGACAGGCAAATTGTAGAGGCTGAGAACTCTTTATTGCACATTTCAGTAATTCAGCTCATGTCTTGTCCTATCTAATAATCACTTCTCTGCCTCCCTGTTTAGGAATCCTCTCAGCAGCGGGTACACTTTCAAACAGCATATTAGCTTCACATCAGAATTACATGAGTCACAGTGCATTGGCATTACACAAGACTTATTCAAGGTAATGGCTTATTCAGTGAAACACTTGAAATATATTCCTTCCTTGATGCCACCCCCCACCCCCACCAACCCCTTCCAGTTTTGATATACTGTGAACAAAGAAAGGGACCTTTGGTTTTTAGATTAGAAAATAAGAGATTGTTCTTACTGTAACTATGGATTGACAGGAGAGGTCATATTTCAGAAGCGTTTTAAGTCCTACTCAGTTCAACGTATGCTTACTTACAAATGTGTGACAGAGTGAAGCATAAAACCTTACAAGAAAACAGTGAAGGTATAACAGGCAGGTAAATAAGAGGATTCAGCAACTTATATCAGCTGCAGAAGTGATATTTTGCAATAAATGTGGTAATAAGGCAAGTTTTTAAAAATATGTCAGGAAATCTAAATTGCTTTGAATAAATGTAGATGCCTACAGACAAATCTGCAGGCTTCTGATGGCTGTGAAAAGTAAAAACTGTTCACAGGGTGCCAACAAGAGACGCTGAAGGCAGTCCAGAAATGTGAGTTGTCAGATAGTACTATGCAGATATGGGTAGTCAGTGCCAGCCACAGACTGCACTTCTGCACTGCACATCCCAGATTTTATACAAGCATTAAACATTTTTTTGGTATGAAAGCACATAGCTTTTTCATTGTTTAGCCAGAGGTCAGTGCTCAGCCCAGTGACTCTTTTAAATGAAGAATACACTACTTGCCTACCTTACAGAGTGAAAGGTAAGAAGATGAAGTGTGCCCACCTGGTTCAGACTGAAGCTCCATCAGCTCAGTGCCCTGAATTGCTGATTCTGCTCAATGAACCATACAACACAGCTTCCGGCTATCAGAAGTTTAAAAACTTCTGAGGTGGTCGTGATGTTCTGCCCACACTATTTGGATGCCACTGATGAAGCTAATCTTTGGATTTTACTTTTTGAAACTATTTACAATATAGGCCACACAGTATCCTGTGACAGTGAATCCAGTGACTGAATTCTGTTCCTGTCATATGTTTAAACCTGTAATTTCACTGGGAGATCTGTTTTTCTTTTATTGTGAGGAATGATAATTAATCACTTCTTATTTTCTTCCTACTATCCATTCTGCCAGGAAGCGCTGGATGTCTCCATACTTTATGCTGGTAAACCCCCCCAGATACAGCAGTGTTTCCAAAGCTGCTCTGAACCCACTGGCAGCTGACAGAGAACTTAATGCAGGTGCAAGGCAGTTTATTGTCTTTTTGTTTAATTGTTTATTGTTGGTATCTTTCCCTCTGCAAACAAGAATCTAAAAGGGGGAGGAAAAATAAAGGGTACAGGAAAAATAAACAGCTTAGGTTTGGCTTGGAAAGAGGTAAGGAAAGTGTTGAAGCCATATAGGGCTTTCAGCCACAGGGAAATCTGTGGGACTGCCTCTCCCAGCAGCTAGAAATTGACAACATCCTTTGGTCTTAACATCTGTAAGTGCCTCTGGAAAGGAGAGGGAGGTGTAGTACCTGACTTGGGAGGGCCTGCTCTGAAGCACAGGTCACTGGGATATGATGCCCTTGCCTGACACTAGTAGAAGAGTCACTCCCCACAGAAATTAAAGGAAACAAACTACAAAGCCTTCTGACTTTTTTTTTTTTCCTTTTAAATTTTTTTCTAATGAGTAATAAAAAAATTACAAATACCTGTAAAATGAAGCTGGGAATCCTATATCATAAGTGTGCATTAGATCTGTTACACAGGTCATAAAGGATAACATAATGAAAACAATCAGTTTAGATTTCATATAGGGCAGACCTGGGGATGTTTTGACTAGCAGCATTTTGACTAGTAGGAACATGTTACCAGTCCCCAGAGATGTATCATGTAAAATCAGTCCTAAACAGTGCTGGGAATTACTTATACAAAGTTACATTATTTTTCAACCCTGTCTCTAACCTGTACATGTGTGTGAACAAGCACATCAGATATATTTTATCCCATCTACAATAGATAGACCCCACAAACTTGGAACTTCTTTAGTCAGCCCAGCTCTCAGCCCACCAGTGAAATATATGGCTGTCTTTCCTGTATCCCTATGAAAGAACTTGCTTCTTATTCTGTAAAGCAAATAAGTGGATATTTTGGAATTACTTCATCCAATAGGTCTTCAGCAGGTCATTTTCTAGTAAGTCTGAGCCAGGGTGCTGGTGTATCATCTCCTTATATATCTTCTTTAGTGAAGGACATTTGGGTGTTTCTAATGGATAATTTGACCTGCTATACAGCCCTTGTTAGCAGCTAGGAAAACCCTTACAGCATTTATCTATAGTTAGAAATACAGCACCATATAAACCTAAGAGAAAAACACAAGGTACAAAGAAAATGTATGTCCAACAAGGCTAATTCTTCCTTCATCAGTCATTATGACAGACTACATATCGAAGCTTTTTCATTTAAAGAGGTAGAGACTTCACTCATTACACATGCTGCATCATCCCGTACACTGAGGATTTGTAATCCCTATTGACTCTCCACCCTTCCCCTCCCATAATCCACAGATTTTCTTGACCAAGGGTCTCCTTGTGAATAAGACATGGTGTTTTAGCCAATATTTAAATTTCTACATATTGTGCTATTACACACCTGTTAAAATGCATTTATTATTTCACTAAGAAGACTCAAAGGAGAGCCAGGGGAACTTTTAAGCAAGTTATTAGAAATTCTGTTCCTCTGTTGTCAGTTAACCCTCCTCTGCCTTTTTCCACTTATTGTGTTATCATCTGTCAGTCTACCTTCAAATGGGAAAGTTTACAGGAAATGCAGGCACTACAGAATCAGGGTCAGAAGGTTTGCTGTTACAGTTGTCACTAGAAGTTTGGTACAGTAGTCAATTTTAAGAGCAGAGGCTCATATTCAAACATAAAATTATTCCAGATGATGGGTTTTTTTTTCAGTTTCACCCAATCTAACTTTTCTAAAATTAGAAATTTCACCATATTTGTTTTGCATATTCAGACTGCATTCCTTTTGATTGCTGTGAGGATTCCTCACTGCTTAATTTTAGATGCCTAACTGACTTTCCCTTGCTTTCTTCCAGATATGCAAGGCAGGAACATATCTGGAATAGTTCACTTCTTCTCAGTGTCTTGTGTATGGATACTGGTAAGAATGACCTTCGGATTTGAACCTATTAATCAGTTTCCTAAAGACAGGTGATATAAATATCCCTTTCCACAAAGCACTGGCTTTCTAAAAAAGTACACAGTTACTCTGGGACTTGGGGACCTACTGAGGATATCAGTGGCATACAGTAATGTGTTTTGGACTTAGGCCTGGGATAAGTGTATGTGAATTTGGTTGATTACACTTTGCTTTCTGTTGCACTGATGTGTACCTCTAAAACTTTGAAATCTGGACTGAAATGGAAAGATTTCCATAATTCCTACCTGCTCATCTCATTCCTCACAGTTTGATCCCTTGCCATTTTTAACTGATGTTAGCCAAAGTGGAAGAAATACTGCTTTGTCTCAGGATCTTGGTGATGGTTAATATTTACAGAATTATGAATAAAATTTAAAACGTGTATATCCAACTGGCTTGAGACACCTTGAGAACCATCCACAAATATTTCTGCAATCTTAACACTGTATCTACAAGGATATTATTTGGTTTTCATTAGCTCAACATATGACAGGTACAGAATTGACAAGGTGGTCATGACACAAGGTAGAATTATGTTTTTATGTGGGTGAAGTGTATCCCTACACAGGTCAGGAACTTCATGACAGTGAATGCAATGGTGATATTTCATCAGCAAGTCATGATAACTGACTAAAACATCTTCAAAAAATTTCCAGAATGCATATGGTCATGATTTGCACTGATCAGATGGGTAGCAAGAACTACTATAAGGACAACCATATGCAGAAGACTGCGAGATGCAAAATAGCATGTAAACTGGAAAAATCATGACTGCAAGCCTAACTTAAATTTCAAGAAAAGGAAAACCAACAAAAAAAAAGCTTTACTGTTTTTTCTAATATGAAGGCAACTGTTCACACAAGAGAATAACAAGTGTTTTCTAAGATTAACTTAAGGATAAAACTGATGTATGATGCTAAACAAAAATCTTTGTGACTTGGAAGTTATTCTTCAGTGACTGAGAACTGCTTACATTTCTTAGAACAGTGTTAGAACAAAGGTGAGGGTTTTTTCATGATACAGGCCAAAAATCAGAATTGCTTGATCTCATACATGTCTAAGTTTATATCAGAATGCATAAGGGTAAACTACAACAGCAAAAATAATTGAACAGTTAGTGAATGAAAATCTTCTCTAAAACTATCATGGCAAGGATATGGAAAGACATGCCATATATTTGTTCTCGTATTCCTGACCTGATACTTTATTTCAGCAGGCATAATTACTCTAACGAGATTTAGCTGTATCTCTGAAGGAAATGCTAACTTCACAAGAGATCATAAGCACTATTGAAGGGTTGAGTCTTGACAAAAGGCTGGGTATGAATGTTTTCATATTATTAGAAGAATATTATATACTGAGATGTTACATGTGTGAGTGCACATGCATGTACATGTACTCACGTGTTTGTGTGGTTCAGAAATCTTGCACAGGAAATGGAGTACAGATATATGTCCTAATCCAACTTCTCTGAATATCTTTGAATTTACAGAATTTATTACTTTGAATGCAGCATTGGAAATCATATTGTATAAACAGACTCATGCAGATTGCAGAAACCTGCTAAATAACAGTTCTGTTAGACTAAGCTTAAAATTAAAATAAATTTAATTATGATTTTTTTTCTTTCTATTGTTATCTTTTTGCTTATTTACTTGCAGTTAACAAAATGTGCTGCAGTGAAAAAATATCTTTTCTTTATGTCACTCATAATTAAGAAAAGTTGTTTGAAGCAACTATACATGTAATGGGCTATATGAATTAATCTTAAAGAGTATTGGAAAATATTAACTTTGATATAATCTTCAATAAGAAGCTGAAGGTTATGGTAATTGAAGTATATGGTTGGTGGAAGCAAAAATGGACACTTATGATACACAACTTTGAACCATACTAAGGGAATGTGTTTTTTTCCTGTAAGGTGCCATTTTATTTAGAGTTTTGCCATTTATTATTTTAGTTTCTAATTTGCATTCAAGAAAACATGGTCACACAGCTTCTGGTGAATTCTGAGGTGGAAGCTGACGACCACTTTCTGAAGAGAATGGTGCACTCTGCTGAGTCATCACAACATGATCTTGGTGGGTAACCCACTCTGCAAACAGTTACCCTGGAGTTGTGTATGGCATCTGTGTATGACAGAGATGGCATCTGACACTTGAAGATGCAAAGAAGCAGGAACCAGACAGCACTTTTCTGATTTATCTATAGACAGTGATTATGGTAAACCTGTTTTGGAGCCAGTCAGTATAACAGACCAGGAATGAGATTTAAGATCCTTGAAGCATGGCAGATACCTGGAATAAACTTTCTTTATCATGTTGTCTTGGGGAAAAAACCCTGAGGTAGGAATTTCCCAAAATATAAAAGTCTAGTGACTGAGAATAACAAAAGACTAAAATTAATTGGGTTTTTCTCAGATCTTGAAGCGAGAAAGGCCATGTCTTTTCTGCAGAATGAGCGAGGCCATGAACTATTCTTTGGCTATAAGGCCAAGTGACAAGCAATGATTCACACCCACACACCTAAAGTCTCTCCCATGTATGTGGTAGAAACATTGGAATTGCCCATCCAGAACAAACCCTGAGTGCACAGGCACTGTCTTGGACATGGTTAGTTGCCAGAGAAGCCAGAAATGTGCTAGAAAGCTAATCCAAAGGCAGGTTAAGAGGTAGTGTGTTAGAATTCTTCTAGAGTAAGTTGTATCTTGCTGTCTAGCTTCAAAGAAATAAAACCTCTGTAGATATTACTCTTGAGAAAAAATTCTCACTTTATATCATTTATTCCTTCTTTAAATGAGTAACAAATCTGTTAAATCTGAAAAACATTCTACTTCGTTTTTGTCCTAGCCTGATTCTGCAAACAGAGCATAGTGACAAAAGAAGTGAATCCAGCCTCACAGTAGGTTCAGATTTCCTATATTCTTTCTTTGCTAAGTTTCTGACATTTTTCATTTTAGTAGCTTACCCTTATGCATTATGTCATAATTCGTTCATAAGAATCCCTTCCAGTTAAACATCAAAGGGTACTACAGGCTAAAGAATGTGTTTAATGTTGTCCTGGTTTCAGCTGGGACAGAGTTAATTTCCTTGTTAGCAGCTGGTGCAGGGCTGTGCTTGGCTCTGATGTGAGAACAATGTTGATAGGATGGGTTTGGTTGTTGCTGGGTGATGTTTATATTAAGTCAAGGACTTTTCAGTTCCTTGGGCCCTCCCAGCAAGAGGGCTGGGGGGGCATGGGGAATTGGGAGGGGACACAGCCAGGACAGGTGACCCGAACCAGCCAGAGGGATATTCCATACCATGGGACGACATGCTGAGTATATAAACTGTTGAGGTTCACCAGGGCCTGCCAGTTATTGCTCGAGGGCTGGCTGGGCATCGGTCAGCGGGTGGTGAGCAGTTGCACTGTGCATCACTTCTTTTCTTTCGTCCCTTTGGAATTCCTTTGGCATTCATTTCTCTCCCCTTCTCCCTCCTTTTTATAAAAACTTATTGTTATTATTATTATTATTGCTCTTTCATTTTTATTTAATTTCAATTATTATATTGTTCTTATCTCAGCCCTTGAGTTTTACTTTCCTTTCCGATTCTCCTCCCCACCCAGGTGAGGGGTGAGGGGGAGCGAGCGAGCAGCTGTGTGGGGCTGGGTTACCAGCCAGGGTTAAACACTGCAATCATGTTTAGATCCAATTGCCGTTACTGGGAAGCTCAAAAATAATCTTCTACTTTGTTTTGTGGACTGATCTCTTGTCTGTATTGAGAATGGATTATTGATTCAAGACAAACTGTGATGTTGGAGACTACTATGGAGGAGTAGTTGTTGGCTAGTTCTCGCAGCAGCAAAATGATGTTGAATGGGTGGGACCTGAGGCAAGAACTATGATACAGCATAAGGCAGATAATTTTGTGTGGGACTGGAAAAGACTGAACTCAAGAGACATTTGTGTTTCTACAGCAAGACAATAATTAGTAATTGTCTACAAGAAAAAGACAAAATTGCAATTGTTATGATGGAAATACCAAGTGTGTTTTTAGAAAGCTTATTTTCATCCAGGCCATTTAGCAATTCAGAACATTTTGGAGCAAGGCTGTTTTAATACCTGGGATCAGAATAAATAGCAGATACTGGAAGGAAATCTCTCAGTTGACCAATGCTTTTATTTAATTTAGCTTAGTTTAGTTTCTTGCATTATCTCATTTGAAGTGCAAGTCAGATGATATCTCTCTGGGTACATTCCTACTCCTGCCAGCCAGGAGGAAACAAGCAAGATCTCTGTAGCAGCCAGAGCGGTTATTGATAGAGTGTCATTCAGTTGTTATGCTCTCACTTCTGAAAGGTGGGAGGGGAGGCTTTCACAAATCAGATGGTGAGAAGAAGAAAAGAAGAAAAATTGGAAGAAGGAAAAAGAAAAGAAGCAGAATAAATAAACTACAAGGAAAAAGGAAAAGAGAATTTGTGAAACTTCTTCAGAAAGTCCGGCTCAGATATATTTGGAAATGGGAGCTCAGGGGATAGGGAATCATCCTCTCTGAGCTGCTGGGAAGCACACAAAGCTCTCTGAGGAAAATAAGTTACAAAGCTGGGAAATGTCACTAACAATGTATTGGTCTGTTTTCCCTCTCTCACTCCTAGTTTCTCCTCATTTCCAGTGATTTAAAGTGATCTGTGATTAGCCTGGTGACCCTGATGGGTGATTTCCCTGAAGAGAAAGTAAACTACAATATTTAAATGTAGTGTTTGATATAAACGCGAGCCAAGCTTTACCTTTTTATGGCTGGAAAAGAAGGAAACACAAGAGACTTATGACTTCACTTTAACGATTGTGCTAATAGCCAGATTGGCTGGTGTCAGAGTGTGCCTGAGACAGGCCTCAGCATTTTTCTGGTGTAAAGGAAGAAATCACAGGAGACATTCTTTTTCCCTGTCATAACCAGGTGTTTGTTACTTGATCTTGGTAGTGGATAGAATTGTGTATCCTCTTTTTTCACTCTCTTGCATGTATTGAGCGCTTGATCTGTATCCACTGAACTGTGTTCTTCAAGTTTTATTCTGGTGTCCACTGAAAGCTAGAAGAAAGCAAAAAAGACTGTTATCTGAATACTAGCTATACTGGACAAGTTGTGGTTTGGTGCTCCACGAAAATTGTTAACAGTCCTCAATACAATTGTGAATTATGAAAAATCAAGAGAAGTATTTAGAAATACAGGGCTTGCCATACTGAATGTGGCTTGAGATCCATATTGTCCAGTATTTTGTCTCTGGGAGTGGCCAGAAGCTAATTAAAGTAGTGATTTTACAGAAAATTTAAACGTGTCATTCCCTGCTCTGTTGCCAGTATAACATCA
Source organism: Microhierax caerulescens (assembly GCA_035590215.1). Taxonomy (NCBI): domain Eukaryota; kingdom Metazoa; phylum Chordata; class Aves; order Falconiformes; family Falconidae; genus Microhierax; species Microhierax caerulescens. The sequence continues at coordinate 96,519,539 of JAVJGJ010000014.1, forward strand.
GTTTTGGCAGACAAAATACAGGGCATCTGTTAATAAGCAAGCAAAAGGATCTTTATGGAGGAAACTAAAATAATATGTCTCTGGCTTTGTTTGTGTAAAGCAATTCATGGCTAATTGTAAGCAGATACTACACTTAAATACTGGGTTACATCCTAAGTTGACGTAAATCTTACAGCTCTGTTGTTATCAGCAGTGCTATTCTGAGCAACATATGTTAACGGTGTGATCTGCAGTGAGAAAGACTGATTGCGATAATAGACGTTTCAACTGAGAGTTGACTTTTTTCACTTTTCCCTTCAAGTCTATTTTAATGTCGTTTTCTCTCTCTATTCTAAAAGTTATATTTCATTTGCATTTATAAAGGGAGCTAAATGGAAGCTTAATCTTGGTCTGATTCTTTGCTGTCCTGTACCCTGTGTAGCCACTTCAGAATAAATATGAAAGGTTTCCACTCGTATTTAGGGGCATTTGGTATTAATTTCAACCAAGTATAAACAAGGAAAAGAAAGCAATGTATGATAGAAGTACAAAGCCCCAGTAGAACCAAGGGAAATCGTTGGCTGTTTCTGTTCATGATTCTCTGATGGCAGTAGATTCATCACAAAAATAGATATATGTTTCTATGTGAAAAAGAGGTGCGCAGTACATTCCACACTGTTAGAATGCTTTCTCTATAGGATTGTTTACAATAGATAACGAAAAGAGGCATAAGACTCTGTCTTGCATGTAATATGTCAATGCTAATTACATGTAAATTATGTATACTTCCATTCTAATTATGCATCCAAAAATCAGACTGGCTTCAAAATCCAGAAAAGCAGAATTGTGGTATAACCTCAAGTGGTTTAATACATTTGACAAGACTTTTAGCTGTATTTACATTACATCTGACTTGGAAGATATTTTCTAACAGTGCTATTCAGAAAAAAACCCACCAAAATAGAAATGTTCATGTGGCTGAGATATCAAGCTAACTTTTGATTTCTTGGTATCTTAAGCAGATTATGGGTTTTATCAAGGTTGAGGATTTCTGGCAAAACAAAGTATCTGCTGTCAGCTTTCAAACTATAATTTTTATTGCTTTTTGTGTTACATACCAAGCATATCAGATATTCCACCACATGCTAACACTATGAATTGTTTATTTCAAACCTGTTAAGATATGTATACTTTGCAGAGGAAGAGACAGCACTGCTAGTAAAAGACTCAGCAAATATGGAGAACATTTTTCAAAAGTTCCAAAGAAAAGTTAATTAACAAACCCTATGTGAATAAATAGGGAAGAAAAAAGATGCTGTGCTAGCATGAAGACAGCAGACTGAATAAAGGCAGTCATATGTGCATTCCAGAGGACAAATAAAAGCAGTATCTTTTCATGCAGAAAGCACCTCTGAGTGTGATCTAACAACTCTGGTAATATCTTAGTGACTTATGATCAAATCCAAAAGAGTGCTGGGCTTTTACATTGAAAAGTATGATCAAGAGAAGCTTTCCTTAGTAGGTCCCTGATGAGGGCAGCCTTCTGTCAACTGCAGCCGAGCTCTATACACATTACCAGGGCTGCCTGGCCTTGAAAGATGGTTTCCTAGCATTCGCCTAAACCTGGCTAGATCTGAACTAAAATGCCTAAATCAAACTCAGACTGGTCATTTGAAAAAACATTGTCAATATCTATGACATTATGCCTTGCAAATTGGAAAGGGTTCTTTCTTTGCAAATTACAGAGGAGAGGGGAATATATGTTACTGCATAGCTAATCCTATGAGCTGCAGCTAGAGGATCAGCATGCAAGAAGGGATGTGATGCCCCGTCCATCCAGAGCGCTCCCACCAGAGCTGGGGCATCAATGGCCTTGTAACAGTGCTGAGCTCAGGTACGAGAGTGCTGGAGTCTGGTTCCTGCTGCCAAGGTTGTGGGAGTTTTGTTGGTGGGTTTTTTGGGGTGTGGTGTTTTGTTTGGTTGTGTGTTTGTTTGTTGTCTTTGTTTGTTTGTTTTTAATTAATGCAATGTTTAATTCAGAAAAAAATCAGGGAACTGGAAGGTGGGAGATCTGAATATCCTTAGGCTGAAACAGGAACTAAACCCATATTTTTTACCTCTGGAAGAAAGGTCTACAATCCAAAGTAATATATAAGAAAAGTTCTGCAAACCTGCATTTTAAGTGGAGGAGACACTAATAAATTTTGGGTTTCGTTTTTTTTTTTTTTTTTTTAAAACAATCCCTCAAATGCCTATCCTCAAGAGTAGCTTAGGCACAGCTTCGCTTACATATGGCTAGGAGCCCAACTACATTTGATTAATTTCCACTAAGCCATTAAATACTTTTCAGGGCTAAAGACTGAAAATCCCAGGTCCTATTAAAAGTCAGTACAATGTAGCTTCCTAAATATACATCAGTTCAGTAGAAGGGATTGCTGTTCCCCGTCAGAGGCACAGCCAAGCCTTCCATGTGCTCAGTCCTTACAAGTGACAAGTGTACTTCAGCACAAAGATTCACCTAGAAACACAGACAGCATTTGCAGTATTATATTACAGCAATTACTGAAAAGACTTGGTGAGTCATATGGTACTCATTTGTGGTGTTGTTACCTCTGTGAATATGGAAAGGAGCTCACATAAATATTTAACGTATACCATTAAGTAAACCTATAGAAACTCCATAAAGCATATATTTTACCTGATTCCACTATAATAATTAGAGTACTGCCTAGCAACCATAATTGAAATCAGGACTTATTGTATCAAACAATATGAAAGCATATAATAAGAGATGGCCTTGGCCTTGGAAGAGATGATAGAAGGTATTATGTATCAGCATTCTTGCTATAGCTTATAATGTCTTACACAAACTGGCCAAGGGCCTCCTTGAAATTTCAAGAAAGATAGAGTATTTCAGAATTTTTTAAACTATTCTATACTATGTCAGACCTTATCTGGGGTATAGTTAACATAGGTTCTGCTCCATTATATTTATGATTTTTATGTTAACATTCTCTGGAACGTTCATACAGCTGTATCTATGAAATATGTCAGTCAGGTCTCCTTTTGAAGTTTGAAATTGTCTTTGAGGCAGTGCACTGAAAACGTATTTTGGGTACAGTGGTTAACAATCCATTTGATGTAATCTGTAGCATCTTTGTGCAAATGTTTGTAGTCAGTAGTTTAACATGCCAAATATGCAGCAACAGTTGGGGTAACTTCAAGTTTACCTCCTGAAAACATTACTACAGGAGAAACTCATCTAATGTTGAAGCAAAAAACCCAGGTCAAATTAATTTTTAAGTTCAAAGACACGTAGAATACTTTGCAGTTCCAGATCAACTCTGAGATTGTATCACAAAGTTAGTCCCCCAGAACTTTGATATATGGAACATTTGTCTTGGTGTGGTTTGGAAGGGAAATGAAAATTCCCGTTCTTTTTTTTTTTTTTTTTTCCCCCTCTTTCCTTTTTTTTTTTTTTCCCACATTCTTACCACCTAATTCAACCATGCATGTTAGAAGGAAATAAATCGTTGCTATTGCAGGATTAGAGAAGAGACAGAAAATACATCAATGTTAACATTACATATTGAGGGAGTATGATGGAAACAAACTTTGAAAAAGTAGGGCAGATACCCACTTTGGGAACTGCCTTGAATGTTGCTTGGTCAATGTCTCAACAACAACAGGTTTAGGTGGGAAAGTGTGTAGAAAGGCCAGAGCAGAAGCTGTTCCTGTCCGGAGCAATTGCTGCAAGAGGAGGTATCAGAAGTGTCTGGAGTGCTCTGTCCCCCACTGTGCCCACGGGTACAATACCACGCTTGGGCAGAAACTCAGCACAGCCCAGGGCGAGTGAGAAAGGACAGTTCATTAGGCCAGCAAGGCACGTTATTTCTCATCCAGCCCAGAGACTGCAAGAGGCAGGGTCTAAGCTACTGACAGACTGGAAACAGAAGCAGATGTATATGCAGTTCCTATCCTGGTCAGGTTTTGCTAAACTATGGAATGAGGAAACACTGTGCCGTACAGCTAGGATTCAAAGAAGTTTATAGCCTGTGTATGTAAAGAGAAAGGACAAGGCACAGCAAGGGTTGTAGCAGGATTACAAATGCCAAACCCTCACCAGCATTTCTCTGTACTCTGAAGTGTCTGTGCAGCTGTTCTCTTTGTCCAGCTCCAGTGTTAAAATGTCACACACTGCAGCATCAGGAACAGGGCACAAAACTTACAGGCTACATAATTGGGAAGAATCTGGTCATCTTGGGTCTCTGTGTTTCTTCCATCATCTTGGCACCTCTTGATTCTTGGAGGCTTGTAGGAAGGCCTGGAGTTTAAGAGACGTATGGATATTACTGTGTCTCCTTGATTCTGAACTGCAGCTTTCACAGCAAAACAAAGCTCAGAGAAGAATAATTCATCCTGCTGCAGTGGATTTTTCAGTTTAGGTTGTGCACCAGTTGACTGCCCAGTAATTTGAAGTTTTAATCAAGCTAGTTTAAGTATATCTGCACTTTGCTATGGTAACCACCTAAAAGGTGATCTGGGAAGGTAAAAGTGTATCAAAATTCTGTAATTCTGTCTCATTTTTACTTAATTTAAATGCAGATCTAATTCTTCTGAATGATGTAAGTGTTTAAAAATGCTGATTGGCAGAAAAATAGTTTTTAGGGCCTAATTATACATAAGACTTTCACCTCCAAAATTTAAACATGATTAATCTTAAATTAAATTTTACTGGATATGGTTGGCTTGCCGCATAGGTATCTAAAGGACTTGACTGAGGAGTCAGGTGTTTAATTCCTTCAGATGCCGCAGAATAACTTATGCTGGCAGCAGTGCTGCCAGACCAGTGCTGTGCTGCTGATGAAGGAGGGAGGCATGGTCCATACCACAGGTACCAATGTGGCATCATTTCAAGATGAGCAGCAGGAACACAACCTAGGAATGTAGTAGTAGATGGGAATGTCAGGGAACATCAAATGCAGAGAGAACACTTTGATCTTGTCACATAGAAGAGAAGAAATGCAAGCTGCTTCTTAGAGTAATAATATTGTATCCAACATGGCAGCACAATTAAAAAGTAAGATAGGTCTGGAGACAAGGAATTCACAGGAAATTGTAGTCCAGCAGCTTTGCAAGAAATTATTTCTGGAGGAAAGGCAATCTCGTGGAATTTCTGGACCCAGAAGTTAATGGTGAGATAGCTACTGATTGCATCGGGCTCTCTCTGAGAACCTAATAATATTTGCTCAAAATAAAAAAATTCTTAGAAGCTTATATACCTTAAGTGTAGTAGTTAAAAGACCTAACAATAATAGAAGTATAAACAAGGGAAAAAATCTGAAATTTTGAAATCTCTACCACTGAAATATCACATTTTTTTGTCTTGGTAAGTCAGTCTTTTCTACATATTTCTACTAAAATACTGAATAGCAAGAAGAAATTAAGCACAGAAATATAAACGGGAAGTCAGTTGATGCTAGTTTATAAATCATGACAGAATTCATAGGCAACAATAACAACTCCACCACAGCTGTAGAGTTAACTCTTTATTTAAGATTATAAATTGAGGCGGGAAAAAAAAATAAAAAAGGCATGACAAAGTCCAATCAAACAATATTGCTAAAGAATATTTATTATAGAACCAAAATGTCAGTGTAAGTGGTTCAAGTTCACAGAGACTCTTTTCTTATTATTTTTTTTCCTTCTGTAAGTGCTAGCAACAAATTAATCTTATTAGTTTTCCAGACCCAGATGGATTACTGGTATGCTTTATTAAGCCTTATTTGTATTGTATTTTCTCATAAAGCTGAAGTAAAACTGAGAAGTAAAGACTGCAGACAAATCTATAAATTGTCGTCCACTGCTGATGTTCTTGGAACTATGGCCTTAGTAGTGGCTAGCTACAACAATTATAACTGCTCTTTTTATTAGCTCTGCTATTCTCATTTTGCACCTACGGCACTGCCAGGCCTTCCATGTTGTCAGGAAATTGAGGAAGCAATGCACATTGGAGTCAATTAGAGCTTTTCTACAATGCATGTACTTCTTTTTTTTTTTGATTTGGGTTATTTTTCAGGCAAAGAAATACTAAAAAGAAAAAATAATATTAGTGGAACCTCTGTAGAAAAGACAGACTATTCAGTGAGAAAAGTGAGAATAAGTCAATAGGTTTCTGAGACATGAAGTGGGACACAAAAGAAAGGGGAAAAAAAAACATGGCATGGCACAATAAAAGAAGTTTGGATACCATTGCAATGCGTTAGCAGAGAGATTTTTAGCAGTAATGGCCAATCCCTCAGCAGCTCAGTAACTGTGAAGCTTAAAGGAGATCTCTATGAATTCATTCTTTCAGCTACGTGCTGTGTAATCTTGGTGGTGTACTGTCCATGAATTCCAAGACAAACACTGGCATAACAATCGCAGTTTAAAAGTCCATCTGGTTAAAAGATAAAAAGGATATGTCATGCCAAGTGTTAGTGTGTACTAAACTATTCAGAGATGGTATCTGTTGTACTGCTCTGTGCTTACATACTCGTTCCTTGTTATGGTTATGGCCAAGCTTTTTCTAGGAAATACAACATTCTGCCACACTTATGCTTCAAATTTGCTCAGAACAGAGTTGCAGGTATCCCAGAACAAATGCATACACCACTTTGCTGGTAACTTCACTCCACTGTAACCATCTATGTAACCATTTATGTAACCATAAAATCAGTGCATAAATTTGATTCTCATTTATTAACTGTTCAGTTTCCATAACAACCCTTAATAGAGGTCTGATAAATGACTTTTGGACATATAAGTAGGCTATATCACCTGGGTTTTCCTTGTAAGCACTAATGTTGGCCTCTTTGAAGAATGACAATATATTTTTGAGGTAGAACTGTTGTAATCACAAAATTATATTTTTCTATGTCTGTGTTTTCTAATTTTACTATAAAATTTCATATTTAAATTGGAACTTGCTGAACTTCTTCATAGTTCTTTTCTATTAATATTATTTAATGCCATTTCTGTTTAGTAGGCATCCAGTAAAAAATTGTTTCTATATTTCAGTTGTAATGTAGGAGGACATATTTTAGGATAAATGTCCATATTTTTCTTTGTATGTATATAATTTTCATAATAGCACCATCCTATTGTGTTTTAATAAAGATCTCTATGAATAGTGCAATATCAATTTCTATTGTGTTTTTCCAACAATAGGAAATGAGTTTTGAACTTAACCAAAACATTGTTTACAGCATTTAAGTAACACCAGTTGACACACTTGTCACCATTATTTCTGGTAATGAATATAAGGACTATAACTCCTATTAAAATTATACCAATTTAACAAGCTACAGCTAAAGCCTAAAGCTTGCAAAAAGAGTACGTACCATAATTTAACTTAAGGGCTAGTCCTGAAACGTGTGATATGCAATGACCTGTTAATTTCCACTGTTTTTTTTTTTTCCCTTGAACAGTTTAGTTAATACTTTTTTCAAAAAAATTGTCTTTTCTTTTTTTTTAACTAGATTTTGACAGTTTATAATGACAGTTTTGTAGCACATTTGGAAGCTGCTACTGATTTTTTAAGGTCATTGTCATAGGGATGTTCCAGATTTTCCAATTCTTGGTAATACTATTAATAATGTGAATAATGTGGTATTCGTGTATTTTAGTACAGTGTTGCCTTAACATATCAGAGGAAGATATTTTTAACCGCTCTGTCATTCATAGAAAAACTATCCTGCATTTTTCCATTTCTGTATCTTAACATTTTTCATCAAGGCATCCTGAAGAGATAAAACTCTCAGGTTCTTTATGAACACCAAATGCTTATATTGTACAATTCCATTAAGAATCGATCTAAAAAAACCCAGATTTGATGCAACAGCCAGCTTCCTTTTCACAAAAATGAGATCTGAGATTTTTGTGCACTTTTTGGAAAAAGTGAAAGCATAGGTGTTCCAGCCCTATAGTTCACTATGAATACAAGAGCAATGCACTTACCAAGGTGTATCTCCTCATGGCTGAAAACGGATGTAAATATTTACAAATGCATTAATCAAAATGTTTCTTTGCAAATACATTTCAACCCATGGTTCATTTGAAAATCTTCACTATAATAATTAGTGTCAATATTTCATATTCTTAGTCCATCCTGAAGCTTATTCTTGAAGCTTGGCAAAGTGAGGTGTTCTTCAGTGAGGATGGCCTTGAAATTTTTTTATGACAGATGTCAGCGACACAGCTCAGCCTCTGACTGTGTGAATTCTGAAATCATAAAGGGACTCCTAGGTTATCAGCAGTGTAATTGCCATGGGAGAAATGGTGTGCATTCAGACTATCCTAATCTGAAGAAGAACAGGGCAGATAACCTCTCAAAAGCTTTTTTGGCTTTCTTTTTGTGATTCTAAGAAGCTCTCTGTGCAAACAGTGTACCTAAATACACATTCACACAAATATCACTGTTTCTAATTTTTTTCTATGAACGTTCCTGGGGAAGAAGAAAAAATAAACAAAGAGAAAATGTTAAACAAATATTTTTTCAGCCTTAGAATGTGAATAATGTTTTGTGCATATTCCAGATTCATTCATATTTCAGTCAAACAAATTTACTGTTTTAAAATAGTAGATATTATTTTAGCTCTGTTTCTTCACTTCTGAAATCTATTTAAGACTTTGACACTCCCTGCTTGTCATCTTTTGAACTGTGACTGTTTTATGACATTCTGTGTTGACAAATGCAATATTTAGACATATCAAAACCAGCTTTTCAGAACATCAGAGTCCGAAAAGCCCATACACCACTTCATTTGAACATTAATAAACATTGACTTTATTTAATTAAAATTTAATGACAAGATGGTTTATGTTGGTCTACTGCTTTGAAGAACATAATAAACATTTTTGAAAAATATGTCACAATTAACAGGATAGCTTGTTCATCACATGCAGTTCCAAAAAGATGTGCTTTAATGAAAGCATGTGTCTTGTTCCTTTCACCTACTAAAATGTCATATTTGAGTGTGCAATAAATATGTCATTAGAAAAGTCACAGTGTTGTGAAGAATTAGAAGAATGATGGTTGAAATTCTGAGCTACTTTATGCCAGACAGAAATCATCCCCTGACTTTGATGTAGTGGGCCATATAATTGATGGAACAGTTTGATAATACATCATATGTGCTTTTTCCAAGTGTCTTTATATTTATATGAAATAAGTCCTAATAAAAGCTTAAATGGATCACCACCCTCCACCACCACCCCACACCATGACCCCACACCCTGAAAAGAGGCCTAATCTAAGGTAGTTTCATGAGCACCATCACTTTGAATAGAAACATCAATGATAGCTGTCGTAAGTATTACACAAATTAACCTATTGCAAATCTGGAAAGGTCCTGAGGAGCATTTAAAATAAAAAGAAAAGACTACATTATTTTCCTAACAATAACCCAATACTGAGAAATTTAATTTAATTTATATAAAAGGTATTGCTTTAAAATGTGAAGTTAAACTGCTCCATATTTTTCTGGAACAAAAACTGCCTTCAAATAAGGTGAAACTGAATGACATATTCCAAGTACTTAATCTCAAGGACATGAGATAAGAGCAGAAAATAAGGTACTGTATTGTAAAGACAGAAAGTGAGGTGCCATTAATAGAAAACATGTTTCAAAACAGTATACTATTATATATAGTGACCACAGTATCATATTTTTCTGATTTTTATTGCATCTTCTAATTTGCCCATCTAAATTGCATGATTAGTTTAATGTACTTTTATTTAAAGTGCTGTGAACATCGGAACCAAGTGTTTGTTATTATCCAGATACTTCTAACTGTAGAATTTATTTTACTGCTAATAGTAAAAGTTTCTGAAAGTGTTGTTATTATAGTTCTGGAACAAAGAGAGGGATTCATATTCTTCTTAATGATCCTTTTTTACACAAGTTCTCTTATAACGATAAGATTTAAGATATTATTCTTGTACTTGAATACTTATTACACAGAATTTCTAGGTCTAGCTGAAATTTCTGAAGGTGATAATCTGAAACTGAGATGTCTGACTTCACTAGTCTCTTCTGTGAGGGAAAGAAACTTGGCAAAGGTGCAGGATTTACTGTCTCTGAGAGAGGAATTTGAAATACCACTTGATACCTTTGCTGCTGCCCGCACATCTATCACCAACGATTGGAGAGAATATGAGCATAGATTCTCCCATCTGCTTTTTCTCTTTGAACTGCAAAAACGATTCATGACCATGCTGTCCCAGAGCTTTACAGCTCCTTGCATAAGCCTAAACTTCTTGATTTCCCTCATTTCCCACTGGATCAGTAATTTTCCAGGCAAGGAAATTCTAAAAAGATGGTACTGGCTCACACTCAAGGTCGGGTGGTATGGACTTCACAGGGTATGCAGAAGTGATGCTGAGGACTGAAGCTCACCCTCCACGTGGCTAACAAAGACAGCCACAGCAGAGCCAAGATGAGGTTGTTCGTAGATCCCTTAATATATCCGCGTATAGTAGTTGTATTAAGGATGAAAACTGGTGCATCAACTCCCTTCCAACACGTGTCTGCTAACTTGTCTGGGAGGAGGATTAAAGACACACAACACACAACACCCCGGGCTGGTGAGTTCAATGCAACATTGCAGCAAAGAGCTGCAGGTCCGTTGAGGAAGAGACTCCTGCTCTTGGCAGAGCAAATCCTGTGACCTTCATTCTTGTAAATGTTTCCATTAACATCAGTGCCCTCTGACCTCTGGTGATAAATCAGTGTTAGTCTTTACCCTGCAAAATCATTATTGCTTGCATATGTATGGCCCTGAAAAAAAGAGCACTAGATTAATCAATATATACCCAGCCATGGGATTATTTTTAATTTTGACAGCAAATAACACATTTTTGCTATTTTTTCTTGCCAGCACTAATAACTGAAAAATTACTTTCAATGACAAGAAGGGATTTCTCTCTACTTATAATAGTCACCATTTACTTTAACTACTTTCACTGTTACATGAATTTTCCTTTTTTCTCAAGTGAGACTTCTATTCTGGATCCTTAAATATATTTCACAGTTACGTGCTACCATATAGTTCCCCAGGGACTGAATTCACATTCACAAGTGGCACTGATGGCACCATCCAGGGTCTTTCTCATTTTAACTGTATCTCATGAGTGCTGATGTTGTGTCAGCAGTTTCATAGTTAGCTCAATTACCAGCTATTTATAACTGAGTACCAAAATTCTCAGAAGATTCAGAACTGAATGGAAGAACTTCGTGGTAGGGTCAACTGTGAGAAGCATCAAGGAAATAATGTAGCATCTTAAGCTGTTTTAAGGGAATGCATGGTGTGTGTGTACGTGTATATGTATGTGTGTAATTTGCAGTTGCAGCCATTTTCTTTTTACATTTCTTTTTACATTTTCATTTATACATAAAAAATGTATAGTTTTGTTCCTGGAATGAGATATATGTAGTTTTGAAGTTTATGGTTGAATATAAGTTAAAACTATAATTTAAAGATTTTGCATATTTTAGTTGGGTATTTAAATATTCTATGTTCATCTACAGTCCTGACTTTGAGTGATCTAAGTGAGTGAAGCTGGACTCACAGAAATTGAGGCAACTTCTGAAAGGATTTTTCTAAATTCTTTCCTAAATCTTAGGGAAAGGAAAGATTCAACTTCCTCAAGAGAACATTTTTGATCATCAGAAAATATGTGCTCCAGAGAAAGGTCCCCGGGGCAGTGGACTGGAGCACTTACCCTATGAGGAGAGGCTGGGGGAGCTGGGCTGGGTCATCCTAGAGAAGGGATGGCTTTGGAGGCACCTAACAGCCTCCCAGCTTCTATGAGGGGGTCACCAAGGAGCTGCAGCTGGGCTCCTTACAACGGTGCAGCGTGGGAGGGTGAGAGACAGCAGGTACAAGTTGCAACGGGTTCAGGCTGGGTATAAGTAGAAACTGTTTCTGCGTAAAGATGGTAGACAGTGAAGCAGATTAGCCCAAGAGGCTGTGGCATCTCCATCCTCACAGGGTTTCAAGCCCTGACTGGTACAAGACCTGAGCAGCCTTGTCTGACCACAGAGCCAGCCCTGCTTTGGGCAGAGGATTGGACTACAGATCTTCTGAGGTCACTTCCAACCTGACTGGTTCAGTGATCTTTTGCGATCTTTCAGGATAAACCGATGAGTTTGTCTGTAAACAGTCATTTGGTAATGCTGAAGATCAAATTATTTTTTTTTTAAAGAACAGGTGTGATCAAGAGAAAAGGTAATGGCTTCTTTCTGCATGTTTCCCCAGACTATACTGGCAAGCTTGAAGTGAGGTGAAGAACATGAAGTAAGAACTTTAAGATGATTGGCATGTCAGAACCACCCTCCCCACCCCTCACTACCCACCCTCCCACCCCCAATTTGTAATTCTGTGTAACACGTCCTTTTCATGGTAATAACCCAATATTTTATCTTCCAGTGAAAATAGACAAGACTTTTAAATTAAGTAAACAGCTGTAGTACTATTCAAATTCATACAACTATGCCAATTTACGGAGGCAGGAGATTAGCTGAGATTAATCCAGGGCTCTTAGCTGTAATGGTTCAGCACTAATTGTAAAGTAGTGTGCAGAAAGGCACAAAAAATGCTGTTATGTGATTTTTTTGCAACTCAAATATATCCAAACATCTTCTGATAAAAATGGTACAAAATACTGCCCTGATAACTTTTCCTAGATTTTCACCATCTTTTGTTTTCTTAACTTGCTGGTAGTGTATCAACGTGTTCATTCAGAGAGAGCAGCATCCTTTTGTCGTTTGTCTGTCATTTCTATGAAGTCTGTCTTGGGACCAGCACCATTTGGACTGAAGGCTGTTACGCCTGAAACAAAGGTTTATTGAAGTAAATGTGAATACACTTTAATATCTCAGTGCCTCTAAAATGAAATCTTGACTGTAAAAGTGAATGACCAAACAGAAGGTGAACCAAGTCAGGCCAGTACAAGCCCTGCGTACTGCATGGCTATGTGTCACTTGGTCTGAAATTAAATACAGTGATTGTTTGTGCTGCTCCTGTGATATATTTATTTCTTTTCTCAGTTCCCTGCCCTATGAGAAGTGTGTCTTGTTCTTGTTCATAACGTTTGTTTCTGCCCTGAGGAACAACCAAATTTTCAAAAATGTGGGAGATCATGCACACCTGTGCCTGACTTGATTACCAGTATTTCACCTAGAGCTGATAAGTGCAGAGACAGAAGCCACATAGTATTCTGCTATAATGGGAAGACTGGTAAAAAATGAAATAAATTTATTTGTATGTTTAGTAAGGAACAATGAGAAACTGCCCAGAGGTTTTTCACCTTACTACTAGATAACAAGGACATAAATATCTTGGTGGAGAGTATGTGCCTAAAATGTGTGTAAATGGATAAACCCATGTTATCTTTGAAGTGTTTCAAGTTTTGTGTGAATTACCTAGCCATAGTGAAATATCTAACATTCGGTTTTCATTTACTTCTTAGATACAATTTTAAAGATTTTAGTGTTTTTTGAATTGCATGATACAAGACTCTGTGCTCTAGATATAGGTGACTGAATGAGAATCAGAACTTAACAGGGATTTGTTTTTTTTTCACTCGAGTTGCATTACTTTTCCCTGGTTATTTATTTAATATTAATAATGCCTTATAAATTTTGCAGTCATGGAAAAATACCCAGTATAAATACTGTAAATAATGTAATGCATACAGGATCCCAGTTACTGCTCATTCGCTTGGCTTCATAGCCCAAGCAGAGCTGCACTTGTTATCATTTGGCTGGTCTACCTAGTCACTGCTGGAGTGGTTATTAGGAAAAGCAAAGAGCAGTTTAATTTATCCAGGATTTGAGTTACGCTAGCTGCCACTAGGAAAAATACCAAATCACTGTCAATCCTTGCAGTATGCTGTGACAGCCAGCTTTTAACATTTTTTAATCTTCTCTTTATTCTTCAAGGGTTGTTAAACAGGCAACAGGGAGGGGGAGGTTTTCCCATACACAAGCACTGATCTACAGGTCCCTGATCCACAAGGGCACAGCCTTGAAAATAACAGCAATATTACCTCTGATTTGAATATTTCAGTAAACTTTGGATTAAGCTTAGGATAAAATGAAGATTTATTCCTTATCCCATGTTGTGCTAAAACCAGTGGGAAAGGGTGGGAGTTTGGGTTGGAACGGGAACACATTCTCATATGGGACATCAGTCTTGCTAACTATTTTCTTTCCCTTTTCTTGTTATAACTGTGTTGTTTGAATCGCCCTGAGAGAAAATTGTGACATCTCACAATGAAATCGTTGGTCAGTATTACATTTTCCAAATATTTCTGAATTGGACACTGCTATCAATTTATTACATCAAACCACTTCCCTTATGAAATCTGCCCTGACAGACCTATGACTTATATCCTTGTTCAGGGACAACATTTTAAGTGAACTTGGACTCTGATCAAGGTTGTGGTCTTCAGATTCTACTGTAGAACTAGGTCTTTTGATACCTAGGCATTTTAATATACCCCTGCCTGTGAAATCTAATGAGGTAGCTGTAACCATTAATGCCTGCGCCTTTCCAGCTCCCAAGAAGGAAGAAAGCTCCCTTATGGTTTTGCATAGCCAGCATTACAAAGTAGCCATTGCTTAATTTATCTTTTTAGGAAGAGGGGTAGAACTCTCGTGGACAATACAAATAGCTAAATTCCTCACTTTAGGAGAGATCACTGAGAAATGTTTCTGCCGCTACTGTTTGTCATTCTGCTAACATGACCAGCAAGCAGGAAGACATAATTACCAAATCATCAAAATGTAATACAAATGCCTCTGTCTGTGCTTTTCTTACTTGTGACTGAAACAACAAATAAAAATTCATTTTCTCCTAGAAGAACTTCAGGCTCTCTGTTCACAGCATCGCTTCTAGGACTGTCAGTGAGAGATTCAGATCGCTGAGAAAGTTTAAAACTATCCAAAAATGTCCCAGAATGAGAACAATTGGAATAAAGATTGTCTTCAAAGAAAAATTTGCTTTAGGCTATCAGAAACACAGCGTGTGGAATGGTATTGTAAAGGTCAGTTTTTCATAGCAGCTAAAGACCCAGATGATTTACATCTTTGCTATCTGTTCTGATTTTGTGAAAGTTTACTTGATCGTTCTCAGAATATCTCTGCAGAAAAATCGGCATAAGTTGACAACTGTAATTCTTGATCAATGAGCTTGCACCTGATGTTTTTGGCCACATAAGATGACATTTGTCTGGCCTAAACCTGGCTCTAAATTTGAATGAGTCATCAAAGAAACCTTTGACAGAATGAAGCTCTCAGGAGAGAATGTGTCTAAACTCAGTGTTTTCTTGAAGGAGGTTTATTTTGGTTGGTTTTGAGGTGTACAGTTTTGATGGATCATGTCCCGAAACTCTTTTTTTCTCTGCATCAGTTTTGAAGAACTCCTGAAGGGACTAGCTTAGACAATTAGATGAGCGTCATCAGCACTGCCCTTTCAAGGGAAAACACATTCACAGAATTTTTCACAGGGGGATTTATCAGATAGAATTTATTTTTTCTGAAACTCAGATGTTGAGTTCTGCCTTTCTGAGACAAGCTTGTTATTGTCTCATTGGAGGAAGCCCCAGAGTACTGCAGAATGACGCAGAAAGGTACTAATGATACAGAGTTACGTATAGCTGCCATTTGGAGTCTGATCTCAAGCGCAGAGTAGATTTTACATCATCTGCCAATGAGTACTTTGTGTCATTTCTACAATATGTACAAACAAAATCTTGCTGTCTTCTTTTTTGTTGCTGACAGCTGCATTTAAATAGATTGAAAATTGCTCACCTATTTTGGTGTTAAAACTTTCAAATATCTGTTCTAAGTGTGTGAATGTGTGCAGACCATTTCCTGCAACATGCTGAGAATCACCTGCTGTAAACATGAATTTGTATTTTTCCATGTGGATTGAACTATAAATGTATCCCATTTGACATTTTTTAAGGATTAAAAAGACCAAAAAAATTCTTTTAATAAGAAGTGAAATTTGCACACTACTTCCAAGCAAAATACGGTTTGTTTGTCCTTTTAAGAAACCACTGAATAAGCACATTTGCCTTTTGCTCTACTGATTGAATTATTTTTTTCATGGTCTTTTAGCTCATGCCCAGATTGCATCAGCTTCAGAACATAGCTCTAATGAAATACAGTATTGTGAAAGTGTTCTACATAGCTGTCTGTAATACATTTCCTAAATAAATACAAATTAAAATCATAAGAGTAGACTGTGCATCAAAAGCCTTCTTTCTCAGTTCTTGGCATCTGTGGGACTTGGCCGGTATTCTGTTTTGCCAGTCGAACCAAGTAAGAGTTGGTATAATGATCCTACTCAGTCTGACCAACATCTTTTGTGTATCTTTGGAGGTTTTTCTTATTGCTTATGACTTAGAGTTGAACAGGGAAGAATGTTACTCTTTGCAGCCCTCAGACACTGTGCAACACAGTGCTTGGATGAATAGTTCTCTGTAATAAAAAAGATCAGGGCAATTTTTTCTTCATATTCATATCTCCCACATGAAAGCAAGAGCTTTCACTGTAACTTAATGCTGTTTCTGAGCATAATAACTCCTCTCACTGATCAAAGGATTTATCCTATTTATTCTTCCTTACAAACACAACTTCTTAATGGGAAAGTTAAGGCTATATTGTGTCCTGTCATCATGTAAAATGGTAATTTACAATGCAGGAATTAAACAAGTAGCTAGATATAGCAGAAAGAATGCAGCTCATAGGTTATAAACATCCAAATTGAAGCTCTTCAACAGTTTTTTACAGAAAAAAAATAATGGCTAAGTGATAACTATTTTATCTAAGTAGCTCCAAGAAATGTAAAGTTTTAGATATAATTTATCAACTCGAATCACAATGATTTTAAAGTATCCCCACTCTCTATTTATTTTTTCCCCAAACTTAATTCCCTCTCTTCTTGAACAGAAATGAGCAAAGTTCACTTCATCGCTGACTGTGGCAGTGTGTTACTCATTTCAGCTCTGCATATGGCTCATGGACTCAGTACTCAGCACCACGCCCCTTCCTGAGAACAGGGTGAACTCCTGCTGATCCTGTTGCAATGTCCTGATGGGCCAAACTTTCCCCTTCTGGATTCCGATAAATGTGATATTTCATTCGCTGACACTGGCATTGTTTAACAACACAGCAGGGGTTCATGGAGAAGTTTCTATGAAGCATGAATATTGAGGAAGGGGGCTAAAAGGGGTCAAGTTTCAGTAAGGGAGGAGGATAGAGATAGAGATAATATCTAAGTGGACCAAGGGATAAAGCAAGAAACATGCCTCTCTGGAACTATTTCTTCTGAATTTGATTTAAACTGAGAATCATGAGGATAATTTTTATCAGGTTTGCAAATTATGGTTGGATTTGCATTTAAATTCTTTTAATATTTAAGCAGGGAGTTGGAGTCAATGATTGCTATGGGTTCCTTCCAACCTGAGATATTCTATGATTCTGTTTTGGGCTTTAGGGGCATATTGCAGAAGCTGGAAATGTATGTGTATGTTAACAGATGCTGAAGCATAATGAAAAGGAGTGCCCTCTGGTCTTTCAGAAGAGGATGTCCTGAGCAAATGATCTCACCTGCCCTACCCTAGATGTGAAAAGTAAGAAAACAAAAAAGTTAAAGCAAATATGAAGAACTGTCATTAGGTCAAAAAAATGCCCAGAGAAGTATCAGAGCGTGTCTAATTTTGCCTGTGAATTCAAGAGGGACTATTTAGGGTCTAAGCAGTTATAAACGCTCAAACCTGTGTTCTGCCCTCTCAAAGTCCAATGTTTACCTCTGTGCCCAGGCACAACTGGAAGTTTGTATGGTCCAACAGGTATGTTATTAGGGGCAGGGTGGGCAGAACCAGCATGGTGTGATAGCTGGGCTGCAGAAAGACCTGGCATTAGAAATGGTGAAGTGGACCATGGACTGTGCAAGAAGGCTCAATAATTGAGCAAGGTGGGAACTGGTATAACTCATTTTTAAGGTGGGCTATACAGAAATTAAGTTCAGAATGGAGAACAGGGAATTAAATGGAGGACTCTTTTTTAAAGTATTAAGCCCAAGTGGAGTATGAAACTCTTATGAAGAACAGCTGATGATGGGTGCTGTCAAATAACACAGACAACTTTTACAAAAAACAGCTTCTTAAAAATATAATGGTCAATATACCTGTAGAGGAAGAAAGTGTCTTGTAAAAGTGAAGACAGCTCCAAGTGGAGTGGATGATACAGTTTCTATGGGCCTGACTCAGGAACATAGTTAAACTAGATGAGTAGATAAATCTAGTCTGGTGGAATAACTGCATGCAACTTTGTGCATGACAGTTCTTGAGCAAGTGACCTGGAGTCAATACCAAAATTTGTCAAAAAATAGTCAAAATGCAAGTATCCTTGCACTGGAAGGTTGGGAGTTCACTCCCCAGCTGGCGTTAAGGCTCAGCCTTGGCCCCTGACATGAATTTAATTGAAATCTGCTCTGTCTTCAAGGAGCTAAAAAAGCCTTGTCAGTTCGAGTAAATAATGGAAGATCAAAGCTAGCTACCTTTCTGTGCTAAAGTTGCAGGGGAAGACTGATCATCATTTAACATTATCTGACCTTTAGACTGGATTTTCATATACAATCTCATATCACTTCAGATAAAAGGACATTTTAATTCCCTCTACTTAATAGCAATTTCGAACTGTAAAATACAATGCATTTCACGGGTATTTTACACAGAATTTAAATACATTCACACCTTTGTGTGATGCACAAATCAGAACAATTCCTCCCTCCTTTCCTTCCTAGTCTACTATATACTTTTATTGCAACAAATGTGGTATTTCTGGAATTTAAAGCTGTGTTCTGGAATCCGTCTTGTTTCATTATGATTGTAGAGTAAAAATGCCTCTTCCAACTTCTGTCTGAATCTTTGAAGCTAGAAAAAAGCTTTGGATTTTTGATCCACTGATAAAACAGTTTTAATGGGTGAAGAGTCAGAGAAATACATAACAATTATGTAATTTCCAAGAGAGATTAAAAGACTTTGCTATGCAATACTCACACCCAAAACATTGGAAACAAATCTGGACCAAGTCACAAATTATTCTTCCTTCTTTTTTTTTTCCCCTCTTTGCCCACACCAACATTCCTGATACAGTTCAGCAGTGCATTTGAGAATTCAGATCTAATTTAGATGGCTTCTACAGTTTTGTTTTTCTTATTTCAAGAGGACTTCTGGCTGAGGCACTCACAGACACCTCTGGAATGCAAGCTATCCTGTTTACTGAGTGCAAGACAGCACCTTGTCAACATACTAAATGTTAAAATAGTGCAGGTCTTTTAGTATTGCACAGCATAACAAACTTCACAGTGCACTGGTTCATATTAGTTTAGGATAGTCTTGAATCCTAATCCTGGCTCCCAGGACAGTTCAAATATTATGAAGTTAAAAAGTACAACTGCTGGACAAGTTGGATAGCTTCGTGCATTAGGGTACACATGCTTCTACCTTCTTTTCCATCTATTTGATGAACAATAAACCTTTCATTTGTTTCTATGCAACACTACAGACTCAAGAACTTTCTTGAGATGCTTTTCTTCCATCATCAGGAGAGGTAAGAGCTTGAATCATCATAAACAGGGAATTTAGTGCTTCTCTGCAGTTTCCCAGGAGTGGTAGGAAGGACCTTTATCTTCAACATCAACTCTCACTCTGGGTGTGTTTTCAAAGTGTGAGACCTGATCATTTTGAACCAAGCAGTGCAGAGCTACCTTGCTGAAGCAATTACCAGGATGCCTATGCCAAGGCAATGAGCGTGCTTTCCAGCTGCTCTGCAGGAGGGAGCCTGGTCCTTCCCCAGGGACCAGCCTGCACCACACTGAACAGCAAGTTCTCAGCCTGGCCTCCTTCATTCTGAGTATTCTGTCTGAGCAACATAAGCTGTTTACTTGCTCAGTGTTGATACACTTAAAGGCTTTAGTAATTATTTGCCAATTCTTCTATCTTGAAAATGCCAATGATTTTTTTATTTTTTTGGTTTTACCCCATGCTTCTCATTTTAAAAACTTTTCACTGTTTCCCAGCTGAGGCTCTTTCCCAGCTAGCTGAATCTCATATCTTTCCTTCATCACCTAGCTTATGACTCCACGGAGAGCACTTCTTGGCTGCCACATTTTGAATAGTTTCATGTGCAACAGCACATTCATGTGCAATATTGCTCAAAATCTCAACAATGTTTAATGAACACTGTTAAATGAACTGGCCTATGTACACCCTGCTAGGTTTTTGGAGATAGGGAAAGCAAATAAGTGAAATAATATGGAAAAGAAAATCTCCCAAGCACAGATAATGGAAGCCAGCTCCAATATATTCAATAGCAAAATAGTTGGTTTCACACTGTATCTGCCCAGCCAAAAACTTTGTTTATGAGCATGCCTGTAGCACTTCAGGGTTTGTGATCTGGAGTTAGGTCTGAACTCTGTGGTATGAAAAAAAAAACATAAACCCTTAAAGAAAAACAGTAATTTTTGTTTTTTTAATTATTTTCACATTTTAAAGCTGTCAGGTAATTGAAAAATGCGTTATACTTTTTCATCATAAGAAAACAAGAAAATACAGCCCCCAAACAAGGCAGAAGGCTGCAAAGTATGTATGTATCATATAACATCTTTGATCAATCTAATTCCTGGAATATTTTTAAAAGCCCATCCTTAATATGAAACATTAAATAATAGAACACATTTTATCATTTATTACTGGTTTTATTTTTTATTTCTAAACAGATAGTTGAATAATCTTGAAAGGAAAACTCATATCATTCTTTGGTCTTGATTGTTCTGGCTTACTAGGATAAAATACAATAAACAAATATGTTTTAAAAACAGTTTCCCAATTTCCCCTTCTTTTCCCCCCAGAAAAACCTCTTATAGGTTAATGAGAATAAAATTAGATCCATTCTGAAAAAATCATATACACATGCTTAATGTTCTGCACATGACTAGTTTCAATAAAGTTAATGGATTTTAGTTGTTATTGGAGGTAAGTGAGAATTCATTATATGAAAAGGCTTCCTGTGTTTAGAGGAAATAAAATTTAAACTACACAGTCTAGAAGTAATGGGCTTACTATAAATCAGCTATTTTATTGTAATGCTATGGTTGAACAATTAAATTAAAACCAAGACCCAGAATCCACAGGAAATCAAATTTGATGATTCAGATCTTCAGCTAGTGCGAAGTCATACGGATGAAAGGAAGTAAAGATGTAGTGTTTGAACCATATGACTCTTCAGTGAAATATTCCTACACCAAAACAAGCTAACCTTTCCTGTTTCTTGACTATCTTGCAATTAGTACACAGTTGCATGACTGTGATGTCCCATTATTTACACCTATTTTTTACATCCAGGTGATAATCAATAGAATTACTTGATCTGGAGCCCATGAATGCCATTCTTTTGTATGCCGTTTACTAGTCTTGCCTCAAAGAGATGATTCTAATATAAAAGATCCTAAGTGACTCCAAATAGCTACAGTCATTTTGAAAAGACTATGAAATGTATTATCTTTGTACACATTAGAAGGCTATTAATTTCTAAACAGAATAAATGTCATCTTAAAGCCTCAGAGATTTTAAATTCATGGACAGTGACAAATATGCCTTGCAAGCTTCTTAATTACCTAGAAACCTATGCTTCCACAAATAATTCTCCTTCAGACCTGCCAATGAACTCTGCCTATGTCCCACCAAATCCATACGCTTGAGGGTTGCCTATTACAAAATGCTTAGTGGATCCATGTCCCCATCTAATTTCTATGATAATCCTTTCTTTTTTTTTTTTTTTTCACTTTAGAAATATGAAACAGCTTGTCAGTAAGTTTGATCATGCACAAGTAATTCTTGGTAACAACACATATTAATAAAAACTTTTGATTCCTGAAATCAAAACCTCTAAGAATTTTACTAAAAAATGGTACTTGCCTCCTTCCATTAATCTATAGTGATTTTAGGATAAAATACAAACATTATTTTAAAAATATTGATGGCTTCTAACATTATAAACTCAAGTGAAAGCTCACAGCATGGTGTTATACTGTAGGCAGAGGGTTATCAGAAATACTTGGCTTTGAAGTACACCATGTGGCTATCACCTCTGCAAGTGAGGTGTGGATATAGATGTGCATGAGCACACGCAGTTATTTGCAGACTCCAGACCTCAGCCAGATATTGTTATTGTTGGTTACAGAGAATGTTTGTGAATCAAACACTTAAAATAACCACGCTTTCTGAGGTTGACCGCAGCATAAAAAGGAAAGATTGATTTTCAGAGCGTTAATGCTTCTTTAGAGAAAAGCTGCAAAATATTGGGGAAGTAAAATGGTTTATAAAGAACGTATGTATTTAGTCAGCCTGGACATTGCCAAAGATTAGGGATCTTTGACAGCTGCTGTTTGCTCATTTATTGATGAGAAACTGAAGTAAGCTTTGCCAGAGGAACGACAGCTACATGCAATAAAGACCCTGTGTGGTGCTAAGAGAGCTCCACTGTTATGGTTCCATGAGGGGAGAGAGAAGAAGGGAGGGGAAGGGAAGGGGAAGGGGAAAGGGAAGGGGAAGGGCAAGGGGAAGGGGAAGGGTTAAATTTTCCCTTAAAAAAATAAAAAATAAAGTTAAATTTTCTGACCTTGTATGAGGATTTATAGAAAAGTGAGACATCTCCCTCTGTTTCTCTCTGCAAAATAACAATCATATCCAAGGAAGTATAGGGTGACCAGTGGCACTTATTGCTCCTAAACGTAGCCATGATTGTCTATTAGAACAGATCCCCTAAAACCCACGTGATATCTTCACTGGTGTGAGTAGACAGGGTAGGTCACAAAAAGCTACCTCAAGAGTGACACAGTTGGAAGTTTCAGGCTCAAACAGACATGTATCCAAAAACAATGTTTCCATAGACATCTCCTCTCTTTGGTGGTCATTTGAAGGGTTCAGCCATTTTTTGGTACCCTCAATAAATACAAATGACATCGTGCCTGGTCTGGCAATTTTGAATAGTGTTTCTTGGTTATAGAGGTTCTGTAATTTAAACACTGGAACAAGCCCCATGAAGGCATGAAGTGAAAACTTCCAATGAATGAATCATTTGCCCGTGCCACATCTAGCTGTTAATAAAAAATCTACATCATTATTAATAATCATAACAACAACAATATCCTGGATTTTATTTTAGTTGTTGATTATACAAGCTAATCTTTTGGGTATGGTTTCTTTTTTATTTATTCTTATATAAATGAAATCAAGTGAACAGGGTACATAGTGGTTCATCCCTTCTGTGTACAACTGTACCAGGTTTGTGTGGCAAGATTTTGGTAGCAGGGGGGCTATAAAGGTGGCTTCTATGAGAAGCTGCTAGAAGCTTCCCCCATGTCTGACAGAGCCAATGCCAGCCGGGTCCAAGATGGACCCACTGCTGGACAGGGCCATGCCCATTGGTGATGGTGGCAGCACCTCTGGGATAAAATTTAAGAAAGGCAAAAAGC
>JAVJGJ010000014.1:96560176-96613865 GCA_035590215.1 Microhierax caerulescens
CTTCTTTATTTACTTAGCCTCTGCTATAGCAGTAACGGATTGACCGGTCAATGCTCCATACTATACACAAAAATCGAGATGAAGTAACTTCTTCCTGACCAAAGAAAGGACAATATTTTATACCATGAATATTTTTCATTCCAACTCTTCCCTTTAAAGCACAGATATTAGTAAGAAATTAATCCTTAAAAAATCTAGTCTTTTTAGTGTATTCTTAGAGAACAGGTAGAGATTACAAAGAGGGCTTAGTAAATACCATCACATCAACTCATCAAAGAAATATGTACCTTTATTGTCTGGTTTGTGCACAGCCTGAGTGATCCCTTGAACTTTTTACTCGTGCAGAATTTCTCCTGTAGAGAACAAGATTAATTAAAGAACCAAACCACACAAACCAGATGATTTTTTGGCTGTGGTGATCCAGTCATTCAAATTCCCATCTGGATTTCTGTAATTCCTCATAGCTTGTGTCTGAGCACACAATCCTTGCAAATGTTTCTCTAAGGACAGAAACCAGTAGTAATGTTATTTTCCATGTAGTGTACTTGCCATTAATGTCTGGACTTTCTGCAGAGTGGCTTTAATCATGCTGGAGATTCATTAAGTTTCACAGTGCAACCAGCTCTTCTGAAAATTGTGTTCCACATGAGCCAGATGCACTTCAGAGTATCATACACTTTGAAGTTGAAATTGTAACTGTGGGACAAGGCTATATGGCTAACAAATCCTAGGCTCTGAAGCACTGCAAGAGGGAAAATAACAGGATATTTTCATACTTCCTAGCATCAAAATGAATATAAAATTTACTGTTTTGGTTCATCACTTCTGCAGGTACAGCTGGGAGTGGTAAGGAAGTAAATACATGAAAAAAGAGGAAAAGATTAAAAAGAGATTAAAATAAAAGTTTAATAAAAATGAAGGGATAAAGGGTGAATGTAAGCAGAAAAGAACAATATAACCCACATGAGCTGTAGTGTTTATAGACCAGTGGAGAAGAAAATGAGGCATCCTGGCCTACTTTTGTTATGAAGACATACTGATGTGTTAATTAAAGATATAGACAAATTAAAAGGTGAGGAAGGGGTGTGAACAAATCTTCCTTGTGGTCCCATGATCCACCCTGTACACAAGATTTGTAGTTAATTCTGATATTTAAACTGTCCTCCCTATGCAGAGTTGCTGCACAAATACTTTAAGCTGGTAGCAAGTGCAAGTGTACGACGAAAACAGTCTCCTCTTTGAATAGCCAGGATGCAGAAGATGGAAGGAGTACATAGAAACAAGAAAAAAAAAAAAAAGTGCAATTTTCAAATTGTTTGAGATAGGAAACCTAGAGTTTGCAACTTGCCCCACATCTATTCAAATATGAATTGCAGGGTCATTATTCATGTTTGTTGTATTGATTCCCCAATGGATTTTTTCCCACAGTATCTTTTCAACTAGAGAAGCCCATTCATGCTATCAGTTCTATGAGTGAGGCATAACTAGAGTAGTTTTAGCTCACTGATGACACATTTACAAAAGACTGTAGATTCATAAACGGGTCTGTTGCAAAAACAAGGAGGTAAGCAAACAAACTAACATGCACACTCTTTAACTATCACAGTATTCTGCAAGAAAAGTAATTGCCAGTGCCCACACTTCAGGGAAAGTATATTAAGAAAATGCACAACAATTAAGTTACTTTCTCAGGGGTGAAGATGGAGTAAACTTTACCTGATCAATACATAAAATTAAGAAATTTTGGCTTCCAATTCCATTTCCCAGTTCCATCATGAGATAAATCTAGTGCCTTGTATTGTGTGTAGATACCAACATGAAGAGATATTGTATATTTACTGCTGAAAGACATTTTTCACTGACATCTTTCCAGCAAAATGGAAGAATATCATTATTTCCTTAACCCTTTTAATACATTCCAGAAACAGAAGGTTTAGTCTTCAAAGGTGAAAATACACTAGCTATAGTCTGAACAGCCCAAGGGATGATATAAGTTCACAGAAAAATAAACTGTGATTTAACAGCCTTGTCTGATCTGTGAAAGCTGCAGTATTTGGATATGTCTGGGCAAGATGCCGCCTTATAACTATGCATGAGAAACCCACATATTTCAGCATAATCCATGCAGCACTAATACCTCCTTTTACAATGTTTGAATTTTTCACTGCATTAAAATGTTTGTTTCTGGAGGTAAAACAGAGAAATATAAATGCTTTTTTATCATAGACAAAGTAATGATATGTGCTTAGTTCCAGCTGTTGTAAGTCATGAAGTTTCTCTGAATCAAGGGGCAAAGAGGTAAATAAGACCTTAAAATATGAAATACCTACATGAACACAACAGAAACCTAAGCTGTGTGATCCTGTAATACATTTAAGTCATATACAGGTTTTGTAGCATTTGAAAAAGCTGTCATTTTCAGGAAGGAAATAAATGTACTTTTTTCCCCACTTCTGAACTCTGTAGCACTTGAAGGTGGTAACGTAAAAAATGGAAATCTAATCATGTTCTGACTTGCGATATTCTGTAACTTTGCTGGGACGTATTTTATCCTGGCAAGATAAACTGTTAATGGCCACTGGTATTTATATTGGAGTATGTAATGGAGTTAAACTCATCACTAATTCAAAGCTACCCGAGCTGGGGACACAGTCTCTCATCATGCAAGATAAGTGATTCATTTGCCAAAGATGTGGGATGAGATTTCATGGGTGAAGTATCAGACATGAGAAATGGTGTCAGAAAGAGACTGTGAGATATCTGTAGCTGTGCATTTGTTATACTGTGATAAGTGAATATTCACTGTGCAGAAGTAAGATCAGCAACGTTGCTAATACTTGCTGGAGATCATATTGCATCTGCGGGGGGCAAATATTCACAAGATAAGAGGTTCAACCAGTATTCCACAGATCTTTGCAACTGTGAAAAGGAAGAGTGAGAATTTAATTTGTAAACTCCGGTGACAGCAGCCTGTTTACTGGCATAGGTGAACAAATATACCAACTATTATTTATTCCAGCATCATTGAATTAATCTCTATTAATGAGGAGTTGGAAGGATGTGCACATCAGGCGGTATGCACACAGATTACACCTCATATCTATTTTCATTCTTTGATTAACATGTCCATGAATTGATCTAAGTATCAGAATATTAAAGTCCTATGACCTGTATTACAGGAGGTCAAACAAGGATTATCACTGTGATCCATCCCATCTTTACAATTCATGATTTTATTAGCATTGCTGTAGAGAAGTTTGAAAAGTTTCAGTATCTTTGGAAACATCTGATCTTTAAAGAAAAATTGAACATTTTATGAATGCATTACTGTTAATTTTATGAATATTTGACTGGTAAATGGTTAGGAGAAAATAAAATGGTTATCATATAACTAATAGACATTAAATATAATTGTATTTATATATCTATTTGTATATTAATTACATATACCCATTGTATTAAACGGCTATTAACCAGTGTTCAAAATTCATGGCGATTCTCATTCAAAGTGGAAAGGTACTTCCACAGTTTTGCCTCTTTTTCTGTGCCTCTTAAGTTCATCAATAAATCTTTCAGAGATGCTGCCATAATCCTATTTTACCTAATTCTAGTGCTCTACCTGTTTCTTTTCTTTACCTGTATTCTTAAACCTAAATTTATTTTTCTATATTTATATTTTTTTTATCTCTATATATATTTTTTGTACTTCATCTATTGTGATTGTTCATTTCTATCCATTTCTCATTTTCTATGAAACTTCCTATCACCTAACAGCAAAAATATAGTAGTATGAATTCTGTTGAGGGTAATCCATGATGAATCTAGCTCTTTGTCATCACTGTGTGTGTAAAACTAACACACCAACATGATCCCTTCTGCATTCTTCCCTTCTTCTAAGTTAAATTGTATAGGGAAGTGTATTACATTGTATGGAAGTGGGTAAGGAATTTCATTCTCTGAGATATATGCAATTCCATGGATGTGAACCAAAATGTATTTTTAATTATATTCAGTGAACTGGAAAATAAATTTAAGGGGAAAAAAAATTAAGCTGACATATTATATTTGATTCCCAAGGTTGTTAACAGTATGTTCCAGAAAGAGCAAAAGCCTTTATGGAAAAAGTTCTCTGTATTTGGGCATGTATTGATTTGTTCAATAAAATTTGCACTCGCTGTTAGGCCAGTTTTACTTTTTATCCTGTACTGATCTTTCTTTATGCAGTGGTCTCAGATTCTCAGATTTTCATTCTTTATTCTTTCATTGCTGAAGCTACTACTAATGTCTATTTCTTCATTTATGTACTTTTTTGTTGCTTATAGTAAAGTGGAAGTATTAGATTGCACAATTGTGGTATTCATAATTAACGGGGAGGTATTGATTCATACTCAATGCCTTGTAGACTGATAAATGCTGCATTAGATATTTATTGAGGAAGTGAGACATTTGTCTATACTATAATAGGAATAAAGATGTCATATGTCCTTCAAAATCAATTAAGGAAAGATCTGTGGCTGAAATAGGAGTGAAAAATATTACTGGTACAAAGAACTATAGAAATTCCAAATGAATGTAAAATGTATTTTCTTGTTCAAGGGAACAATTGCTGTGCTTTTATTATGATTTGATATAGAATATATAATACAGAATATAGAATACAAAACTGTAATATTTGTTGAAATGCTATATAATTGCAATGAGGAGAACTCACCCTGAACACCGTTTGGCCTGAGTCTTTGAAGCTTAGAATACCCAAAGCCAATTGCACCAGCAGCAGCAAGACTCCAGCCCAAGCTGCAACACAGGAGGTCCAGCCTTGGAAGACAATGGAAAATTAAATAGATGACATTGATCAAAATGTAACATGAGGTAATGCAGAGTCAGATCTCTGAAAAACATGAACATGTAAGAAGGTAGTTCATATCTCCAGGTTGTCTGAAAATGTCTACACTGTATGGCAAATATCAGTGACAACTGGGACCTCTCTGAGACATCTTCAGAGGAGGAGTAGGAGTTTAGTAATTTATTAAAAACATGGTTTGTTTATCTTCTTAATGACATAGCTGGATCACATATGCAATATTAAACCCATGACAATTTAGCCTTGAGTTATGACTTGCTAAACTTCTAATTTACTTGTCAAATTGTGAGCATGTCAGAATTGTTATTTTTTCCCTATGAACAGTCACAAAGTTCCAGTTGGGAGTTATGCTTGCACAAAACACAAATGGCAAAGTACAAGCTAATTACTCTTATCAGTAAAAGCTAATTCAACAAAAAAAGAAATCGTGTCCTACAGGACATGATTTCACCTGCAGGGTGAAAAAAAGTATTTCAGTGTCATCTTAGAAGAGAGCTCTGCAAACGTACTCTTCAATAATTTAATAATCTAATAATTTAATATTAGAAAATCTACTATTTAATTCATTAACTATATATATAATTCATGAGCCCCCACAATAACCTGGGGAATTATATTCTATTGATTTAATAGTTTATTTATATTTAAGACATAAATCCTACATATATATTATATTAAGTAACATTAAGTTTTAAAACTAACATATTCCAAGTGTAATTGTAATACTTCTACATTAACAATACCTAAATATTCTTCATGTCAAAGGTAAGTTTTCTCCTCTTATTTATGATAATCTGATGGATTAGGTCTCAACCAAATAGTTCCCTTATTTGTCTAAAGAAAACTACTAAAAAGAAGATATTTTTATGCAGGCGGTAGTTAAAGTGTTCCTTATAATGACTTCAGAAGTTAAAAGCTGAAAGTTCTATTGTTTCATTAATAATTAATTAATAATTATTAAAGATTTTGGATAGCTGCTGTATTGATGTTTTTAATCTTTTGAACTTTTCTAAGAATACTCTAGGAATTCTTAATTTTTTTAGACATTACACTTTCTTCTGAGGTTGATATAATAGGGTTTTTTTTAAATTATTTATTTAGTAGTGAAACTGATGACTTTGATGTCATTTTATCGGTAGATGTTTGCAGAAAATTTTAAACCTCAAACTTTAAAAAGTTTTATAGGACCAAATTCATTAGACTATACAAATTAGAGTGCTTCCAGTATTTGATGTAATCATTTTTTTCCATGAAGAATAGTGACAAGGAGCCTGTAGAGATATTCAGTCATTAGGAGCTGTGTTTATACATGTCATCTGAAAGATCACTGCTCCACTATCATGAATCACTGGATGTTTATTCCATTCATGAGTTAAGGCTTTTTTTTTTTTAAAAAAAAAAATTAGACTCTCCTAGTGCATGACATTTCTTTACTGTCATTACCCATGTAGTGACAAGATCTAAATTTAATTTATTAATATGAAAAGATCTAAAAGATAGAGGGGCAGCTACAGCCCAACATATATAGGCAGAAAAGTTATTAAACTGCCCATTGTATTTGATACTTGAAAAGATGTAATCAGAAATAAAAGATGCTTTCAGGATTCTAAACTAGATGTTACCCCAGGGGAAACCATCTGGCAAGCTCAGGCTGCAGGAAGCAGTATAAAGCAAAATGTATAAAACTGACTTCTTTTGACCTTGAAGGCATAAATACATATTGCATTAATGAACTTACAGGTAATATGTTGATTGACAGTAAAGAGGCTTTTTAATTGGTATTGTGGCATCCAGTTGAGTCAAGATATGATTACGTGACTCCATAAAACAAATTTCAGTGTTCTTACGCAGTATAAAAAAAAAAACAACACAAAACATAGATAGTTGATAGGGTTGAAAATAATTATGTTATTTCAATAGGATGGTACATTTGTTCTGTATCCCTGCTTCAAACATTTTGCTTTACTGTCATAACAGTTAAATAACAGTGAAATAACCTTAAGGTAATGCAGTCTAGTGATTCTCATGTAATTAGAAAAACTGAATCTTTAATTTAAAAAATTGACTAAACATGTTTAATTTAAAAAAAATTCTTACCAGATTTTTCATTCAAAATCTTATGAAATAAATGTTGAGTCCCAAATCCATCAAAATAAATGAAATGTTTCACTTTGATCTCACTCAACTTTGGATCGGGTTCAGTATACTCTATGTTAGAAACTAAGGCATAGTCAAAAAAAAAAAGGAATCTGAAGCTGAAAACAATACAATGGAGATACCTATTAAGTCACCATTTAGTTGAAGTATCAATTTTAAAGCAGACCTATGAAACAAAATTAATCCATTAGTACCAGATTTTTAAGCCCAGAGGATATGAAAAATTTCTTAAAGTAGGAAAAACATTACCCAGAGAACGTTATTTATTAACAATTTTTTTTTTTTTTAATACATAAAGTCACCATGGAAGGTAAAGTTATATATTAATATAACTTGGTATTAAATACACAGATATAAAATATACAATCATACTGAAACCAAAATACTTATCAGATTAACTGTCACCTATAATCCTTCTGTGCTTTTATCTCTGGAGTCAGAGGTCTTACAGAATAAGTACGCTGGAGATTTAAAATGGAATCTCAGGATGAACCACAACTTGGATATAAGAAGCTTTGAATATCCTGAGATGTATCAGTCAGATTAGTGAGGTAATTTATCTGAGATGACAGAAAGTGTTTCGTACTGACTCAAAATTAAATGGTGCGCAAAACAGAAAAAAAGTAATTTTTTAGAACAATGAAGACATTACCAAGTACTGAAAAACTGTCTGCAGGCACTGTTTTCATAACAGAACTATGATTTGTGATTGATCAGAAGTTTGAATTAAAAAAATCTTAATTATTCATCAAAATAAAAATTTTTAGTCCTTTGAAGTTTGTCCAAACGAAGTTTTCACTATTTTCTGTTTCTAATAATGTCTACGGTACTCAGTGCAGACATAGAATTTCTTAAAAGTCAACCATTCCATCTGGTCCAGCTAATATTAGTACCTGCTACGGTTGTTCTTAGATAGGCTGTTTCTCCACTGTAACCATGCATGTATCTACAATAGAAAAAGGATTATATGAAAGACTGTGATGTGATATTTTTTTCACAAGCAGTATCAGACATTATCCACATGCAGTGCATTATGTAGCACATCATGGAAAAGTAAACTTCAGCATTACTTTTACAGCTGTTTGAAACAGGACAAATATTCATTGGACTAAATTTCTGGTCTTTTAGCTTGTCTTATCACTACCATTGCCAGTGGAAATACTTTTAAAGCATTTCTAGTCTTTACAACAAGAAACCGTTTTCTCTAAACTTCTAAAAATGCACTTATGGAATATTATGTTTGCCATATTTACTTATGCAAAGTAATTAAAAAATAATTTTAAAATAAAATTTACTTATTTCATCAATTGTAAATAATTTATAAAAGATAATAGAACTCCAAGGAATTTATAGATAAAATGTTTTGTCCTTAAACTATGTTGATCTTTCAAAGGCAAGAATTTCCATGGGAAGCGAAGTGAAATTCAAAGCTATAAAATGGAATTTTTCATGAAAATTAGGACAAAAGGGAGGGTAAGGCAAGGCAAGGAAATTATTTAGAACAAAGGAACATTGACCATGGTTTTGGAGAACTGAATGAAACTTCTGATCTAATTTTCAGATATGCTATATATTGTGACTCCTGGAAAGGAAAAAAATACATCACCCTTCTAAATGATGCTGCTTTTCTCAGTTTAGAATGGGAATATTTTACAAGTCTCTACTTTTTTCTTGGTGCATTTCATGAGAGTTTTATATGTACTGCAAACCGTTCAAAGCAATATTTGCCCAAGGCTGTCTGCAATATATGTTTTTCATCATTTAGTATTCATAAAGAGAAATAATACTTTCAGAAATAGATAAAAATTCCCTTCAGATGTCAGGATACTAAAGAATTAAATATGCACAGAATTTAGTGTGTGAATAAATATCCTAAATGAGAAATTTATATTTTTGTGATTCTCTCATAAGAACAGTTATACTAGCATACTTGTATGCAGAAAACATTAGACTTGTAAACAATAGAAAAAATTTCATTTACCTTGAAAACAGAAATATTGTGAAACTTTAAATCCTGAACATGTACAACCTCATCCTTTCCTTTAAATGGAAAGCCATCATCATAGCTTCTTTGTACTGCAACCACACTTCATTCCCAGATTTTCATCTTGACCACTAATAGATGTGAATGCTGAAATAGTATTTGGCTGTGTTAACAAAGGTTTATTTATGGGCAGGCAACTAAAGGGCATGTGATAAAAAATGTTATTTCTGATAGAAGTAGTAATACAGTTTTGGTACACAGTCTACAGTACATGGCAAGTACCTCAAATGCAAAGCACATATCTCTAGTCCAAAAGGAAAGAATGAACTGTTGTATGACTTAACTTTTCAAATCTTTTTTTTTTTTTTTTTTTTTTTTAATATACCTGTCTGATAAGCATTGTTTAAAATACAGTACTTAAACTGTTTTGCAATTATAGATTTTGGTGTTTCACCTTTTTTTAGATACATGTATTGCCTTCATCTGAGTTGCAGAGGCTTTTAGAGTACAACTAATCTGACCTATTCTAGACATTTTAGGGTAAATGTCTTTGTCCTCACTGAAACAAGTCAAACTAACAAAGGTGAGTAATAGATCCACATAGTAAATCACTAACTCATTGCTGACTGTTCTCAGATTAATCCCATTCTTGACAATTTTGCTGTTCTTGGCTTTCTGTGTGTACATGTGTTATTCTTGTTTATGTGTTATTCTTGTTGATGTACGTATGACTGTGGATAGGGGGACAGTTACTTCTCCTGGTAGAAACTGATTTATTTGTCAGTCATGACACCATCCCTGTAGCAAGTGAAAATCTGATAGCACTGTATAAGTCCTGATGAAGAAGAATTTATCTCCTTTCCATTCAATCTATCAGGGCCACTTTGGTTCTACCTTATTATTGAGATAACACTTGCACCTGGCACCGGTCAATCAGGATTACCTGAACACATCTATCCTATGCAAGAGCACAGTGTGTTTGTAACCGGTTATCACATGAACCCCAAATGGCTTTATATCCAATGTGAAAGCAGTAATTCCTTTCTGTACTAGTTTTCCTCAAGGATCACTCCAGTACTGAGATTTTTTTGACCTCATTATTTTCTTGAAGTTAAAAGGAATTGTTTTAGGTTTTAAGATTTATTTGCTTATACAATTTCTAATAATAATAATAAAAAACCTT
This sequence comes from Microhierax caerulescens, assembly GCA_035590215.1. Lineage (NCBI taxonomy): Eukaryota > Metazoa > Chordata > Aves > Falconiformes > Falconidae > Microhierax > Microhierax caerulescens. The sequence goes on from JAVJGJ010000014.1 coordinate 96,570,362, forward strand.
AAGTATCTAAATAGAGTACTTTATTTAAAGGCTCTGTTATAGTAAACTTATAATTCAAGTAGCAAATGAATACTTAAGATATTATAAAATTCGGTGTTTATATAATTTTAAATTTGAAAAATCTAAAAAGCAAATTAATTATGGAGCGAACATTTTGATCTTATTTCACTTTGCTCAGTAAAGTAGCAAGATAAGTTTTTACTAGTTATTATGATTCATGACAGTTGCAATTCCATTAAAATGATCTCAAGTCAGACCTCAATAGTCAGATACCATGCTGGCCTTTGTTCTTCATCGTCTAATGAAAACATTCTTCTACTTCTCTACTTAAACACATCTGTGGCAGTTTACCCTAGATCTTTTTCTCTGCATGAAACACATTTGTGGATGCTATTGCTTTTTTACTGACAAAATAAATGCCCAGTATTGTGTTTTTCCTCGGCTCATAGTAAGACTGGTGAGACTAGCTGGTGCACCAGAAGATAACCCTTAGGCTGGAATGGGTGCATCCTCCAGATAAATGTTATTTAATGTAAGCAATGAGAAAGAAACAGTTTTGAGATCTTGAGCTTGGATGTTATTAATCCAGGACCTCAAGCTGACTCTGACCAATCTTGGGCTTGAAGCTTTTCAGGCTTAGGAGAATGCCATTTTGGTCTGAAAGATAATTTTTTTAAAAAGATACTTTTATTGTAATTACCTTTATCATTAGATCAGAGTACAGTTCTAGTGGTCTTTTGTGTTAATCTGAAATTGAGCTAGTTTAGGGAAATAAGATACATTTTTTAAACAAAATTGGTAGTTGTCAGTGGTTTTCCTGAGCCAAAGCAATGTCAAAGGGTCTCCTGGCAGTAACGGAGCTGGCAGTGCTGAAAAGAACTGAATACTCGAGGAAGCTGAAGGTGACTAAAACTGGTAGTGATTACTGCCATTAGAAACTTAAAAAGTAGCTGGAGGAAGGAACATTTTTTTGGTCCTTACTTGTTTATGCTAACTTACATACTAAAAACTTAAAATACCCAACAATTTCAGGCAAGGGGCTATGGGTAAAAACATAGCATATTTTGCTGGGAAAAAGAATCCTTTTACCTTATTAGATTTATTTCTAGTTCTTCAGATTTCTATTTCCTTGCAAGTAAAAGAGAATGTTAAAGCTTTGAATTAATTTGAAATTTAAATTTGAAAATTAAAGCTGAGATTTTGTTACTCTATTTTAAGATGCCAGCTGTCAACAGGCCATCAAAGTTTATCTTTTACATTCAAAGGAAAGAATTAATGGGTAGCACTCATATGAAATGATGAAATATGGGCATCAGTCCATTTGTTATTCAATTATACATTCCTATTAATAGAAGTATTCACTACTGTGTGTTTACATATGTACCTTGAGTTTCCATTCATTGCATCATTGTTATTACCAAACGCCTTTAAAGTCTGTTTAGACTAATCAAAATATATATTAAAGAGTGTGCAGACAGTATCCAACAGCAGCAGAGGTGAGTAGGTACAGTTCCCTACATAGTTCAGCCAACACATTTGCAGTAAGACCATGGAACATGCATGTTGGAAGATGAAAATGGTCTCATAGAATTGCATGCAATTCCATATAGAAAAGACAAATTTATAAAGGAAATAACATTCTCTGGGTAGTTCATATGAAGAAGAAATAAGTTCTGAAAAAGAATGCCAGCGACATACTAGTTCTATACCGTTATATTACCATGGAAAGTGTAGTAAGGTTCTGAAAGAAAATGGCTGGTGTGGGAAATTCCTACACTGGTTGCATAAATATTACAAATTCAGTATGGTCTTGACTTTTAATATAATGACAATGGCAAAATCTAAGCGCATACTATGCCTCAGTTTAACTTCAAATGTCTGAATTTGAAATTTGAAATTTCAAATATATATTTTTTTAGTAATGTAAGTCAAACTATATGACAACACATAAGCAGTATGAAAATGAGACAACTGTAAATGAGAGCAGAACCTGATCACTTGAATTTGAGGGTAGAGATTCTTTAGAAATTCTATGTTGATTGTTATTTTATAGCAGCTTTTAGCTGTATTAGATGAAGACAACATGACTCTAAACACTTCTAATTTCTTTTCCTGTGACAGTATATCAAGACTGCTTAAATTTTCTGATACTACAAATGACTAGACATCCTGGAGTGTCCCAATGAGTCACGTTCCAGTTTTCAACCTCACATTCTGTGAATATGAGCAATAACTCATGACCTAGCTACCCAAGGAATTATATAAGGAATAGGAATGATAATTTGTTAAGCAAGCGACACTCTATGGGTGGAATAGATTTTAAAATAAAGCTGAATTAGCTTGGAGAATCTCATACAAAATACTTATAAAATAATAGATGTGACAAATGTGAGCAAATGGATTACTGTTTTTCATCAAACTGAATAAAAACCTGGGAAAAAAAACATCCATACACCTTTGATAGCTGCATCATTCAGCTGATACTAAGTATTATTTTTTCTCCTTGCCTTAAAAAATGATTCTGCTAGAATTGTTGCTGTGTGGACTCAGCCTTTTAGACAACAACATGGAGAATACAAAACTGAACGAAAGTACATAGTCTCATAAATCAGAAGAAATACATACAAACAGAAGGGAAAAAAAATAAACATGTGAAGAGGAAACATTTTTTTTGGACAGAAAGGGGAAGATGTCAAAAATAAGGGGGAAAATGTTTCGCCTATAGTAACTTTGAAATAGGATTTAATAAAATGGACAGCCAAAACATAGAGATTCTTGTTTTCCTCAGTAATGTGTAGTTTTTCTAGTGCACAAATGCTAAGCAGTCTTTTGGGAAATACTTCAGTCACCAGCCAGTCTGTTAGACTCTGCTGTATGAAACCAGACTTTTATTAAAAAAACGTAGTTGCCTGAAATTAAGTTTTGAATCTCAAATAAATCTCAAGAAGTACCAGGAATCCAAAATATTATTGAAGTCGTTATGAACTGTGTGTATTCAGCAGATTTTTGCTAACTTGTGGATTTAACACACTGACTATAGAGACAAGCCCGAAATATTTGGCTGAAGTATTTTCTCTCTTTAACTATACTATAAAACTGGAGAAGATGGGATTTTCTGAAGTTAGTACAAACCTATCATCCCAAGGGAGTTGTATACATTGGCACAGCAAATTGCCAATTGCAGCACTTGCTAGTACACTGCTGAGAGAATTACCAGCATCTGGTGCCTCCAAAGATTAGCAGTCAAATTGCCTAATCAATTTGACTAGGCGAGAATCATTAAAGGGGGAAAGGTAATCTGGTGTGCAGGTATGTTCTGAGGGAAAGGAAGGAAAATATAAAACCTCAGGGAAAATTTATTTAATTTAGGGAAATATTCTAATGCTGATCCACCCACACAAAGGTAACAATGAGTGATATTTACAAGGCACACAGAGTAGCACTAATACTGACATTTGATAAACTAGTTTTTGTTATTTGTTTTGTTCATAAAGTTGTCTAGTAAAATTAATTTCACAATTTTTCTCTTTCTTCAGCAAATACATTCATTCTGTAATTCTGGGAGAGCAAGGAAGAGCAACAGATGAATTTTATGATTGCCAGGTTGATTGATAAATAATAAAGAAAACATTCTTAAGAATTAAGAATAAATCTAAAGACAGCTTTCCCCCCCCCAAAAAAAAAAAGAAAAAAAAAGAAAAATAAAAGGAACCCACCTTCCTTTGCCACAGGTGTTGCTAATAATGAACATACACATTTCATGTTTAACCCAATAGTAGAAAAGAAAAGCAAGTGAATGACAGTATGCCAGTAGACCAAGCAAAGGCAACATAAACAGGTTATTGATTTTCTCCTTCTGCATCTTCACCCTAAAGTAGACAAGGTAAATCTCATATTATTTGCCGTGTAAACTGTGCAAATAATATGGGATTTAGCCTGTCCCTTCAACAACAGACCAAGATCTCTGACTTTTTCCATGTCTGCCTCAACCTTTTTCCTGGACTGTCAGAGAGGACTTTAACCACCAGAGGTTGTAAGCTGACTTTTCTTCTTATACTAGAATAAACATCTAAAATTGATCAAATAAGTAACAACAGAGATGTATCTCTTTCTCTCCACTGACTGCAAGCAGGTCAGTTGTAGCATGGATTAAAGTCATCCAAGAATCTTGGTGTTTGGAAATAACAGAGCAAGTAATTCCTGCGTTTTATTACTTAGAAAGAGCAAATATGCCTTAAGAATAAAGTTATTTGCTGTGCACCACAATCTATGACAGCAAAGCAAGAATATGTCCTGTAAGTCATGGAGCTGGGAGCTTCATACTATCCTTTAGGCTACAACTTTCTTCTTTATTCTTTTCATCCCTCTACTGCTGCTAAAAAATACTGTCTTTGCACTTCTTCTGGTGTAGAGGAATGAAGCTGGGTTAATTATCACTGATAATACACAGCTGTGGGGTGGCTTTAGGGGTGGTGGGTTGGCCAATATAGATAAGGTGCAGCTGTGGCTGGTTAGGTAGTTGAGAGCCAGTGAAGAGGGAGCAGTGGAGCAAGAAGCAGAGGAAGAAGCAAGGGAAGAGAGAAAGAGCTCGTGCTCTGGGTGAGGCGAGAGGAGGCGAAGGCAGTAGAGGGACTGTATGAAGAGTGTGCTGGTATGAGGTGGTGAAAGACCTTGCTGCAGCTTGATAGTCTGGAGAGTGCTGCAACATTCTGGCACACCTTATAGAGGCTGCTAGCATAGACCTAAAAGGTGAGAAGCTTTTTATATCTTTTTAATACATAGTCATGACAGACCAAATTCAGTTCAGGCCTGCAGAATTCTCTAATTTCGTGTATATGATTCAGAAAATATACTGTTTAGCTTTAGTCACCATGAGCTCTGGACGCTGACATTTGTGGAAAGAAATGAAGGACCCTTCTGTCAAGCTCATGTAAATTGTAGCACTGTTTTCTGCTAAGTTTTCAGCTTCTCCTCCATCCAGGCCAGCTTCAACACGACTAGAATTGGTAGTGTCTAAAGACAAAGGGGATACTGGTAACCTTTTTAAGAGTATGGTTATAACAAATTCCCTTAAAACCTACTTTTGTTAATTATCAATGAAAATTGCACATTGGTGACTAAGCTTTTATTTTATTGGCAGAACACCTTTGACTTTATAGCATTCACATCAGTAAGTGAAGCTACGTACTATAAAAAACTAGACAGTTTAGACTATAATTATTATATTGAATATAACAATTAATCTGCTTTTGTTACTGTTATTATTTGAATGTTTTGATTTCAGGCCTCTCCCAGAATTACAGCATGCCGTGACATAGTGCAAGACGCAGATTATATCTAAACTGCTCCAGGAAGAATTCAAACTATTAACATGGGACCACAGCTGCAGAAGATGGCCGCTATGCTCATCTACTCTTCCACTCCAAAAACTCATTCTTTTTCTATTACTTTGGTTGGACTCTGCAGTCCAAGCATTTGTAATGTACAATTATTTTTAGCTTTCCTAACAGTTTTCACTTGGGTTTGGGACTTGGGGTTTTGTTTTTCTTTTTTCTTTTCTTCCCTTTTTAGCCCCAACTAACATCAAAACATGAGCAGCAATATAGTAATTCTGAAAGTTTTAAAAATCTTAATTCTTTTACAAAATTTTATTTATCTTCTAGTTATTCATCAAATCATGTCAGGATTCAAGTATAAAAGACACAAAATGAGAGACTTGAAAGGTAGGAAATTGAAGCACATCTTTATGTGACTGAGAATTAACTCCATTTAATAATTAACTTGATAAAAAACATTTAAGTAGTCTTTGGGTAAGCTTAATCATGAGAGGTGTAGCCGCAGTGTGTATCTGTGACTGAGACCTAATATTTGGGTTTGAATTTGTTGAATGACTATGGGACAACATTTTTCTGCTGAAATCTTAATTTTCTTCTCGTTTTACAAGCTATGGTTATTCTACATTACCTAAGTAACTAGGTAAACAGTTATTAGCAGTCTTACTTCAGTCCCTGGGAAAGCTCCTCCTGGGTGCTATCACAGGTCGGATGAAGCACAGGTCTGGGAAAAGACAGCACAGACTCACCAAGAGCAAATCCCGCTTGACAAACTTGATTGACTTCTATGACAAAATAACCTTCTCGGCTGATGTGTAGCCTTTTGATATGGTATTCCTACAGCCTTCTTATAGTGAAAACAATGGGTTGTGGTGTAGACTAGTGACCTGTACGGTGGGTGGGGAACTGGCTGACAGGAAACACACAGAGTGTGGTGGTAAATAGCTCCTTTTCTAGTTGGCAACCTGTCATGAGTGGGGTCCCTCAAGGATCGATAATGGGCTCAGCACTGTTTAATATCTTCATAAGCAATCTGGATGATAGGATCAAGTGTAGCATGATGAACTTTGTTGATGATACTAAACTGAGTGGGGAAGTGGGTGCTTTGGAAGGGAGAGCCACCTTGTAGGGAGACCTGGAATAGGCTGGAAGAGCGGGCTAACAAGAACCTTATGAAGTTTGACAAGGACAAGTATAAGGTCTTGCACCTGGAAAAACATAATCCAGGAATGCAGCACAGCCTGGGACCTAACCAGCTGGGGAACAGCTCTGCAGAAAGTGACCTGGGGATCCTGGTGGGCAACAAGCTCAATATGAGGGAACAGTATGCTGCTGTGGCAAAGCCAGCCAACAAGATGCTGGGATGCGTCAACAAGGGCATCACCAGCAGAGATAGAGTGATCATCCCACTCTAACCAGTGTTTGTCAAGCTGCACCTGGAATACTGTGTTCAGTTTTGGTTCTTGCTATGCAAAAAAGCTGTAGACAGGGTGAAGGGAGTCCAGAGAAGGGCCACAAAAATGATCAAAGGACAGGGAAGCCTGCCATGTGAGGAAAAGCTGAGAGAACTGGGTTTGTTCTTGAGAAAAGAAGGATTAGGGCAGACCTTATTGCTGTGCTCCAATATTTAAAGGGTGGCTACAAAGAAGATGGAGATTCCCTCTTTCTAAGGTGTCACATGGAAAAGATGAGAAATAATGGGTACAGGTTACTCCTGGGGAGACTGAGATTGGACATCTGAGGAAAATGTTTTGCAATGGAAACAATCATGCATTGGAATAATCTCCTCAGGGAAGTGGTGTGTTCCCCAACGTGGGACACTTTTACGATTTAGCTGAACAGGGTGCTGGGCCATCTTGTCTAGATCATGTGTTTGCCACGCAAGGTTGGACCCAGATGGTCCTTGAGGTCCCTTCCAACCTGATATTCTATGATTCCATGAATATACCATTTTATATTTTATTGTGCTTTCCAAATTTCAATGAAATAATTTTAACAAAACTATTTTTTATTGTTTCAAATTTTAATACATACCTTTTTATCAATCAACATTTAATAGTGCTGAATAACTACATAATGTTTTAGAGGCTTTTCTTTCAATACATTGACTGAGGTATTTCCAGTTATTTACTTTAAGTTGAACTGTTATCAGACAGAAGCAAACTTGTGATAGATTAGGTCAAGAGCACGATTTTTATCTTAAATTCTAAACAAAACTATTTATATACACAAAAATGTATACATACCTACACATATAAGATAAAATTTTCTCCCTGATTTATGTGTACAATATATATGGCATACAAGACATGAAGTTTTTCCTTAGTTACTGTCTGTTAGGAGTTAAAAATTAGAAAGTTTGGCTGGCTTTTTTTTTTTCCATAATTATGTACCAGAACCTATAAAATATGCTTAAAATTGATTTGTGATGAGAAGATATGAAATGAGATCCATATTCTATTTTTAATCTTTTTTGTTATATGCTGTTCTCTCATGGTCTGTTAATAATTTTTCTTGAGTAAGCAGATTTTTATCTTTGTGCCCAATGGTTGCATTTCAGAACAGCCTGACATCCACCATAAATTTATCACTGAATTTATAAAGAAGGAGATAAACCCCACTATTCATTTCCCTGTCAAATCAACTTTTAATGGAAGTTTGAGTCTTTATCCTGTGTGAGGTAAAAGAGGAAAAAAAATCCCAAACCAGCAAATTAAGAGCAGTCTGGGATTTTATTATTCTGGATAAAACTTCTTAAAACAAGACCAATGAGACTATAACCAGAATGAAAAATTAATAAGACATTTTAAATAGAATCCATTTAAATGGCTTATATTCAAGAAAACATATTATCGTATCTGAAGAACAATTTATAGTTAAAACCATATGGAAACTTCTTTTACAGTTCTTTAGGCATTGGCATGATGCATAATTCTTTCCTACAGTACAAAACGTAGAAAGGTGATATGTACTCATCAGTAAAGCCTTTTAAGACCATCCTCCTGTTTATGTAGAAAGAAGAGTATTCCCATGTTTGAATAGGTACCAAACAGCATAATTGTCCAAATGCAGTTCTTAGAAATGTGATAGATACAAATATTGATAAAAATCCTATGTGTCCTTTTTCTTACAAGAACAGCTCTGAGGAACAGCAATGTAAAATTAAATATGTTTTAGCTACAGACTGAATCATTCTCACTAGATTAATACAACCCAGTGATCTAGATAAGAACAGTTGGATAATTGGAACAATGGATAAATATATAAATAACAGCAATTAAATATTCCAACATGTGTTACTATTCCCATTTCACTACATTTATTCTACTTAAAAAGATTACCTTGGCATTATGTGTGTTTTGCTGTACCATGAAATTATAACGTATAATTGTCAGACCTGTGGCAACAGTATAAAGTTACAAATTAAGGTTAATAATTTAAATTTAAGATCAGATGCTGGATGGTGAAGGCAGACTATTTTTATGAAATGTTGCTATTAAAATTATACTGAAGGAAATAACACGATGGCTTTTTCTAAAAATGTTCAGTTACTTCACATGGCTTTAGGTAAGAATATATTTTCACTGGCATATAACTTTTGACACTTTCAACCTCATAGGTTTCGCCTAGGAGACTAATTTAGAATTAATTTCATGATGTTCTATAGGACAAAGTTGATTCTATCATATTTATATGAGTTTAAAACTATAACATGGCCCAAGTTCACATTTATTGCATACTAAAAATTTATACTTGCAAAAAGAGGATGTATATTCCTGGTTTGGGGTTTTTGGCTTAGCTGAATACTGTGACTTGATTGTTACTCATTTCTAGTAGAGTCCAGAATTTAAGCAGCAAGTTAATCTGTTGCTGCTGTGTCAGAGCACTTTACAGCAGCTGTTTGTTGTACAAAACACTTCCATTTAGAGAAAATTGCTTGGACATTACTGATGTTCAAAAATAGTGCTTCAATTTTTAAAAACTTTGTAAAATCCTTTTGACTCCTTTCAACGTATGCACAAACTTACACAGCTCACTAGCTAAGCAAACATACAGACATACAGATTTGTGAAGACATCAACCTGGCTCATTTTGGCGTTGTTTTAACATCTTAATTTTTATCTTAATTTATTTGACATAGCCAAAGAGAAGATCATAAAATGGAACACAACTTGTTAGGCTAATTCATTGATTTTCAAACTAAAATTAATGATAATGGCTTTGAAGTTGATAGCATCTTGATATATAATTTGGTAATACTTGGATAAAATCTGGGAAGAAGCTTCAATGGCAACAAGCTTTCTTGTGAAAGCTGAATAGAATTTTACTGACAGTGAATAAAAATGTCATGAAGGAAGTTGCTAATATTTCAATATGAAGTTGTATGGTAAATATAACTAATATATATCAGGAAAATTTATTTCACTACATTTATGATGATATTTTCCCTACTTCAATGTGTTTCAAGTATAACTGAATGAATGTATTGCTTTCCAAAAAGCAATGTATTGTATATGTAGTAGAAAAAAAATTAAGGTCGTGTGAAATACTAAAGTCATATCAAAAGTAAAAAATCAAATAGAATTTGTATACTGAGCATCACAGCAGTCAACCTCAAGTTAAAAAACCTATCATACATGTATGTACACACCACAATATCTAGCACAACCTGTTTTTTTCATCTGTAATTTCAGGTAGCCTGTACAAGTTTTACATCCAGTTGCTGTAATATTCTAGTGTGATTATGAAATTGTCAATAAATTTCAAAAAATCTATTTGAAGACTGAAGGTTAATTTAATGTCATTTCTGCACTACTTCCAGCATTGTGCCCTAAGCAGAAAAACAGAGCTGATTTTATATCCACAGTAAATAAAAATTCCAATATTAACTAATTTTAGTGGAAAAAAAATAATTATTCTAACATATTTCTTTCCTCCTGACATCCTCACGGTCACCACATTTTCTGTAAACTTGTCATCGTGCAACCTGCAAGTGGGAAGATAAAAGCCCAGGAAGCAGGTTATAAAATTTGTTGTTCCATAAAGTATATGTATAAGGATTACTGAATCGCTTCATACTTACTGTTGTTGTTAATATCACGTCTTTAATTTTAAAATATATTTGACCAGTGTCTGGTACAGTGGTACAGGATCCAGTTCTGTGTGACTGGGCTGCTGTTCCACTGCAATGGGCGATGCCTCTTGCAAAAGCGTTCTGCTAGCATGGTAGTGTGGGACGTTATGGCAGAGTTTCTGGCACGGCTATTTATGCACAGCTAACAGCTACGTAATATACTTAGTTCTGTGTGAATAACTGATTCTAACAGTGAAATACTGAAAAATAAATTTGTTTTGAGTCATATTGAAACAAGTGGCCTTCCTTTTTATTGCTGAACCAAAATACTGCAAATATTTTGGTTTATATCAAATTAGTATTCAGTTATTTTCTGGAATTCTTTTCTGCTGTTGTTTGCATTTATGTTCTCTTTGCTTTGCTCCTTGAGAAAACATTAGTTTTCTTATGAGCAATACACAATGGAAGCTGAATTTACTGTACGGTTGGGTCCAGTGTCTATCTCTTCTGCTCTGCAACAGACCCTGCCCCTTCTGAAGTCTCCATAACACTTCCACTGAGCCAGACACGCTGTGATCAGTGGGGAATTCTGCTTATGATGATTGGTAAGTTCATTGGTGATGACTGCTCATCTGAAGGTGGCTGAGCTCAGCCCACTTCTTCCTCACTTACCCTTCAGCCTCAATGCTATTGATCACAGTACCTTCTCTATCAAGCTGTTCTTTTTCTTAATCTGTAAGAACTTCATAATGCTTGAGACATCAATGTTAAAATTGATTGAAATCTATCTTGTTGGGTACAAAAGGCTATCAAAGATGAGCTAGAAAAGGGGTTATTGTATAGCCTGTTTCATTTTAAGTAGATTGTCACACAGTCATCTTGACATGAAAGATGTTTCCAAATTTTGGGATGAACATTTTGCTTAAACATTCCTTTTTCAAATGAAATATTCACTGGCTACCTGATGGCAATAATTCATCAATTATTTTGAAGAAAAATCTGGATGTTGGTTGAATCAGATTTTTCAGGTTTAACTTTCTATATCTTTTCAGCATCTAGTCTGTTGGAAAAAGTTTCTCATCTGTACATCTTGAAAGAAGACTAGTAGTAAGCACACTCAGCAGAATCATTTAAGGTAGTATTTCATGCCAGCTGAAAGGAAGTCCAAGGAAAAAGAATATAACTGATTGCTTGATATAAAACATTTGATGGCTCTTTAGAAGCAGTGACAAATACTACATCTATAAGTAAGTAAGCTTGAGGGAAATAACAGAAAACTTTCCTGTCTCCCAACATTTAGATCTTGTGCACCTCCGGGGACTATTTAATACACGCAGTATGATACCTTAGGTACACAAAGTGCAAGAAATGGGACATATTAAGGTGTGTGTCCTGTACAGTAGCAGATCCAGAGCCTAAGCCGTTGTGGGACTCTCTTAAGGGCAGTCAGGGTTAATGAATTGACTGGCTGTTCTGTCAGACTGTCTCTGCTATGGTCCTGCCACTTGTGACAAGGCTGGGGTGACTTATCAGCTTCCTTCTTCATGGTGGTGTATTTCTATTGTCATATAATAATGGATGGGGATGCACGTCCCTACTATCAAACTACCTAGTGTTTGGCAGAAGGGGCTATTAATCTTAAGTTTACTAGCAAGATAAAGAATGAAGAGAGAGGAATCTTTAAAGTTCTTGTACTGATGGCAGAAACCAACATTGTGCCTCGCATTAGTGTTATTGTTGGTGCACTGGCTACATTTAACTTTTTAGCAAAGCCTACAGATTAATTTAAAGCCTAAATTCAGCAGGGAAGGGGATGCTCACAGTGGTTAATAAAAGGTTCGGCTCACTTGGAGGGTTAGGTGAATGTTAAGGGTCTATTGGTGCCTTCATAGAAAAAAAAGCAGAAAGATTAACTCACCTAGCATTTGACTTTTATATTGTATGTTAGGCAAATTACCTGAGGAAACCTAAAAATAGGATATACAAGCACTCAAAAATGTCTTTGTTGTGAGTGTTATAAATTAGCTAAATTTCATGTAGTCAGCTTTCTCTTTCACCCTTTTACTCGTATTTGGAGAACGATATTGCCAGGCCAGACAGTCACCTTCCCTCTATGCACACTATTTGTTTGGCTTGTCATGAGCGGCTGGGCAGCCTTAGGCACGCAAGATGTTCGCTAATACTTACTCACCGCAGGTCTCCCTGTGTTCTCCCATGAACACCTTTTTCTCTTATTCCTGAGCAAAATATCACGTACACTGAAACTCTCACAGCCTCATCTTGCAGAAAGGCTCTGAATGCACAACTTCTTTGTAACATGGTGCCCACAACACATTGTTCTGGGAAACACTGAGGACAGACAGCAATTAGAAATTCCTGGTAGCCTGTGGTGAGTGCCAGATGTGTATTTACCTTTAGGTATTACCAACCGCATGTAGCATGAAGTCCTTTGTGCAAAGGGAAGATTATACAGATTTTTCAGGTTCATAAGGAAGCTTGTAAATAATTTTCTATATTGTCCAAAAGCATTTGTGCATTTCTTTGGCATTTGAAACTGATTAAATAGCTAAATCTGATGAGAAATGCAAACAGAAAAAAAGCGGGTGGAGGTGTAGGCCATACTGATGAGGAAAACATTAACAGATATCTGAGGAAAGTTATCTACACTGGGAATATCCTTTGGAATCATCCTTTTCCAAAGGAATCAGTCTCCATGGAGTGCAAGGAAGTCACAGGTTGAAATAATTTCATATCTTATGGCCTTTTGGCCTCATACTTGTCAGGGATTAGTTGGTGTGAGTATGAAAGCTTGATAGCTAAACCCCAAGGCCTGGGCAAGTGTTATCGACATTTGGGCAGAGTTAAAAAGGTGGTTGAGTTAAAAAGGTGGCAGAGAAAAATATCAATTGGATTTGGGCAAGGTTTGCAGAGCTTTTTTGGCTGAAGTGGCTAAAGGAGCTTGTGTGCCTGTATAAAGTAAGCCATTTAGACACCTTGGGATTTTGCATGCCTAAACCTGGACAGCTAGCAGATTAGGATGTTAAGTGGCTGCCGATATCATGGGGAGGTGGCTGAGATAAATTGCAAATCCAGATTTAGTTGTGTAGTTCCACCTGGACGACTGATTTAGTGAAGACAAATCTAGATATAAATATATATCTGGTGGTGATACAACAGCTCTGAAAAAAGCCCCCAAAGTTGATATGCTTTTAGAAATCAAGATTTTCTAATCAGTACCATAGTAATAACAAAAAGACTTGTGTATATATAGGAAGTGCAATAAAATTTACTATTCACATTTAAGCTAATATGATGATACATCTGTTAAATACCATGGTTGTGGTCTGTGACAGGGTTTTTCCCAAATCAGTTTTCCATGAAATCTTAGTCATTAGTTTCTACTGTTACTCCCTTGAAGACTGTTTTTTGTTTGTTGTTGATGTGGCTTTTGATTGTTTATAAATGGTAAAAAAGGTGTTAGCCTTCAGCTAGAAGTCATTTTCCTTCTGGCTGATGATCTGGCTTCCTACCACTATACTGAACATTCCCAGAAAGGATTTAGTTGTTTAAAAAGCAAAATGCTTGTGCATCCTGCTTCTCCAATATTGTAACAGTATTTCTGCAATTCTGTCTGTAATTCCAAATGTTTGGAGCAACTTCCTTCTGTGATAGTATCTCACCAGTAGCTCACGCTAATGCTGTGTGGCTAAATAAAGCACCCAAAAGCTGAGATCTGTAAAACTAGACATGGAAATAGTTTTCCCAAAACTGCTTTGTTCTTCACAATATTTGAAATACTAATAAAGTTTTTCATCAGCATGTTCAATGGCAACATTTGCAATAAGATCACTGGCTGATTTTGTGCAGATTTCAAAACAGGTTTATTATACTTTGTAAAAGACTCTGAGGCTGAATGGGAAGAAGAGAAATGAATGCCCTCAGGAAACATCTGGTTTTTGTTGATCTGAAATATTTGAAAGGTTGGCATATTTTCGTTCAAAATAAATTTTGAAAAATTATGAACAGCTATTACGTAAAAACTGATGGAAATCTTGCTTCACTAAGAAATGATTAAGATTCCCTAAACTTAAGTGTTTGTCGTGATAGGTAAGAAGACACATAGCATGGAATGCATTAGATGAAAGGATAAATCACACAACCAAACCAGCATTGTGTTTGATAATAGCAGATAGTGTCTTTCATTATAAAACCATCTCCTATGAAAAACCAAGCTAAAAAGACTGTGCAATCTTTTCACATTCCTACTTTGGCCTCAGGGCTTAGGCATACAGCTCAGGATATCTGAGTGATGCTAGCTGCCATAAAGCAAGAGACAGAACCATGCAAGTAGATGCAGTAAGATCATGACTCACACGTGGGGCGCACACACCTCACAAAAATGACTGATTTCCCAACTGCTGTCACTTTGGGACACTCAATTGAAACCAGATTCATGGCTACTTACCAAAATTGTAGAACCAAAATAGTAGACTAAATCAATCAGAAAGTTAGAAAGAAATGCTTCGGGGCAGAGGAAACTCTGTTAGTTTTAACTCTTCTGGTGTTAATAGACAGGAAAAAATACCATTGATCTTAAAAAAGTAGCTGGAAAAAAAGATTCTCTCTCCATTTTCTTATAACAGTCTTCTGTTGTTTGTTACTGTTTTGTGAAGTAGTAACTTGTATTCAGAGCCTTGTTGGTAAGTTTTAAGATCCAGAGAAACTTAGTGTTGTGGGTTCATGGAATCCATCTATAGGGGATTCGTCTGACAGTTTATGTAATTTGTTCAGAGGAATATTATGAAAGTCCTAGAGGAAAGTGGTCCAACAGCATGCAAGGAAAGTTTTTTTCATTCCTGATTTTAGAACACACGGGGAGTATATATGTGGGGTTCTTCACATATAGCAATTCCTAGAAGCCTAATTGAAGCTTAACATTGAAAATGTGCTCCCCAGCTCCTTGTCCACTACTGCACAAGAAGGACAAAGAGAAAAAAAAAAAAAAAAAAAAGGAAAAAAGCAAATGGGAAAAAGGTTTCAGTAGTACCACACCTTAAAATCAAAACTTGTTCCCTTGACAATTTCCAGCATAATTTATAGCACACTCCTTGTGACTGCACTGAGGATAAGATTATTCTATAAATAAAAATTATATATTATACTTACGTACAGGAAGTAATTTAAGATTTTCCTACTAATGTAATAAAGTTAAAACAAACAAAAAAAGATTCCAGAAAAGGTAAAAAAGGTAGAATATGTTAGTAACTATTATAAGTGTTATCTTACCTGTATGGTAAGAATGCATTTCTGGGAAAATAAAAGGAGGTTACAAATTAGCATAACCAATGCATCCATTTGCTTTTAGCTTCTAGATCAAATGCTTGGCTTGTAAAACAGCAAAGCTATCATATAAATAATTTCAAAAAAACCCCATTTGAATAAAGTAATATATTTTCAAATGGATTTTGCCATCAAAGGAAAGCTTCACAGCAATATGAACACCAATTTAGAATTGATAATGTGTAGGAAAACCCAAGTTTTTTTTCTAAGTAAATTATTTCTGCTTAAATATTACACTACGAAACTATTTCTGCCATTTTGTGCTTCATTTTGTCTTTTATTCTTTGTCTTCAACTCACTGAGGATTCACAGAAAATCATTACACCTCTTTGAAAACAGAACTGTAAGCCTGGGATCTATTTATTCCTTCATAATGATAAAAGAATCATTAATGCAACTGCTATTTTTGGATTTCATATGAAGTCATAGCTTAGATGTTGAGCTCTTGTATATGCTCACTTGGAAAAAAAAATAATCAGGAACTCAGTTTTGAGAAACAGCAACAACTGATCAAACAAAATATATCAACCAATGTAGCAGGTTAGTTTGTGGCAGCAAGAAGGCAAAGTTTATATAACTATAAAATGGAAACTGAAGTTTCTTTTCTCTTGTGAGGCCTTTAGATGCCTCTGCATCAATGGGCTATCACAACATGAGTTCCTGCATATATGACTATAGAGACAGCATTTATTGGAAGTAATAGAATACTTTTGCCTTGTAAATTTATGGAGATACTACTGTAGCTGTTATGCTTTGATCACGTTTTCTAGGCTACATAAGCAATCATAATAATGAGTTTATTTAAAAAAAAAACTTGCAGAGAATCAAAGAGCCAGAAAGACATGATGATAACATTGTTCTATATCAACTGAACCCAGAATTTGAAAAGGCTTGTGTCTTTGTTTTGTTTTGGTTTGGTTTATTTTCTGATTAGCTGTGGAAAACTAAAGGCATCCATCACAGAAAGATGCAACACACTGGAATTCAATGTCTTATCTATCCATATATTGACTTGGGTTTATCCATCTTTTTTTGCAATAATCTAAGCTTAATTGTGTTTTACACTGTGGGGAAAAAAAAAAAAAAAAAAAAAGCTGGGAATGTGTGTCCTTTTGTCTTAACTTCCTAATTCTTTAGAGAATAATTAATTTTTACATAGAGGAGGAAAAAAGAGGAAAAAAATCTATTTTCTTATTTTGGAACCAAATCAAAGGGATTAGCTATGTCTGCAAATCAAGCACACACTTTAAAACAATCCTTGATGGTCAGTAAATTAACTTGTAACCAGTTCCCCTTAAAGTTGTGAGGGGCATTTCACTTGAGTGCCCAGACCTACAGCTGTAAATCCAGACTGTTGGATGAACAGAGAATTCAAGAAATGGCCACATTCCGTCTGATCTATCTCAAAAAGGCAAGAAACTTAAAACTGCTAAAGAAACATCTATGATCATAATCCAAACATTAATTCTTCAGAATACATCAGAAATTTCTGGACTAAAGTCTACAGTTTTCCCTAATTTGTGGCTGTCTCAGTGTGCAATTTTGGATTGAGTTTACTCTTAGCAAGTCCATTGCAAACTGGAGATGATTAAAACATCAGTTGTAAATCTAAAAATTAATGTCTGTATATATATAACTAAATATTTTATCTTTGTTCAAATATAAATTAACATCCATTTGGGTAGTTTTGCTTTTTTTTTTTTTCCTGTTTCCAAGGAACAGAAATGTACTGGGTAGTTAGACCTTGGAGTTCCTTGTAGATGTATTTGGCAGTTTTCTCAGAAATTCCTTACATCTCTAATGAGAGAAGGATCCTTGCATGTATCAAATGCCAGTAAAATTAGTCTGGGAAAAACATGCATACTTGAGTGACTAGTTCTTGCATGGGGATATATTGATCTGTGGGGATGCATTTTAGATTAAAACTATAAAAGGACTTAAGAAAACATTTTAATTATATTTTTCATTAATATGGAATAGTATTATTTATACTATTATTTTTTTTTCAAAGCAGAAGAAAAGTATGATTTTATTTGCCAAGGACATTGCAGCCATGGATATAAGGAGCTGAGTTTAAAACACAGATTCTTTTGTTTCTGGACTTTTTCTCCCCTTAGATAAAAAAAAAAACCAAGGCATATTTTTAACTTAATTCTAGTATCAGGCTATACTCATAGACTGCTTCATAAACAGTAAGTTCTATGTAGTAAACTGAAATTATCTCAAAGTTTTTGAAATGCTTTAATTTGGGAATAAGGATAATAAGTTTTGGAAAAATCTTCAATATCTGGACACTTTGTTATGGCTTATTTCTGTCATCATAAATGGATGTATGTGTGTGAAAGTACACAGAATCACTAAGAATAAGAAAAGGAAGTGTATTCCCTTTCTGGAGACACTTTGCACAGGGAAGAGTTTGGAAGGATGTTTCTGGAGCTTCTACCTGAGTTCCTTACCCTGTCTACTCTGCCCAAAGAGGTTTTCTTCTGTGTTCTTTCTGTCTGGCACCTACTCTAGCCCTGGCTGAACATCTCTCCATTAGAGTCAAGAGATAAAAAAAAAGATCTTAGTTGGGAGATCATGCAGTTTTGTAGTTACGGCAGCTCTTGGGGGCATGGAAACATAATCCTCTTTAGTGGAACAGCAACCTAGAGCTTGCCTCCCCCACCTTCTGAGTGGTTATTCTGGCCATTAGACTCCTGCACTAAAAACTACTAGTACCATACCTTAGTTTTCAGTCTTCGTTGAGCAGGGCCACAATGCAGAAGTATTCACCAGACTTTAAACATTATATGAAGACTTATACATATGGTTAGTGTGGGGAAACAGACATGGAGCACCGTCTAAATTTTAATACCCTTTAAGCTTCTAAGTCTTCTCTCAGATAGGTTCTCAGTGTGCTGAGTGTCATTTATGTGTTTATGTATAATTTTATATATATGCAACTATTATTTTTGGATCCGAAATTTTCCATGACTGAGCTCTGGGACACAGAAAGTTCTGCTTGAAATTTTGAGTAAAGACAATCCATCTGAACAGGTGCAAAAAAATATGTTTGATAAATTATGGAAGTGTTCTTGTAACTTGGAATTATGTGAGAGCAAAGAAAGTGCTTTCAGTGAGATATGTTCAAATTATGACTTAATGGATATCACATGCAAGACATGGTTAGTGTATTCCTCACCAGATTTTTAACTTAGCACCTGAAGTATTCAAACAAACAATGTTGCATTAGGCACCTGTGACTAATGTTGACGTCTAACAAAAAAAAAAAAAAAAAAAAAATTCCCAGTGGTGTACATAAGTTTTCTGCAATGCTTCGCTCTCGTTACCTGCAGCTGTTCCTCAGTGTTCACACTTGTGAAGTTTTATACAGTTTTACAGTCATAAGGGAGGGTTTCACTTGCCGTTTTGCAGATGGTCCCAATCCAAAGCAGACCGTTTTCTGTGATTCCAAGGTTAGGATGCACCTGATCTAATTTCAGATGTCTGCAATGAGATTCATATGACTCATTAGGATGAGGTAAATCCCACCCTAAAAATGCTGCTTTCATTCTGTTGACTATAAAGGATGTCTAATATAAATTGGTTCAGTGGTAAGTGTTTACTTATGAAAGATGAAAGATGTCATTGCTACTGACATCAGTACATTTGCATCAAGGACGAATGTCCACTATAAATGTCCATGTCTGTTTTCCTTAAAACAATGGAATATATCGTATGCAATAAGAAGGAGCTCGATATGGGTGTCCTATAACTACGACCAGACAGAAAGGAACTTCTTCATCAGAACAATAACATGCTTGTTGGGTCAGATTCTTTTCTTATTCTAACTAATGTAAAGTAGAAGTAATCTTGCAAAAGTCAGTAGAGGAAAACTGCTGTAAAATATGCACAACAGAATGACAGATCAGGTCTTTCGTAGTTCTTAGGTGCATAATAAATTTCTTCCAGGTCAAATTGCCTGTTAAGATGAATACCTTATTTTTAATGCAGTATTATATTTAGAAGATAAAAACTAAAGTGAGACTTTTCCACTTAAATCAGGCATTATATCTGAGGATTCAGAAGTCTGTGGTTTCTCAAATATTCTGCTTTTGGCAATCTATTCATACAACCTTATACATTTACTATATAAGGAAACATTATTTTTTTCAGTCATATATCAGTCTCATTTAAAGTTATGTTTTGAATACCATTTTCCCCCAGGTCTTTAAATGTTTTAGGGTCTAATTCCTATTGTTCTCAATACCTTTCAGCATCTGGAATTTGCTGGATGTGTTCATGTTTGCCCATAGTTTTCTTCAACCATCAAATTCACTAGTCAATTAACAGTTAAGTCAGTATATGCATTTTTTAATTATACAGATAAGTAACTTTCTCATCTTTTCAGACTCATGAAAACCAAAGGGAGTTCCATTTTAGTGTTGTAAAACCTGATTAAGTAAAAAGAAAAGTAGGTGATGGTGGTCCTCTTTCCTACGTTCTCTCCAAGCTTGCCCATCTCTGCTTTCTTTTCACAACTACATTAAAAGTACAGTTAAAATGGAGTATAAATAAAAAAAATCTATTTATAATTCAGTATTAGGAAACAAGATCTTGAGAAAATGGAAGCAGTCTAATTAAGAGGATTAGATAAGTTGTCAGTTTTATTTTAGAAAATCTCATAAAATTGGGAAATCTATGAAATTTAGCAGTTACATGGATGGTCCAGAACCGGGAATAGTTTAGAATAAATAACAGTTCATACTAACCTCTGTATGCAAATGTTATATTAAGTTATAAAATAGAGGTTACATTTCAATATGTATTTCAAAAAAGCAAAAAGCTTAGCTAGACAGATGTCTTCCAAGTGAAAAAGACAATACAGGGTGTGTCAGTGAAGAAGGATCAAGAAGAACATACATCTGCAAACCACAGACGCCACAGTACACCCAGCCACGAGTAGATTTACCCAGCTGGCAGAAAGCAAACTTCAAATCAAGACCAAAACTGCCAAACAAAATTATTCTGGTTCAAATAGATAGTTGCAGACCTGAAGCTGTCCCCAAACTGTTCCCAGATGTCCTAACACTAGTCAAACATTTCATTGTGGAGCCATGCTGTGAGCCCTCTCGGGCTTGTTTGTTCAGGGCTCCAGCAGGGGAGATGAATTCCAGCAGCTTGGAAGGGTATGTCTGGAAAGGCAGATGAGGCACTGAGCTGCTCCAGGATTTTCCAGTTTAGATTTCACTAGAATGAAGGCAAGTTTTAGGGAAAGATAATAATATTTAAAAGCATGCTTCCACACAGAGCATGGTTCCAAAAACATTTAAATTACATTATTGTGAGAAGACAGCTAATGGGTGAGTTACGAAATACTTATCTGGTGCACATATATAGTGAAAATATCCCACACAATACGATGAGAGTGTGTGTTACAGCACTGGTATTAATAATAGTCCATATCTTTATCACACACGATCCAAAGCATGACTGTTCTTTCCTGGTGAGAACTAGTCCTTAACTCAATGTAGCATTACCTTCCAATAAATAAGCACAGCTTATTTCAGGCAGTCCTTCTGCAATTTCTTGATGGCGATCATACCAAAGTAAGACTAAAATTTCTGAAGTGTAAATAGATTCTGTCCAAAACTCAGTTCTTGAGCTTGTAATAAAACAATGTTTTCAAATGGTTCTGAACTATTAGTATAAGTAAAGATGGACCTGGTGGAGAAATGAAAGTATCCAAAACTTAATTTATGGACTTTCATTGATATATATCTCTCTATAAATCTATGTATATCTATATCTATGTATCTCAGGAAATGTCTGTATGAAGTATTTCTACAATACCTGTCATGGTTGCTGTTCTGGGTGACCACCTGGAACAATGGTTGCTGTTACTGGGAGTTAACTTCTGAAATGCCCTCTTTCACCAATGTACAAGAAATATGCACAAAAATAAGCTGATAACTAATGTATAGAAAGATCTGCAGAATTTCAGTAGTACCCAAAGCTATGTTTTCTCAGAAATGTTTGGACTGAATTACAGTCAGTAATGTTGGGTTGGGTTTTTTTTCCACAGTGAACTTCTGTCCAAATGAAGTATTTTCTCAAAAAGCTGCTGATCTCAAGGTTTTAGAAGGACTTGGAAAGACAGGCTAAAAAATGGTGAGTACCTGACTATTCCAAAGTACTTTATAGGCTTCATCAGGAAACCTTTGCTATTTGTTCAATGCAACACCTGCACTCAAATTATTTTTGTAACATATATTCCCTAATGCAGGGGTATGAATTATTAAAATTATTGACAAGAATGACTTATTGTCTTGTATTTTCAAGGCTGTGAGATGCATAGATTGATTAACCTGATTCAGAATATTTATCTGTACCTATAGCTACTGCTACTGTAAGTTTAAATAAAAGTACAGTCATTAATATTTAATGGAGTGAGAAAATTTGGCCTTTTTCAAAATTTATATGATTATTTCTATTGTGGACAAATTAAAACAGCACAATCAATGCAAGTAGTGACCGTTTGAGATTTTGAGAGCAACCACTACCATTGGGGTAGGGAAACTCAAATAACCACTACATGCATGTGAAATGGCATCTGGTCTTACATGTCAGTGAGGTTTGTCAATCATCAGTGCTTTGGTATTAAAATAAAAAGGGAAACTTGTGCAGAGATGGTGGGTTGCACTGTTGTTAACTTAAATATGCATCATCTGAGACCCCAGGAGACTCAAGTAGCCACAACATTCACTCTTTACTGTACTGCAGACACCATGTGGGCAGGGCTGAGGAGTGGAGGAGGATATCTAAAGTGGAGTAAATGGGAGTGTTTCCAGATTTCCAGGTTCCTGGGTCTGGATGTACATGTAAATTTGCATCCTGACAGTATATCAGGATGAGGCTGTGGTGTGTATCATTTCCCTGGGTACGCTTTTGTAAGGAGACCCGAGGCTGCAGGTTTGCAGGTCGTGAGGCGGCACTGTGTTGGCTACTAAACAGCCACGTGCCAAGACAACAAAATAACCTGAACTACATGCTGGCTTTGCAGCTTAGGCTGAGCTATCAATACTAACCTTTATTTAAAGGAATTAAGGACTTTGTAAAGGCCCCTGCTAGGCTGTGGGCCTGATGTAATGACCTAGCCGTATGTCTGCCTGTCATCGAGTCCCGAATTCTGATCTGGGCTTTGATGCTCATGGCCTTTGTGGTCTTGGGCAAGTTGCTTCTGTGCTCTGTGCCTGCAGAAGGGAACAACGATAACCCTCCCCCTCCTCCTCCTCCTCCTCCTCCTCCTCCTCCTCTTCCTCCTCCTCCTCCTCCTCCTCACAGAGGGGTTATGCAGATTCATTAGTAACTGTTTGTGAAGGGCTTTGAAGTAGAAAATCACTCCATAATTGCTAAGTATTATTTAATAGCTCTTTTATAGTAGGCATTTCCTTTTGAATTACCCTGCTTGATGTTTCATTAAAATGACATCATGCTCACTTGCAAATTATAGTGGCAGGTCATGTGCTTGCCAGTATAATGAAGCATGAAGAATTATAGACATCCTCCCTAAATAAATTAATTTGCAAGAAGTTATCACTACAGGGGTCAGGCTGTAGGTCTCTAGTTTCTCACATCCATGACACTAGCCATATACTGATTCTCATTTATTTTTATTGATTTTTGTAATATTAATTTGAAACTGCTCTTTTCATCAATACCATCCAGGGCTTTTTTCTTCTCAGATTAAATAACATTATTACACTGTGTGTGATCTATAAATTAAATACCAGAGGCTGAAACAGAACTATCATTTCTAGTATTTGCAGGACCAGCAAACAGAGAAGGAGAAAATTACATAAAAAGAAAAATAAAGTCATGCAACTGCATTGTCATGGGGCAAGAACAAACTTTTGGTTCTTATACTATAATTTTCTGAAGGTGGGGACAGGAGTGCTGTGCAGGAACCATCTCAGCCTTCTGCTCCAGTGTATTTAATGGTTTGGGCTCCAGGGCTCTGTCTGCACTGCTGGACAAGAGTGCCTTGAGCTCTTATTCCCCCAATACACCCCGTCCATGGAGCTGTATGTATATCCAGGTCTTCACCTGAAAGAGCACTTACGCCGTTAGGGGGTAGAACTCTGGCCTTGGCTTGATGTGCAGCTATCTGGGGCCGGGGCTAGCATCTGGGAGCTGGGACTTTGGAAAGCACCATGCATCCCACAGCTGGAGACACAGCATGATTCCAGCAGCACTGGGAGGTGGACAGGCCCTTCTGTAATTCAGGGACCAACAAGCGTTTTTTTCTAAACTATAAGCATGGCTATGTTACTTTGATTCAATTATTTATTTCAACATATCCAACCTTCCCTAGCACTATAAAAAAGTGATTATTTTTAGTTCATATATCTTTTATAGTTACCACACATCTTAGGATAATAACTCAGTACAACTGGCTATTAGGAAGAAAAAGAAACATTTATCAGACTCATAAAAAGGGGATTTTAGCACATGAGTTTATGAATTTTTGGGACGATTTTTGGCTCATAAGTAGGAATCATCTTCAAGTCACTGCTTTACAAACAATGGTTTCTATAAATAACTACAAAACTAGGTAACCTTTCAGGAGAAATATTACATAAAGATAAAAAATAAAGCATGTGGTTTTGCATACTTTTCCTAGATCTTTTTTTACTGTTCCAGTACAAGGATTATACATAGTGGGACAAAGAGTCTATGTCTGTGTTCTCAACAAAAAGGAACATAACAGGGAAATAATTTCACTTTGTATGAAAAGGCACATATTTGGGACCTGCATTCCCCAAGTGAAAACTGATATTCAGGAGAGATAGCAAAACTTAATGTTCTGGAAAGCAGAACATGCTGCTAAGTGTCTATGGCACCAGTGAAGTGGGAAAATGTCTGGACATGCTATTTGCCAAAGAACTCTTATTTGTGAAGGAATAACTCCAAACTCATATCCTACTGCTTTGGCACAGTGAGTGATCCAATAAATGAAGACAGACGCTGACCCTGGTCTTGATCTACTGTACATAATTAAAGAAAAGATCTTAAAGAATATTTCCCTAGTAAATTCAAAAATATTTTTTTTATTTCTTTTTTACCTTCAGGGTTACAGTGTATCATTCTTTCTACCCCCAGCTAGTTTGTTGTTGGTTTTTTTTTTTAATGGAAACTCACCCAGAGAAAAATGGGAAAAACAGTGAAGATGGGAAACCTAAAAGTATTTTTTTATTATTTTATTTCCTGAGCTGTAAAAACAAAAGGCAGATGAGCATTAAACCAATAAACATACTAACATAATAGATTCAGATAGTCATTCACATTCAACTGCTACAATTAACTTTTACTCCCCCAGATCACAAAGGTGAGTTGAATATTACCCATTTAGGAGGATGGAAAAACAACGAGAGAGAGAGAGAGAGAGAGAGAAAGAAGCAGCTCTGAGTGTTCAAATGAAAACCTTGAATCCTAAGATGGTCCAACATGGAAAGCCACTTTTCTTTCTTAGAGAAAGTCTTTCACATATGGCTCCTCCTGGAAATGAGTTTCCCTCCCACAACTTGTCTTCTCTATAACCAAAGAGGCCACTTTCTCTCTGCGGGCTGCTGGCAGCGGTGTCCAGAGCCCTCAGGAGCCTGAGACTTGGCAGTCAGAAGTAAGAACTCATCAGATAAATCAGTGCCTCAGCCCCTAAGATATCCCGGTTTTCCTGTGTTACTGAATTAATGATAATTGTTAAATCTTGTAATTAATAATTGGTCAATGAAAAGTATATGTGTACCCTGTCTAGAGTTGCCATTTCTTTGGCACATGATTCCTCCTGTGTCAAGTAAAGGCAGAAATGCTATTTGCCCATTAAAGTGTTTTACCTAGTCACATAACAAGAGAGATTTTGTCTCTTTCTTTCTGTGTGTTTATCTCACATTTTCCTTCTGAATAGTTGTTGCATTCATTATAAGGGAGAAAACAGTAATACTCAAGAATATAAGTATTTACTTTTTTAAAGATCGTTTGTTATGGTTGTTAGAATACAAAATCTGCTTAGCTACTTAATGAAATGCCCATGCTCCACACACACACCCCACAAACCATCAGTTATTCAAAATTATTTCAGATCATGCTCATTTTAAAAATTAATTGAAAAGAAATTAGTCCCACAAGGGTATAGCTGTGAGCTGTAATTTTGAATGACAGTGGAGAAAAGACTGTAGATTTAATCACATCACTTTTAAAAGCATTTTCTATATGTAAAATTTTTTCAACTTGCCACAAGCATATATGGCTTTAAATTGATCTTGGCATATGTCTGTTCATCTGTGTAATGAAGGAGCACTATAAGGAAAAAAAAAAAAATTAGGAATTACTTTGAGATAACTGTCACTACCTATTATTTAATCAAAAAAATAACTGCCATTCTGAAAAAAAACAACCCAACAAATGACCAAGCAAACCCAAGTCCCAACCCAAACCCAAAAGCCAACACTAAACCCTTTCCCATGTATTAACTGAACTGATTTGCTAGACTTACAGTCTTCCAGTGGTCTCAGAGGTCATGGCACTGGATCTCTGATATATAGTATATCCACAGTATTCCTAATGATACAGGAGACTGAACAATCAGAAAGTCATCAATACTTAGCACCTCTACTTAAAGAAAAAAAAATCCAGTGTACTGTCTGCGGTTCATTAAAAATTGTTCAATTGTTGATCTTGACAAACAACTGGAATTGGTAAGATCCAAAGGGACATGTAGCAGGGTATTGACTGTGGGCTTTGCTGAACCATCAGGGTGCCCATGGCAGCCTACTCTCAGGTGTTTACAACACGGAAAAAGTATAAGGATGTGATTTCAGGTGGTGGGTTAACACTTTAAAGTCAGTAAGTACTTTCTTTCCGAAGCAATTTAAGAAGTTTGAATCCATTCCAAACCCATTTGAAACAACATAAAGAAAATATTTCTCCAATGTATAACTGTTTTGAGACATCAGCAGCCTGTAAAATTACTACTAATGTGGCAACACCTTATTACTTATCCAGAAGCAAGCTAGAAGTTATTGAAATGCAAAACTTTCCCTCCACTCACAATCTGGTAATGGCACTTTGTTCTGAGTTACTGATCACTTCTGCTAAAGTGATGATACGTCCAGGTGATACTTTGGCCCTCTAAATTTATGATTTTTGGAAAATAGGGACAGAACTAAATGTGTTCCCCTGAGCATTCTTTTTCTCATCTTTCAAAGGTGATGTCACTAAGGTGAAAAACAGAAAAATCAGTAACTCCTTAGAATAGTTACAAACATGCTACTTGGACTCTTTTTTAAGATTTTTGTCCATTGTTTTGGTTTCTCATTCTCCTTCTTCCTCAACATAATCTGCATTAAAATATACTCAGTTCCAGGCCTAGGGTTGTTTTAAAGACACTCCACCAGCTTGAGGATTTAAAGAGGGAGTTAGGCTTTAATTAAATAGCTGTGGTGAAGAGTCAGGCTGGCATATTCAAACATCAGTTTTTGACACTGACGTTGAAGGACAGTCGGGCTTTCCTTTTAAAGATACTGGCAGGATGGACTGACAAAAAAATCTTTCTCACTTCAATTTTAAGAATCTATGGTGTGAACACCTATAAATATGAAGTTAAATGAAGGTGACAGTGAAGAAGTAGCACATAGGTGAGTACTTTATACTAGGACATCAGTATTCTGGCGAGAAGCCATCTGCCAGTGTCTAGAGAGTGTCTCATAGACAAAGTTAACATACACATAGCATAAATGGTCATCTTCCACTGGCTGTCTATGTATGAGTCCAACAGATGTATTAAGCAGTAAGTGTAGGTGTAAAAATGTGTTAAGCATAATTTTTTAAACAGGAAGTAAAAACAAGTAAATGTTAGAGAAACATTTAAAATGTTATTTGGCTTTCTAGGGTAACAAGTTTCCTTTAAAAACATGATTTCTCAAAGATCAGGAAAAAATAAGGGTTTCCAGCAAGAAAATGGTTGCCTTAGGAACACATAGATATTCTGGATTTATGAAAAGCAGGATGAAACTGTGGGCAAGTATAGCTTTAAATGTTTGATATAGGATTCATTTTTTAATTTTTTTCCCAGCTACACAGAACTTTCAATCTGATGCTGAAGTTTTTCCCAGAAGTCAGGAAATAAATATAAGAAAATTAAATCAGGAAAAAATAAATATGAAACTGGCAAAACTCTGGATAGAAAATGAGGTGACTGAACTACATATTGACTTTCTATTATGAAAAGTTTTGGAAAATAAACCAAAAAGTCATAGCAGAGAAATCACAGAATGCTCCATTTGTGCAGCCATCTTCTATAAGGATATGACTGTCAGCTGTGCTATTGTGAAAGGTGAGAAAAATGACCACCCAAACAGGACCTGCAAAGAGGAAAACATCCCTTGACAAGCCTGAAATCTTGTTTCACAATTCCCTCACCACAGGTATTTTTTGTTTCACCATATTATTTTTTAAAGTTGTGTCCTGGTATCACAAAAATCAGGAATAAGAAACTCCCTTAATGCTTACCAATGTAGCATTAAGAAGCAGGCATTCCTTTATTGCAGCGCTGGATGCAAGGGGGATCGCTCCACTCAATGTGCATGCCGTATGTTTCATTCAAACAAAATTATATAGTCCGCAGTTATGGTTATGCATTGCATTTCTTGGAAAAATCATACATATTAATTCATAGGCAATACTATTAATTAAGCATCGTGCATGCCCCTTACAGGTATCTAAGGGGTGCCAAACAATAGTCGATCCTATGGTTACAGCTGGCTGATCAGGAACCTTAATTTAGTTTCTTTATACTGAGAGCCCAAGGAGAGTCCAAGTTTGTTTCATTAGTGACCTATACAAGTGTCTCCTCAGTCATCACAGGTTTTAAAAGGCTCTTACCTAAGCAGGGTCAGTTAGCAGCCTCTCCATAGTGATTACACTGAAACAAACAACATAGTTTGCAAAGCTAAAACAGAATATATAAGAAATATAGTTGCAAAGCTAAACCAGACTAATCTACATCATAACACTGGGACAAACCTAAGCTGTAAAGCACGATGATCCGTGGAAAGCAAACATAAGTTACTGTTATCACAAGATACAAGAGAAAACAGATTAAGTGATGGATGAAAAACAAAGAGTTTCTCCTAATTCTAAACTTTATCACAGATTTTGGAATTGACCCCGGCACTTAAAAAGATAAATACAGTTCTTTAAATCAGTAAGACTGACGGTGCCAGAATTTCTTTGCATTGGCTGATTGAAAATGTGTTTAAGCAGATTGTCAGTAATTCTTATATTGTAATTGCTTAAAGTTACTTTTTACCTACTTCTGTAAGTCCAGTGCTTAGTTAACAAAGTGAGTGAAAGAAAATCTCCAGGGTAGCGATTCCAGCATCACAGGGGCTATCACAGGGAATAGCCTCGGATATCAGACCTGTTAATGGTTGTTTATTAAAATCAGAAAGATAAAGCTTCTAAGTCTTGATATTACTAAAGAACAGAAGAAATGAACAAACCACACCTTTTCAGGACCTAAAAACATATAAATAGTTGCAAGCTGCCTTTAGTGATAGTCACTAGAAAAAATATGTAACCTGTGAGAGAAATTCCTTTTTCAATGATCTCCTCCACATTAAGGAAGGAAATAGATGACAGCTGCTGGAGTCAAGCTCCTGTCAGTACCATTGAGGCTTTCTGCTAGAGTTTTGCTTTTCCTGCCAAATTCACATGGAAAAAAAAAAAAAAGAAAAAAAAAAAAAAGAGTATTTCTACAGTGTTGGGAACACACTTTAAGCTGGGACACCTAGAGATGAGAGATTAATTTGGTGGATGATCTGCTTTAGTGGACCTGCAGGTCAAGCCCCGCAGGACTCCTAACTAACCAGGCATCTTCCAAAAAGTGCATGTGGTAAGAAATTAAGAAAAGAAGAAAAGCAGAAAAAGGTCTTAAGCAGAAAAGAAGCCAAAGAGTTAATCACAGACAGGAAAAGTTTGCAAGCCATTTATAGTGCTGGGGCTTTTTTATTTTATTATGCTGTTTTGGAAATAGTGTGATTATTTGCTCTAATTGTAATGTGCAAAGGCTGTGTTAGATAGCACTAGTAGGTTGGAATGTTCTGAGAGATCTGTGTGTCACCACACAGCTAAGCACTCAGTTAATAGATATGGGGGATCCATGCTTGCTGAATAGGAACAATGTAATTATGGCAGTCATCCAAGAGCAAATGAAGGGTTGGGGATAGGTTTTATAATGGCTTACATTTGATATAGTTGGTTTCCAGCTCTTTGTTAGACCAAAGGGAAAGAGCACAGGAGAAAGCCACCCTGGAGAAGACCTATGGCTGGTTCAATTCTTGTAATGTTCTTAAATCTTAACATTTCAAAGAAGAAGGTGTGGGGTGATTTGCAGTGAACACCTATTTTCCCACCGGCTGTAATAGCTATACCTCTCATTGGATTTTGTAGCTTCAATGAATGTTTTTCACTTCACAATTTACAAGAAAAACTAAATGCACGCATGTTGTCTGATACAGTGGCTCAGTTGACAAGCAGTCACTCATCACATTTCAGTGACTTGGTTTCTTTAGAGCACATGACCATGTCCTTAGAGTGGTAATTAATACCTTGCAGGTAAAAGCATGTGTGTCTGTTACTTCAAAGTCTTCATCTAAACTTTAGATATGAAAGAACTGCCATCTAGTATTGAATTCACAGGAAATATGAGGGTTTAGGCACTCAGATTTCTAAAGAGAGGGAAAAGTGACTACAGACATTTTGCCGGCATCCTTCTGTAAGTAGTCTGGGAACCTGATCTAACAGACAGTGACTTGTTTGGTTTCTCTTCGGTTGCAGAAGCTGCGTTTCTTTCCAGTGTAAAAAGGGACATGAAGAGGGAAGGTTGGTGCATGCCCAGGTCATGCCCCATATGGAAACAGGAGGTAATTGCGGTATATTCCAGCCCAGAGCCAGGAATTCAGAAGCACCTCTATCCCTGCTAGTACAGGCGTAGTCTCTGAGAATGAAAAGTACCATTGTTTCTTCTGAGACATTTGGCAGAGCACACTGAATGTGGCTGAATACTGTTTCCCCCACCACATAAAAGCAAGACAAACTTCCTAAAGAAGTGGTGTTGGACAAATGCTGGGAAGTCAGTGACTGACTAGGGCAAGAACAGGCAAATTCATAGTTCAGTAAGCATGTAAAAACCAGAAAACTGACAATGAGCCACTCCTTTTACCTCAGTTGAAGTGTGCTAAGCAAGTGGAAACTTCAAAACTGTTAAAGAAAGAGTCACACCAACACAGAAGCATCACTGCATTGTAAAATCATTATTTAAACTAGCAATTGCTTTCTAGCTTGAGTGTCTCAGAGGCTTGGCTTCTTCCAGAAGACAAAGTTAAAAATAGGTATCTAATATGTATTTAAAAATGGGAATGAAAAAAATGCATTGTTAGATAAGCATGTTTTCATATTTTGATAATTTTTTTTATGTTTTATTTAGTTTTTCATTGAACTGTGTCCAAGATTTTTTATGGAAATCTGAAGGAAAAAACTAAAGCTTTTCCTTCAGATAGTGAGATAGTGAGAAAACCCCTAATAGGTAGCTGCACTTTATGATGTGGACAAACATGAAACTAGTGTGAATGTAAAAGCTGTGTCATCATATTAATTTGATACTGGGCCCCAGGGTCTTAACTCTATATAGTCTTTCATTTAAATAACATTTCCTTCTCCTGCCATATGCTCGCTGTTAAATTAATATGGTTTCCTTCACTAGTAATGGTTTTGAATCTGATCTAAAGCTTGTCAGAAGCAATGAGTCTTTTGATTGAAATCAGATCTTGGAGTTACAATTTTGACAATTTTATGTAAGGAAAACTGACAGATGACCACTGCTGTAGGAGAAAACTGCTCAACTCACACAGTTTAAATCAAATCAGTATTGAAGTGGTTTATTGAATTATTAATGACAAGTAATTAACCAGCAGACAGCAAACTATACATTCAGGGTTAATACCAGGAATTGATCAGGTAAATCAAAATACTGGGGTCTTGCCAAAGGTTAGTAAAGATTACAAATTTCTAAACACTCTTCTGCAACTAAGCCCCACAAATTCTAATGACACATGTGCAAGTGCACACTGACAGAGGTAGGTTTGCACACCCCCAGGCTGTATGGGTCACCATCACCCCCCATGGGGGTTCTTTCATTTTCCCTGGGGAATAGGTGGCTGGTCCAGCACCACTTGAGCTCCTGTCACTCCTGATCACCCACTGACCCACATGGGAAGGAAACACACCCAGTGTGTCCCCACGGGTGCCCTGCATGGATAACCCCTGGCTGGGCGCAGGCACCCATGGGATAGTGCTCTGCCTGGGATGAACAGAGGTTGCCAGTACCAGGGACCACTTATCTCGGTATCAAACCTAGTTTCTCACTTCCCTCTGTCTAATTTTTGCAAACTCTTTTGCTTCTTTTACACTTCTTTTACAGGTAATGTCTCTTACCTCCCACTGCCCCCCTCCAGCAGTCTGTGTAATCCCCAGATGCAGTTTCATCTGACTGCTGGTCATACTCCTGTCCTGTTCAGCATTTTCTGCCTAGGAAAAGCCCCTCTTAGGCAACCTGGTGTCTTTCATTCAAGCATGCTTTATTCTCACTTCCAGGCCACTCCTACACAGACTTATTTTGCAAAAAGGACACCACATGAATTCCCCAGCAGTACACATACTCTCTATAGGAAATATCACCAATGCAGTCATTTTCATCAAAGACACCATATGAGACAAGCTCCACAAATTTCTTATGCCTCATTTTAATGGTAGTTACTGGGTTTTCTTCCTTTACTTCAACTGAAAGACTATATCAGAATCCCACCATTTTCATGCTTAAAAACTGTGTTCTAACTTTCAGCCCGAACGTATTTATAGTGAGTCAGAAAAAGTTGCTTCTAGGTTAGCATTGCCCTTTAGTATACAAAGATGTTCTGCTCCTCCGTGCTTTCTCTCTTCCTCACCATGTATCCAGAGACAACAACCCATATCACAAATTTAATTATATAAAAGTTGAGGGTAAGGGACCTCTAGGGGTTCTCCTGCTCCAGCCTCTGCTGGAAATTAGGACAATTGTATCAGGGAACATGGGGTTTTGCCTAGGCATACATTTGGAAACCTCCCGGAAAGGAGATGCAGCAGCCTGCTGGGGCTCAAGGGCCAGGAATGGCTCAGCCTTTGGGTTACCTACCAGGCTCACCATGCCAGCTCCTTTGGCTGTGATACAGAGCCCTGTTCTCTCGAGGCTGCAGATGCGGTGCCTTCTGAAAACGCTGGTAATGAGGCACATTACAAAACACATTTATGTTTCGTTTAGTATGAAGTGCCCTGTGGCAACTCCTGACACCATTTCTTCCTGCTGAAAGGATTTTGAAGAAATTTGCATGTAATACTACCTTGCTCCTCAGCTGTAAGGAATATGGAATATAAATCATTTATACTTATAGTGCAAAAGTGACTTTCAGTCAGATTACGTGCATTTGTCCACTTCATAGGTGTTCACAATGTCCTCAGCCTGATTCACTGCCAGGGCAGACAGCAATCTAGTGAGCAAGTCTTTGAATCTCTGTCAGTCATGCACTAGACATGCATCTTTTGGGTGAAATATTCCCCTGTGTTATTATTTTCCTGAGGTGACAGATGTGCTAGGCTTAGGGTTGTGTTTAATCACAAGGACTACATTCAACAGGCACAGCATGTGAAAGTGTCTGGATGATCACATCTCAGTCAGAAAGAAGGAATTCTGTTCCTCAGTTTAAAGGTTGAAGAATTTTTGTCCCAGCCTGAGACTCACTTGCAAGTGCAGGGTGTTTCAGTCCAATTTTTAGGGAAAGGGGGTAGGAGAGGATGGAATGGATATAAGTATTTCAGTGTAATACTTCTATTTACTTATTCAAAAGGGGTATATTAAAATTTAAGTAAGAATAGATATCCACTAAGAGAAAGTAAAGGGAAAACAAGCCAACTATAACAAGCCTACTGTATGAAATAGCATAAATTTCTTGTTTCCATTATATATTTTTGCACCATACATCATGTCTTTGTCATTGTCTTAAATGTGCCATACTTTTACATGGCATATACTTAAATTTACCATCACAGTCAGAAAAGCTGTCATTGACATGGCAATAGTAGATCATGTAAAAGGACAGGATAGCATTTTTAATTAATAGAACTTTCCTCAGTGTGCTAAAATGGTCCTCTATTGTGCTGTGTTATCAATTGGAAGTAGTAGAACACCATCCCACTCCTGCAAAATATAACTATTAATGTTCACCATGCAGGATAGAATTGCAATTAGTGAACAGCATACTGTGGAATTTTATTTGTTTGCTGACTGTGTGACAGTGTAGCAGCACAGCTCTAAAATGTCCAAATGGAAGCCTGCAGCCACATGTAACTGCTTTGGTTTATATTTCCTACATCTTTCTGTGTTTTCTGTCTATCCAGTTCTCATTCAGATATTATATGTCCATGCTCTAAGGCAACTTGGAGTAAAAAGTCACTGATGTGCATCCTAGTCTCATTTTTCTGATGTGCATTCAACTGCTAGCAAAGGAGTTTCAAAATGTATGCTGAAGTCATTTGGGGGCAGCTAGCAGGGGCTCTCAGAAACCTCTCTCATGGGCTATAGTCACATTGTGTTTGTGGGATTTTCCTCTCTCTCAAGTGTACCAGATGGACTTTTTGCATATAACTTCTCAAGCTCCATTGCAAAATGTTCCTATTCAGCTGTAGCAATATGTTATTCCAGTGGCAATAGTGATCTGGCCATTAGTTAGCAGTATTTGGCAGGACTTGGTATCAAACACTACCCTACTGAATGACTGACCTCTGTTCATCCCTAATATCTCAAGATGTTGTAGCTGGGAGAGTTGTATCCTTGAAAAAGATAATAAATGTGTTACGTTGCAGGACCTGGGTCACAGATGCACTTCCCCTTTCTCTGGATTGCATGAATTTCCATGTACGTGGAAGGCAAGGCATTACTTTTTTCCAAGGGTTTTGCAGTCTGTCAATAAGCTGTAAACTTATCTAATATAATTGACACAGGAATCAGGTACTTTTTCTTCTTGAGGAGGTTGCAGGTGTGGGTTGGGGAGCAGATGGTCATAGTTTTCTGGAGGTTGCCAGATGTGCTGTGTATAGTCTGACTAACATAATTCCATTCTGCTTTTGGTTTGTCCCCCTAGCTTTATACTAATGCTCTCAATTTAAAGAGATTCGGTATTTCTCTTGAAAGTTCATGCTTTCCTTGTCCTGTTTAGTTACTTATGTCTGTCTTATTCTCCACATTTGGATATGATCCTTAGGTTTCAGCAGAGTTGCTGTGAGGTTTCTAAGAACCCCTAGCTCTCTATACCCAAGTTATTTCCTTAAGACAGAATTTTCTGAGCATTGAAATGTGGTATTATATGAATTCAGTCTGTGAAATCTTCTACCCAAAAGGCATTTTCATCCCAGCAGAAAAGGAAAAGCTGCTCCAGAGATCCTGTGTATAAACAGCAAAGGTAACTAGAATCCCCACCGTGCAGTAACTGCTCCAAGGTGGTGTCCTTCACTGTTCTGACCGAGTTGATTTCCCTGGATGCCACTTCTTTGAGGAGGCTCACACTACCCTTTCTCCATAACTGTGACTGTTCTTCTCTTACTACATTTCTTCCCCAGGTTTGGGAGGGCTTTTTAACAGTTTCAGGAGCAAATCTGTAATTATCTGATAAACTAAATACTTGCCACACATTCAAGAATCAATGTGGAGAGTAGATCCTCCTCTTGTGGAGGATCTATTCCCGTATCTTTATTATAAACAACCCTATAATATAGAAAGATTGTGATTATG
Source organism: Microhierax caerulescens (assembly GCA_035590215.1). Lineage (NCBI taxonomy): Eukaryota > Metazoa > Chordata > Aves > Falconiformes > Falconidae > Microhierax > Microhierax caerulescens. The sequence goes on from JAVJGJ010000014.1 coordinate 96,606,027, forward strand.
GTAAAAAGTGAAATGCAAAATAACATGACCTTAAAAAAATCCACAAGATATTAATCATTATGTTAAATCTTTTACCACTGTAGTTAATGTTAATACTCTTTTCAGTAAGGATAACTAAGAAACCAAGATAGTCTGTGTGAGAAAACCTATCTCTACTCTTTGTACTTCACAGCAAATATAAGACTAAGCTTAGGAAGCTGTCCCTGCATGAAGTGTATTGTGGGAATACACTGAGTAATGCACGTCCTTTTCCAAAGCTATCCTGTACTGTGCCTCACTGACCCCTTAGGGTGTGGGTTTATCTTTCTTTAGTGACATCTGATTGCAGATGTGCTATAAAAATTGTAGCTGTTTCTTCTAGCATTGTGCACCAAAAAGTCCAAGATTTGTATTTACCTTAAAATATTCAATAGTATATTGTAAATTGACATGCACAGTAGTTGACATTTGAGGCCTGTGGATCATATTTAGACATGTGCCAAACTTGTTAATTTGGGAAACATCTGCTGCTTGGGGAAATATCACAGAATCACAGAACGGTTTGGGTTGGAAAGGACCTTTAAAGATCATCTAGTTCCAACCCCCCTGCCATGGGCAGGGACACCTCCCACTGGACCAGGCTACTCCAAGCCCCATGCAGCCTGGCCTTGAACACTTCCAGGGATGGGGCATCCACAGCTTCTCTGGGTAGCCTGTGCCAGTGCCTCACCACCCTCATGGTAAAGCATTTCTTCTTAATATCTTATCTAAATCTACCCTCTTTCAGTTCAAAAACATTAACCCTTGCCCTATTGCTACATGCCCTTGTAAAAAGTCCATCTCCAGCTTTCTTGTAGGCCTCCTTTAGATACTGGAAGGCTGCTATAAGGTTTCCCTGGCGCCCCAAGTCTCTCAACCTGTATTCATAGGAGAGGTTCTCCAGCCCTCTGATCATCTTTGTGGCCCTCATCTGGACTCACTCCAACAGGTCTATGTTCTTATGCTGAGGGCACCAGAGCTGAACCCTCCAGGTGAGTTCTCATAAGAGTGTATTAGAGGGGGAGAATCACCTCCCTCAGCCTGCTGGCCACACTTCTTTAGATGCAGCTCAGGATTAGGTTGGCTTTCTGGGTTGCAGGTGTGCACTGTCAGGCCATGTTGAGCTTTTTATCCACCAGCACACCCTAGTCCTCCTCAGGGTTGCTCTCAACTCATTCTCCACCTAGCTTGTATTGATTCTGGGGGTTGCCTTGATCCAGGTGCAGGAACTTGCACTTGGCCTTGTTGAACTTCAAGGTCCCTGTGGACATCATCCCTTCTGTCCAGAGTGTCAAGTGCACCACACACCTTGGTATTGTTGGCAAACTTGCTGAGGATGCACTCCTGCTGTCCATGTTGCTGACAAGGATGTTGAACAGCACTGGACCTAGTACAACCCCCTGAGGAATGCCACTCATCACTGGTCTCCACTTGGATGTTGAGCTGTTGACCACAACTCTTTGGGTACTACCATCCAGTTATTACTTTATCCACCAAGTAGTCCACCCATCAAATCCATGTCTCTCCAGTTTAGAGACAAGAATGTTGTGTAGGACAGTGTCCAAAGCTTTGCGCAGGTCCAAGTAGACAATGTCATTTGCTCTTCTCTCATCTGTCAGTGCTGTAACTCAATCATAAAAGGCCACCAGATTTGTCAGGCATGACTTGCCCTTAGTCAAGCCATGTTAGCCGTCCCCAATCACCTCCTTATTTTCCATGTGCCTTAGCATAGTCTCCAGGAGAATCTGCTCCATGGTATTGCTGGGCATTGAGGTGAGGCATATTGGCCTGTAGTTTCCCAGGTGATCCTTATTTCCTTTTCTAAAAATGGGGTTACAGTTCCCCTTTTCCAGTCCATGGGAACTTCACCACACTACCATGACTTCTCAAATATGATGGATAGTGGCTCAGCCACATCATCTGACAGCTCCCTCTGGACCCACAAACGCATCTCATCAGGTCCCATGGACTTGTGCAACTTCAGGTTCTTTAGATGGTCACAAACCTGATCTTCTCCTACAGCAGGTGGTTCCTCATTTTCCCAGTCCCTGCCTTTGCAAAAATGAATATGAAGCAGTGCAACTGGATCTGCAACAGAATGAAATTAAATTCCTGTAATTTGTTTATGCTCTGAATTGTACAAATTTCAGTTGTTCTTATTTTGATCCACCAGTATAACCTGAAGGAGTGTTGTTTTAAAAATGCATTTGACATTTCCTTCTCTCTCTTCCTACTGAGATAACCATAAGACTCTCATCTTCTACTGAGGCATAGTTAAGTGCAGGCTGCAAAATTAAGAGAATTCTTGATGCTCACAGGCTAGAGGAAACAGATTGATTTATTTTCCAGTTTAAGATGTTTCTTCTAACATCAGGGGATGTTTCTTCTAAGCAGTCCTACAAGACATCATAACTATGTATTTCTTGGTCTAGAAGCAAAAAGCCTAGATCCCAAAGCTAGTGTGAAGTATTCTTATGTTGAGGAGAGAATTACTGAACTTCTGCCAGTGGCTGGCTTCTCCGACTCCGACCCACAAACCATGCATGTGCACAAAAGGATCCACTCAGCACTCCGGTGTTTGGACTGGTGTTACAGCAGTCTTCTGGAAAAGGGGTGACTCCACCAGGGAGTGTTTGCTTCTAGAGAAGTTGTACTATGCAAGAAACCTAATGTCAACACAAGAGAGCTTAAATACATATTATATACATATATACGTACTCCGTTAGAATTCAGAGGGTTTTTCCCCACAAGAAAGACTCATTCACCCAGGAAAAAATTCAATATCATCAGCAAAAAAGAATCACACACTTTCTCCTTTCATTATTGATGGAGGTCAGCGAGAGTGAAATTTGAACCCAGTAGGATCCATACACTTTCACTCATAAAAAAGTAACAGTGAAAGTCAAGAAGTAGAAGGTGGATGAGACTTCTACAGGGAAATGGATTACACTGGATATTCCTAAAAGCATTTCAAAATGGCAGGATCAGAAAGGGTTAGCTAAGCTATTAATCTCAGTTCAAAGAACATGCAAGTAAACTCCCTGATGCACAGAGAACTAGATTGAATCCTTACGAATATGCTGACCTGTTGGCTTGAAGCATTATAGAGCAAGCAGAAATAATTAAATATAAGAGAAAAAGAAGTAGAATAAGTATATTATTTTTCTATATAGTAGTAGTTTCTTGCCAGCTGGACAAATTTGTATCTTTTTTTCTAAAATAAACAGAATATAAAGGTTTTAGTTTTCCCTTTCTAGTTTTCTCTTGGTAGTAATCTTTATGCATTTTGTTGAAAATATTTCCTCCCTGTCTGCAAGAACAAGCAATACGTCTCAGGAAACTTTGCCAGTTATTCTTTCTGGACAATCTTTCTTCTTATACAGAAGCTGTCTGCATCTGGGTGGTCAGAGTAACATTTCACCATAAGTTCAAGCAGACTGGAAAAAAAACAGTAGATGGAAAATACAGTGCCAACCAAGAAACCTTAGAGAGTTTTTTTAAAAGTAACTTAGTGAGATAAATATAGGTATATTTATTTATCACCCAGACCTCCCCAAAAGTGTCAGACATGAATACCTTTCCTGAGTATTTTAGGCACAAACAGGTCAGAGTCTTCCAGAGGCAGAAGTAATCCTTGGTCGTGTCAACACTTTTGCGAGTATAGTCATGAATAACATTTTGTTAAACAATTTGAAATAACTTCAGTTTTATATATCAGAAAGTAGGCAAAAATGGATGCAAAACAAACATGTTACAAAAATCTATGTTGGGGAAAAAAAAGAAGGATTATGGTTTAAGTGATAATCATAATTAATTGAAAATAAAATTAATGTTAAAATATCAAACTTCAGCAATTACAGCTAAAATTATTGGATATTCTATAATCACTGTGATCTGAAATTCTCTAGTATGAATCATTAAATTGAGGAATTCTTAATGTTCAACACACAGTAATGTCAACTGCAACAAATTACAGTTCACTTCAACAGAAAGGCAGGGATGAAAAGGAAGGTAAGGTGAATCTGTAAAAGACATAGTCAAGACATTTAACTTAAAACATGTTTAAATTTTCAACAGATGCTTCCAGAACCAAACCTGAGTTAATTATAACTGTAGTTATAACTATAAAATGGCAACAAGTCCATCCTTCCATGCCACAACATGCAGTCAAACATTCAAATGCTAAGTGTACCTTAGTGTGTAGTTTTTAATTTTTGTTCTGTCATGTAAGGAGAGGTTGAAAGCCCTGGGACTGTTCAGCCATGGTGAAGAGAAGGCTCAGCGGGAATCTAATCCTGCCTTTAACTGCTTAATGGGCATTTAGGTTGAAGACAGAGACAAACTGTCTGTGCATGGGCATAGCAAAAGAGAACAAACAAATGTTTTAGCAAAGAGAATTCCAGCTGACCATATGGGAAAAAGTTCTCATTGTGAGGGTGGTCAAACACTGGAACAGGATGCTCAGAGAGGTTGTAGAGTCTCCACCCTTGGAGATACTCATCCCCTGACTGGACAATGTCCTGGGCAATCTAATGTAACTTTAAAGTTGACTGCACTTCAAGCAGGAAATCTGACTAGATAGGCTCCAGTTGTCATCTAAATTGCCTATACTTAAAATCTATGATCTAAATTATAGTTTGATTTGATAATTTGTGAGCAGCCTGACGGGCATATAAGCACAATCAGATGTCTAAACTTCAAGTATTCCCTTGATCACTCTTCCTCTGAACTGCAGAATATTTTATTACTTTATTTACAGTGAGTGTTGGGAAAAAAAAATATCTGAGGCTGTGTAATGGATAAGTCGTCCTAGCTAAAACCCACAGCAAACCGATTTTTGGGACTGTCAGCTCTGTGAATGGAGGTAGTCACTGAGAAAGAGGTTCGTCTTACCATATTTTAGGTCTTTCCAGTGCAGAAATCTGCATCTGAGCTACTTACTGAACCTCTAAAGTAATAGAAAGGAAAAGGAATCTAGTGAGCAATTAATCTAGTCTATTTCAGGTGTCTGTCAGGGGTAATGAGCGGTGCCTTCAAATGGCCTATTTTTCTGTCATTAACTAAAAATTTAGAATAGGGAAATAACTCAGCGGTAAAAGTGTACTATGTAGAGTCTCAAATGAAATTAGTGCCCCCTAGTTATCTTGTAGAAGGAGTGCTTCACCAGCTGTTATATCTCTTGTGTCCTTTGTCAATTATTTCCTCAGGTAGACTTTGCGTGTGGTTGTTTGTGAGTCAGGGTCAGCGGAGTGACCAGTAATCACCGCATCCTGCTGGGACTGTGCTGCAGCTAGCACTGTCAAGATGAGGAAGTGGATTGAAGCCGTCTAAAGTTTCTGAAATCACAGACCCTTGTTGTCATGGAGGATTTTCACTTCCCAGTCATCTTCTAGAAAGCAACACAGTGGGACACAAGCAGTCCAGGATCCTTCTGGACAGCAGTGGAATAACTTATTTGCACAGGTACTGGGTGCGCCAGTCAGGGATATGCACAGCTGGATCTGCTTATTCACCAGCAAGTGAGAACTGATCGGGGATCAGGTAATCAGTGGTAGCCTTGGTTGCAGTGATGTTAAATATTGGACCTGATGGTCCTGAGATGAGTGAGTAAGGACAATAACAGTGTGTGGATTGCATTTCAGCAAATGAATTTTGGCTTGTTCACAAAACTGGTAGGTGGTATCTAGATGGACACCAGCTGTGAAAGAATAAGGAGCTTGGGAGAGCTGGAAGACCTTTAAGAACAGCATTATCCCAGTGCAAAGACAGTCTGTCCTGGTACTTGGGAAGACAAACATGGTATTTATAACTTGCCCTGGATAGCTTTCCTCCTTTGTGCTCTTTGTTGACAGAGTATCCTCATTTGTGCTTGAGATATGTTAATCTGGGGAAATGTGGGCCTAATTTTATGCATAGCAATGTAGACACTGGTAATGTTTTACTAACATGCCCAGGAATCTCACTGAAGACCTGAAATCAAGACACGCAGACAGAGTAGATTATTTCATCAGATTTGAATCCTGTGAAAGCAAGAAATCTGATGGCCAAACAAGTCGTATGTATTGGCATTAAACAGAAAACAAAATCATTCCAGTCAGTAAGTTCTGGGTTTTTTTTCCCTTGTATTTTTCCTTTCCTTTAATGTGACAAATCTATTCCTTATAAATACTCTAAGGAAATTATTCTTAATCATTACTCTTCCTCAACCCATATCAGGTGACTGGCTTTGCTGGGATGGCTAGAAACCTGATGCAGAAAGGCAGCACAAGAGCTGGAAGCAAAGACAGGCTGCACATGAGGAATCTATAGATATTGCCAGGGAATATAGGGATGGTGTCAGAAAAGCCAAAGCTCCACTGGGGCTGAGCAGAAAGCCCCAAATAGACTAAGACAAAAGCAGTCTGGTCTGACCCCAGCACTTCCCCTGCTTTGAGCAGGGCATTGGATGAGAGACCTCCTAAGGTCCCTTAGGGCCTCAGTTACCCTCTTTAGTACTGAAATAAGCACTAGCTTGCATTATTTTGACCAGCCTGATGATGTTTACCTGCTTTTGACATCTGTTAGATGTCTGTCCATGATTTGGTGCCATTGAGTCAGAGCAGGTGTTCACCTACATCTCTGTCATACTCTGTCTAGAGTCAATGCTAAAAGAAGTAACTATATGGTGCAGAAAAATAATAAGAAAAGTTTGCAATACTGTGTACATGACACTTAAAAGACTCAATGATATTTCAAGTAAGCAAAAATAAAAATAAATTTATCTACTGTTCTGATATCTTTTCAATGTATCTTGCATTCTTGAAATGCCTTTCATTTTTTTTTTCAGTAAATCTAATTTTCAGATGCACAGCCAGCATCAGCCATGCAAATTAATATTAAAAAAAAATGTATTACATCCTCTCTGAATAAAAAAAGGTCCCACTGGGAACTTTTTTCATTTATAGCCAGATCAATCCAACTTCAGCTTTTTGTAGGGTCATACCTCTGATATATCCTAATAGAGAAAGCTAAACTTTGTGCAGATTTTATTTTTACATAGTGATTTTAAGTGTTCTTTTAAAACAATTAGTTCCATCATCTCGCCTGTAATTTATCATCTCTCACATGTTTCTTTTCTGTTTTCTTGAAGAACAGAAGAGAAAAAAAAATCTTTGTCTTCTTTTTTGCTTTTTGTATTCTTTCTCTTCCTCTTTTTTATGCTTCCATTATTTCTACTCCATACATTTTTCTCCAATTCTTTTTCTTAGTTTCTTTTTTAAAAAAAACAATTATTCTATATAGTCACTCCTTATACTTCCTTCCTTTGCAGTGTAGGTATCAAGGTTATCTAAGGAGGCCAAGCACAGTAACTGTACATAAACAATGCTTGGTAAAGTGAAATGGTAAAGCAGAGGTGGTGTGTTAAATACATTGCTTGAGTGGAAACAATTATCATTTTTATTTAAAATAATCACAAACATAGTATTTTCATTAAAGAATGCAAGATACATCCATCCAAAACTAATGTATAACTATCAAATGCCTTCCACTGCAGAAATATTGATGTTTCAAAACAAATTGATGTGAAATAATATCATAGGCAAGATAATTTTTATTTCATAGGTGCATTCAGGATTTAACCTTCTCCAATAAGTGATAAAGCAGGCTCATACTAGATGACTACATGTCAGCACAGGCACAGACACTGAAGATCTATTCTAAGTATTTAAGGCTTCTTTATCTTATGATTATCAGTTGTCTGTATTGCATTGAGGATCCCAGTGGGGAGTCTTTATTGTTGAGTCCTTTGAAAAGTCAAAGAAATTTCAACCACACATGGGT
>JAVJGJ010000014.1:96613965-96640301 GCA_035590215.1 Microhierax caerulescens
AGTATTTTATTATCTTCAGCTGCAGCTCTTTTCCATCTTCGCTGCATACTTAACTGTTGTGAAGGTAATAGCAGCTTCTAGTTTTATTTCTGTATTGATCTGGACTTCACATTTGCAAATGATCCACTAGCATCTGGCTTGCATCCGCAACAAGATTTCTCTGTCACCTCAAGATAGAGAGCTTTTTGCAATGCTCATAAATGCTTTACATTATTTTATTTTATTCCTACTGGACAGATAAGTATGGTAGCTTTGAAGAGAATGCCACTGCCTTCCTCTTGTCCCATATGTTAATATCTGTTCACTTTTGTTGATTTTTTTTTTTTTTTTTTTGCTAAGATCGAAAACAACTTTTGTTTTCTTGAAATATGAGAATATTGATAACGAAGGGGAAAAAAGCCTGCGTTGTAAACCACTTTGCTATCTGCCATAGAGAAAAAAAATGCTTACACAGTTAGCAAAATTATAGAAACTAAATTATATTAAGTAAAGTCTTAGTCTGAACTTTTGCTTGCATCAAAGATATAACTTTAGAGGATTAAAAATACTGTAGCTGTTACAGGAGCCCATCAAAACCCATTCAGAGTCCATTGCAAGTATATCCTGGAATTCTACTTATGAAAGGATGAAAAGTTTACAGACTTTTTTATTGCTTAGCATTTTGAAACATATATCTCAACATTTAGCAAACAGGTACTGAAATAAGTAATACAATTTGAAGCATGATAGAAATTTAGAAATTCCCAAGTCTTCTCTAGGTTCCTGCTACTATTAAACACATAAAACCCTTTTGTCAGGTAGATTAAAACATTACTCCACCAGGACTACAAAGACACACGCTCCTGAGTGTTGGAAGGTAATACAAATAATTCATTCTCCCATCTAAATGGTGTTAGGTTTGACAATTTTACAGTGGGTGCTTCAGCAAACCATTCCTGAATGGATGAAATAATACACACGTTAAATGTTACTGTTGCTTTAGAAATTATTCACTGCATCCTCATATTTAAATGTTCCCAACATATGAGGAATTAGATGGTCCAGGACCTTTTCAGCTTAAAGCAATTTCTGTATCTTTCCTATGATTTAAAGGTGTCAGTATCTGATGGCTGTTTGAAAACCCAATAAATGTACATACCCCAAATGTATTGATAGTCCTGTCACTATAATCTGAAATGAAAAGGCTCTTGTGGTCATTTTGTTGCTGATGAAATGGCAGGGAGTTATGATTATGACCAGATAAAATCCTATGCACTGTCATGCTGAGAAACAGTAAGAGCAATATTAAAATTTCTAGTCATGCATGAATTAAAAGACAACTTCATTATGTAGATTTCTTTTTCTTATAGGTATTTTGCAGTTTTTTTCTGCTATAGAGATGCTGTAACCCATTGGTGCATTGGATAAGGAACACGCTGGAGACTCCAAAATACATGATGGTAAAGAAAGATGGTTTTTGCTTGTTCAGTATGTATATTAATACCTTTTTGCTGTTTTGCAACTGATGAAATAAATAGGTACATGAAAGAAATCCAGGGCATCATGAGTAGAAAACAAAGTTCTGAATATTTCTGCCTCCTTCAACTCTTAGACCTATATCAGAAGAAGTTGGATCAACTGTCACTTATGAAGACAGCAGGGATTCAATTCTTTCAAAGCAGCAAGAAAAAGAGAACCTCAGGAAAGTATGAACAAGAAATTCTGAGGCACAGTACTATTTTCCTTATTTTGACAGCATGATTACATAGGTAAAGAAACAAGCAACAGCCTCTGGGATTCCTTACTCTGGCACACAGGCTGTTGTACCTGTGACATTACCGAATACTTTCATCATTTGTTATCTGCTCAGTTGTCAGAAAACTGCAGCAGCATCAAGAGGAGCTGCCCCTGTTCCTCGACACTACTTGACAAAGTAGGATTCCATTTGAGAATATGTGTTTTTGTAATTATTTTCTCAGTGTGATACCAGGATAGTAACAAATGAACTACTGTTCAAACCCTGTCCTCCAAGTAGAAAACCTTCTTTTTCATTATTTGTTTAAACATATTTTTTCTGTCTTTTTGAAGTTACTGTAATTGCATTTTCACATGTATTTTGGGGGGAGAAATACATTAAAATCAAATGAATGCTATCTGGAATAATTTATGTAAGGTTCACAGAACATTATTGAGTTTTCACTATGTTTAAACCTCTTAGCTTATTTAATAAAATGGTGTTATGCATTTTACATATGGAAAATAAGATTCTTATCCACAAGACATTACAGAGACACAAGGTCAAATCCTGTTCACATTCATCTTTCTGTAAACTCTGATTTCCCTGAGTCCAAACAAGACCAGAGCTATTCTGATATAGTCTCTTCTGTTCACATTTTTATTTGTTTTAAGTAGCTTGTAATAACTTTCTTTGTCCCACTTTTTCTATATAATAAACATGTTTTGGTATTACAAGCCAGTTCTCTCAAAAATAAATTCTTTTGAACACTCCAGAGATTATTAAAGCAGTCACATTCCATCTTTTGGATAGAAGGCATTTCATCACAAATCTTCTGTCTCAGCATGACTTCATGACAAGCAATCACATTCTGAAGTTATTTATGTGCTGGGTATGTCCATGCAGAAGTGCAAAATCTGGAAAGAAAATCGTAGGTTTGACTGTAGGGTTCCTGGTTCATTTGCAATTTTACCTTTATAATGGGAACCCCAAAAAATAAAATCATGTTGTATCTATGCAATTTTGGCATCAAGTATCTCCTCTGGGAACCACATGAACAATTTTTATCCTTTGCATTTACTGCAAGGGATGAAAAGAAAAAGAGGATGACATTAGGAACAGGCACTGGGGAGCAAACCTCAGAAGAGAGAAGCCCTGGCTAGAACAGCACATCAAGCCTCTGATCTTCCCTCCCACCTACATTGTTCCTTGCTTCTAAGAAAAAGCTTCCATTTTCTATAGACAAGGGGAATCCACCCTGAATTGGCTTTATTTAGCCCTAAACCTCAAAGGAGCTTTCCTAGACATGGAAATTAACTGTACTGGGCCTGTTTGGAATGGAGTTAACTTTCTTCATAGCAGTCCATATGGTGAAATGGTTTACAATTTGTGGCCAAAACAGTGCTTTATCACAGCAATGCTTTATCTGATGTTGCCCAGCGCCTGCACAGCATACAGGCCTTCCTTGTTTCTCACACTGCCACCCCAGTGGGTAGGCTCAGGGTGCACAAACAGCTGAGGGAACACAGTAAACTAAAATAGAAAAAATGTTCCATAACACATAACTTCATGCTTAGCAGTAATAATGGTGGTGAGGAAATGATTTTCTCCAAAGTAGATGTTGCTTGGAGACATCAGTCTGCTGGTGTCAAGTGATTATATTTGTATCATTTGTTTCTTTTTTCTTTTCTTTTCTTTTTCTTTTTTTTTTTAATTTTTTTTTCTTGTTCTTTTTCCTTATCTTTTTCTTTTTTAGATTATATATTTTTTAATTTTTATTTCTATTTCTTTTATATTTTTTCTTTTTTCCCCCCCTTTTTTTCTTTTTTCCTTTTCTTGGTGAACTGTCTTTGTTTTGACCCATAATGGTTTTTTGTCACTTTTTTCCTTCATATTCTGTCCACCATCCCACTGCAGGGGAGTGAGTCAGTAGCTAGGTAGGGACTGGGCTGGGATCAATCCACCACACTAATCTAGAGGGACATTTAGAGTAGCCACCAACAGAGGATGAATGCATCACAAATGGAAAAACAACAGAATCTGTCTCTGCAGATGGCTTTGGCTTCGCTTTCCAATGAGACCCCCACCTTCTTTGCAGAGAATCACAATTTTATACTTCAAGAGTAAGCACTGAAGAGGAACTTTTATAAGGACAACTCAAGTCATGTGTCACTCTGTGACACCACATATCATAAAATCTCAGCTAAGAAACTGCTTTTCCAACCATGCAAGGAATACAGTAGTAAGAAAGGATCAGGTTTCTGTGCACAACAGAAAAATAAATAAGTTTGTGAGTTACAACCTTAAATCAGTGTTTACATATGAAAATGCAGTGCTGTCTTGCTTCACAGGGACTGAAGTTCCAGACAGTCTTGCCAGACACCAATTGTTCCCCATTTGGGAAATACTTTACTTTTTTAATATGTAAGTCCTAGTATACTATATATGAATAATACAACATTCTAATGATATTAAATTGTGTCTGGCTCCCAGTGGATTTCTCAGGCTAGGTGACATCTATCTAGGCCAATAAAATGCTCAGCTGGTATATATGGGAGTTCTTGATGTGCCATCAAGGTGTTTCAAAGACCTCAGGTGATTATCAGGTAGGCTACACTTTCCCTCTAAATTACAGCTGAGCCAACAACCCCATGTTAGGTTTTTATGTCTTCAGCAAAAAGTAGCCTTTTAAAAGTTGGTTGGAAAAATGAAATTCCATCTCATACAGAAATTACTTCCCCTAATACTATTTATATATTCAGTGTTTTAATTATCAGATATTTGTTTTTCAGAAAGAAAATGTATCAAATAATAATGATCTTTAAAAAAAATTAATATATGTCCTTTCAACAAAAATAGAAAAACTATTCATTTTAAATGAAAGTAAAGCAGTCTTTCTCACCTCCATTTTTTATTCCCTCCTGTACTTTGACTTCCATCTGCAGAACTAGCAGCTGATCTGAGCAGTGAAGCACATTTATGTTAACTCACATTGGGACACCTTAGGCTATTGTTTCTAATTTGTGTTAATGTTTTCCAGCTGAATTCCTGGTTTTCTACGAAACGTGAAAAAGTAACTTTGCCAGTGTCTTATTTGCTCCCATCAAAATCCCCAACAAAATCACTCTTTGGTGAGTAAAAATATATCAAAACCAACTACTGAGAAGATATTTAGTCATATTTTTTTTCCTCAGAGTTTTGGAATTCGATATTCTTTTAAGGCATTAACTGCAACTGCCTGCAAACCATTTATAAAATAAATGTACATTATTCTTGATAATAGATCTATAATTCCAAACAATGGATAGATTTTTCACCCTCTCTGTGATACTTGTCATCCTATAGCTATAGTAACTTAATGCTTTTTCATCCTCCATGCTCTCAAGAATGAAATCAGGAAAGACATGTTTGTCACCATGGCAGCAAAACACTACATGTATTTTAACCAAAACAGATGCAGAGGGTGCAAATCCCTGGATTCTTTGGGTTTGGAGAGCTTTGAGGTGGCTCACTTAACTATATGTCCCTGCATAAAGAAGAAAGTGGAATATTTCCCTGCTTCTGAATGCTGAGGAAACCCGCATATTCTGTACCTCAGCTTGTATTTCCCCTGAGTGCTGGCATACGGCTAGTTACTGTTTTTTCCCCCTAGGGCAGACAATGAAAGCTTGTTACAATAAAGTTGTTATTTAGATGAGATCATTTTTATAGGAACTTTGCTACAACACAAAAAAAAGACTTGCAGCTTGTAATAATATCATAGTAGTTCATAAAACAACTAATGGAAAAGGAAGGAAGTTGGTATGATTTATGGAAACCTGAAGAGTAAGACGCGGTACCTTGTAGTACGTACCTTCAAAGGGTTGCCCAGCTGCTGGTAAAACAGCTGTGTCAGGCATCAGGAATACTAGAGTGGCCTTTTTTAAAATACTGCCTCTTCACCTATGATGTCTGAAAAGATAGGTGTCTCAGGTAGCATTCACGCATTCACCTTCCCTCATGGTCCTCTTCACTGCAGCGTATTTTCCTTCGGGATCACTAAGCCCCATTAGGAAAGGATGTACTTGACCTGCAGTGATACACAGCAGACGCACTTAGGTATTATATGAAATAATCTGAAAACTGCTGAGACTTAGGTGCAATCTGTTCAAGCCAAAAAGTCAGTTTCCCTCCTACTTACTCTTTCCCTTTTTCCCATACCTGAGCTAGCACACCCCCTCTGCTCACTACAAGGTTAGTTTATAGCTCATTGTGGCTCTGCTTTGCGCTGCTTTCCTTCAGTTGGTGGAATGACTTGTCTGAACTGGGACAGCCCTTTTTCAAGTTTTGCAATCGCTATTGCAGTCATGATTTGCACAACACTGTTTTGCCATCAGAAATTATAATTAGGCCATACCCTGTAGAGAGGGACATTACCAAGGGCTCGGGCCACCTGAATGGATAAGGACAGGATCCACCTCACTTATTGTTCAGCAAAACAAGACTGGTCTACCCTGTGCAACAGACTGCAACTGCTGAAAGTGCCTGCAGACAATTTCTACAGTCTCTTACCCTGGATCTTTCTTTGTAAGGAAGCAATGCTACTCCGTACTGTCCCGGGATGAAAACATTGAGAACGCACAGTCTAGCTCATTACACGTTTCTCTGATAACCACCAAAGACCTCTGTTGAATATCCTAGCCTCTTTTCCCTCCTTCCTTTAACCCCAAGTATTGCAAGAAATAAAATTGAGAGCAGTTTACGGACTGAATTTAATGGTGAGGTAGGCACTTTATTACTACCCATTCTGATTTAAATCAGCCTCAACTGCAAACAACTAGAAATGCTGTAGATGGAGGACATAAAGATATTCAATCTTGTGAAAACAATTTCAAATTTATACTTAAGGGGACATTTAATATGAGTGACATTCTCTGTGGTTTGTACTTCATTGGCAGTATTTTTTTGTTTTGGCAAATTAAGAACTATCATTTTTTCAGTTAGCCATTATCTAGTACTGACTTTATTGCAAGCAGCACTTGTTTACAAGAGCTTTAATATTACTGTTTATGGTCTAGTATTATTGCAATGAATGGCAATTCATAGCATAAAAAGATCATAAAAAGAAAAGATGTATTCAATGGAATCCTGGAAATTAAAAGTCCAGACATTTTTACTCATCCTATGTGCTTGTTCTGTCCACTAACAGCTTATCAAAACTGTTAAGACAGAATAATCATATTCTCTGAGAATGAGCCCTTGTAAAACAGGTAGAGAAGAGGAAATACTCCTTTGTTTCCATCACAAATATCACCTACTATAAGAACAAGGAGGAGAGACTGGAAAATTTGGCCATCACTGCAGAGTAACTATGGCAAATGCAAGGCCAACTGTTCCATATGTGTTATTCTGTTGGAAATTCTTCAGTCCTCACTGCAAGTATGAACAGCCGTGGCCTGAGCTGTAATGGGAGCCAGAGCTGTGGACAGGGGTGAAGAGAGCCCTGGGGGCCTTGGCAGGGACAGTCAGGCCTGGTGGTGTTTTCAGAGCTCTGCCAACAAACTCTCCTGCCAGCCAGGTGTGTCCTCACACCTTACAGGGCCTGTGTTTGGAAGATATTCTCCATGAGCCCCTTCCAGTATCTGGCTGTGAACGTGATGTTGCCTGGGAGGCCATAGGGTCAGGAATCAAGCTGTAGGACAAGCTGAGCAGCCTGTGGAGCCATGAGTGCTTCCTGAGGGGATGACATGAGCTTTCTTGGTAAGCAAGTCCACAGTCACTAGGACATTGCGTTTCCATGCAAGGGTGGCAGCTCTGCTGTGAAATCAAAAAGTGCTGGAACGTGGTTAGAGCTTTGAGGAGACCAAGTGGCACCAGAGGATACCTATAGTGTCCATGCCTGGTGCAGGAAGCAGTTTTTCACTTATTCTCCTGCCTGAGTTAGAGCAAATTGTAAGCTCTTCACAGGTCCAGCTTGATGAATCATCAACCCCCTGAAGATAGTCAAAGAGGTTGGGGGGGAGAGGAAAGGGATGCTGGTTATTCACTGGCATGTCTGTAATCTTCTCCCAGATTAATCTTCTCCATGATCCTTTAAAACTATTGGGGCTCAGAAGGAGAGATGAAGGGGCAGATCAGCCTCAGTGCCAGGCTGCTCTTTAGGTACTTCTCGAGGGCAGCGATATAGGATTTGGCAAGGCACAGATGTGCCTGAAGGGAACCTTATCTCCCAGGATCAGGGCAATGGGCAGTTATGCAGGCAATGGGCCAGCAGGGTTTCTTCCACTTTTTAAGTACATCAACAAATTTGCTGTGTTCATATAGGCACACTAATTAGGGCCTGGCTTATGTGGCTGGGGCAGAGGCATGGTCATGGCAACTGGGCAGGTCAGGGCTGCAGGCTGTGGGCATATCTGAAGGATTTCAGGACTAAAGTTGTGCTGAGGTGAGGACATGGTATGGCCAGGGGATGTCACATTTGGTGTGGCTGTTGTGCAATTACATTCTTGGGTTGCAATCCTCAGGGTGGAAGTGAGCTGCCACACTCAGTAGGTCTCTTGATGTCACAGTGGTGGCACACCCAGGGCACTGCTGATACAAGGCAGCACCAGGACCCATGGCACTTGAGGACTGCCATGGGGAGAAGAGCCCCAGGAGGATGCTGGGGTTATCTCTTGCCCTCAGGCTCTGGGTACCCCCTTCCCACAGGGTTACACAAAGATCCCACTTGGCAGTGAAGGAGGAGACTGTGCTTCGCCAGGCAGGGCAGCCTTTGAATGACAGGGAAGGGGCAGGTGGGGGTGGTGAGGGGTGCCTATGTGCCAGGGTTGGCCCAGAAGGAACTATTGCTTGATGATGTCCCCCAGGCTGCTCCTCCTACCTGCAGCAGTGACAGTGGTGGGATGGGCCAGGCTAGAGAAGACTCTAGGCCCATGGACTGGGGTGGGGGTCCCTGGAGAGGCTGATCAGAAGATCCACTGGTGCCATCAGGGCCACCTTGGCCAAAAGGGTAAAATTTTATGAAAATGATGCTGGTGCTGTGCTGGAGCCTTGTTCTCAGCAACTGGGCAAAAAAAAAAAAAAAACAGAAAAAAGAAAAAAAGTTAATATTATTATTACAGATGTGACTGAGCAAAGAAGCAGAAACCAGTCCAAATGAGGGAAAAGGCTATTATGGTTTTGCTTTTGCCCTGCTGCGAATATTTCACATTCCTCTGTTCTGAGAAATTCCCTCACATTTTTTAAAGTGCAAACTGACTGAGCCTTCAGGGAAGCCACTTCATGTGAAACCATTCTTTAGCTCATAATGTAACCAGATGATACATCAAACATTTCTGCTTATTAATGCAGGATTTTGAACATGAAGGTTTGTTCCATCACCACCATTTATCAATCTGTCCATTCAGTCTGAATATCCACACAGGATGTTGTATTCTGCCTTAAATTTCTATGTCACTGTAGCAGAGGAAAGCACTGCAAAGACTTTTATTCTCATTCAGAAAAGCTTTGATGTGCTTCAAAGATAAGAGCACTTCATTATGTTCATGACAGGTAAAAGTGTCCTACTATGACAAGAACTCTTTTAATATGATGGTTAAGTGAAGCTTAACATCAGATTCAAATGAATAAAAGCACTTGCTGATGTCAGGTTATTGTTCATACTTACCATCTTCAAGTCCCTGGTTCTCACCGAACATGCCTACATCTTTAAAAAAGATCAGGTTTTGTTTCATAGCATGTCATAGGATTACACTGACTTGGATTTCTTGCAATAAGATGAAACATTTAAATCATTAAGTTGACATTAGAGATAAAAGACTTTCAATTTACTATTCATAAGGGCACCCTCTCTTTTGTGTAGAGGACATAGATTAGTGACTCTCTTGAACCTTGCATTTTTAGAGTCTCTGGAACAGCTTTACAATGACACAGAACACGTCTGGCAATATCCTAATCACTTATACTCACGAGTTAGTGAATCTTTCTTAGAAAGGAAGCAAATTTCACTGTGTAGGAGAGAACAAAGCAGAACACAGGTTTTCACCCTAACTAAATGGTGTGCATACCTGTTGTCACTATTTCACTAATTTTCACTCTCTCTAATGAGAGGAAGTGAGAGAACATTTTTGGACTTCAAATAACTGATAATTCATATTTTACCAACTTATAAGAATCCATGAGAAAATTATTAGTCCATTTGCTAGATACCATACAAACAGAGAAATTAAGTGGGAAATAAGAAAGTTGTTCCTTGTTATGCAGTGAGGCCTGTAAAGACAGTGTTCTCTTTTCTTGGTTCTCCTCTCCTTTTAACAATTTTCTCCCTTGCTGTTCATTACCCTGACATTCACACATCTGCTGTCCCCAGAGTCCTCTGGTGACAGGGGTGCATTACTGAGTCCCTTAAACTGTTTCCGTTTCCTTTATGCACCATTCGTTAAATAACCACTTTACCATATGGTGCTTATGTCATATAATCATATCTGTCATGGTTATATATAAAAGGCATCTGAAAGGGAGTCTGATAGTACCAAAGCTAAAATTCTATGCAGTGTAAATATACCCACTGTTTTACACACCAGAATTTATAATGAGCTATTCTAACCAAATGTGCTAGATATTGAAGGATTAAAAACAAAGACAAAGCACTGCTATTGATCAAAACATCAATATTTCCAGCCATCAAGTTACTAGAAATGAAATGCAAAATAAGAATATATTAAAAGTTGAGGATTCAAATAAATCCTTTGCTGATATCTAGACTAAACAAATCTTCCTGAAAGTTCAAAATACTTTAAAAAAACAACCCTTAAGGTACTTCAAAATAAATGTTTCATGTTTAGCGTTTTTTCCTCCATTTCCTCCTTAATTCTTAACATTCTCTGAAGTTCCTGTTTTCTGAAATTATGTAGTAGTGGACTTCTGAGGGTTTCTTCCTTTACCTGAGTATACACAAACTTATAATTTCAGTTAACGGTTGCCTTTTATGACACAGAAAATTCCTGACAAACTTTCTGTATACACATTTCAAATTTTTATGTAATTCTGTTGTAACTTTGTGTAAGCACTTTCTTTTTAGGCCACAATTAAAAATAGAGATCTTCCAGTCTTTCCAGTCTCTTCAGATAGGTGTTTTCTTTATAACCGTTGAAGTAATATGTGAGGTGGAATGACCAGAAGGTATGACATAGAATATCCTCCTGTGGGTACAGTGTATAATTTTCTCGTTATAAATGTTTCCCATGATAATGTCCATCCTATTCCTTATACAGGCTGTTTACTTTCCAGGTCACAGACATACACCTGAGTAGAACAGGTAATCTTCACAGACCTGACACAAGAAAGAGCAGTTCTCACTGGAGTGTCCCTGCATGCTCACCAAGAAGCCTTTGTACTCCCACCAGCATGTCTTTGAGATGTTGTCTCTCTTTAGCGCTAGAAAATGAGAGCAAGGCATGCTGTGGCCTCTCATTCCCTCTCTGACTTCCCACCTTTCCTTCCTTCCTTTCCTCATATGTATGTTATGTATAGACCAGGGGTCCTCAAACTACAGCCCCCCAGGGTCCTCAATCCAGCCCCACCAGGGGTTGGGGGGGGAAACCAAGCAGCCGCAGATGACTGCCTGCCACTTCATCCATGCGCCGTCCCCGTGGGTAAAGAGTTTAAGGACCCCTGGTATAGACACATATATCTTGTGCTTTTAGGATAACTGCAGGCAGCAAAAGAAAAATTTGAAGAAGAGTTCTCTGCCTTCCAGTTATTCTAAATGTATTTTTTACTCTGAGAGATGCACAGAAAAAAATTGGGGAAGGGAAATCAATGAAAGAAGGAACTCAATTTATGCGTTTATACAAGAAGGACTCATCTATATCAAACTAAGGTGTTAACTTACAGTACACTAGCTAGTACTTTAATTATATCAGAAAAAAATATATGATTAGTATATAACAGTTTCCTTTATAACAACATGTTATCCAAGTAACAGTCATTTTACCATGGTACACCCAACCTATTCTAGAACAGACTCTTGGATGATTAATAAATAGGGAAGTAGCTGATCTATACACATCACTACGTGGTTGTAGGATTTCTGAAGGATTCTGAATATTTCATATATATATCAGATAGATATATAAATTTACTAACCTGGAATAAATATATACAAAGAAGAAAAACACTCATAGGGTAACATTTATCTAAATAAATGTTCGTATCTGCTGCTTAAGCATATTTCTTTGCTAGCTGTCTATATTCACTTTACACACTATGAATCTTGCTTTAGGTGTTGTGGAAAGAATTAAGGACTTAATCTCACTCTGGAAAAGACATGCAAAATAGGTGATTCAGAGGCTATGGTGCCTGTACCTTTCTAGTGAATAAAATGGGAGTCTGAGGAGACAAGTTTGGTATCCTGGTTTTGGCTGAGAAAGAGTTATTTTTTTTCTTGGTAGCTGGTACAGTGCTATGTTTTCAATTTAGTATGAGAGTAATATTGATAACACACTGATGTTTTAGCGGTTACTTAGTAGTGCTTACTCTAAATCAAGGACTTTTCAACTTTCCCATAGTCTGCAGGTGATGAGGTGCACAAGGAGCTGAGATGAAGGACAACCAGGACAGCTGACCTGAACTAGCCAAAGAGCTATTCCGTACCATAGAATGTCATGCGCAATCTATAAAGCTGGGCAAAGAAGAAGGAAGAGAGGGACATTCAGAGTGATGACATCTGCCTTCCCAAGAAACCGTTCTGTGTGACGGAGCCTGGCTTTCCTGGAGATGGCTGAAGGTCTGCCAGCCAATGGGAAGTGGGGAATGAATTCCTTGCTTTGCTTGTGCAAATAGCTTTTGCTTTACCTATTAAACTGTCTTTATCACAAGCCATAAGTTTTCTTACTTTTACCCATCTGATTCTCTCCCCTATCCCATGCAGAGGGAGTGAATGGGCAGCTGTGTGGGGCTTGGCTGCTGGCCAGGGTTAAACCATGACACTCAGCTATATTGAAGGTTTACATGCAAGATGCCTATGGTTAGGTGAGATGAATTTCTCGCCCACTGACTTCAATCAAGTCCACTTGAGCAATGAAAATGAAACTTCTTACAAAATCATCTCATGAAATTTCAGGCTGTAGTATCTGTCAGTAATAGTTTCAACAAATTGTGTCAATTTTATTTTGCTTTGACCTTGTCACTGCAATTCTGCACTTATTAATCAGAGACATAATATTTGCTGTTTAAATAAAATATTTTGATGCATTGTTGCTCATGAGACCTACTTAGAGGCAAATATGCTGTTACGTCTCTCTTGGGGTGAGATGAAGTAGTGTTGGTTGTGTGGAATGTCTTTATACAAGAAGCTTCAAGAAATGTTTGTCAACTGCCCACAAGCATAGAAATGGTAGAATAAAATACTTGAAGGCATTTATACTTGCAAATGCATTTGAATAAATAGGATTTCTCTAAATTTAATAACAAAATTAGTTCAAAGGTGAATTCTATGTCTCATATTAAATACAAACTCGCATGGAGCTAATCTTCACATGGATCTGGAAGAATAAAAGCATGAAAAAAAGTTAAGCCTGTGGAATCAGTATGGATTTAGAAAGTCATACTTTTTTGAGGGATATATTTTTAGCTTCCCTCAGATTAAAATTTACTTCCATTTTATTTTGTCTGAAATAAGGCTATCAAGGTACCCTCTTGTTGTGTTTTAACCCCAGTGGGCAGCTCAAGGCACTCACACAGCCACTCACTCGCTTCCCTGCAGCAGAATGAGAGAGAGAATCAGAAGGGTAAAAGTGAGAAAACTCATGGGTTGAGATAAAGACAGTTTAAAAAGTAAAGCAAAAGCTGTGTCTGCAAGCAAAGAAAGGAAAATCAGGAATTCATTCACTAATTCCTGTTGGTGGGCATTAATGGTTACATGGGAGGACAAATACCATAACTCCAAAGTCCTCTCTTCCCCCTTCTTCCCCCAGCTTTTATTGCTGAACATGATGTCATAGGGATGGAATATCCCTAAATAACTACCCCCCCCATGTATTATCCAAGACATAACACTGTGTCAGCTATCCCAGCCGAAACCAGTACACATCTACAATCATATTTATGACGTGATTCACATAGAGTTGCAGAAACTTGCTGTGCTCTCACTTGTTAATAGCAAAACAACAATGGAGAAAAAATATGAGGCTTTTACAATTCAAGTGTGAGGTTGTTATCTGTCAGTTCATCATAGTCCAGAAAAGATGTACATAATGGGATGGACCTTGGAATGGACTCCAAGGGACTTGTCTGGTTATTGGTTACTCTATTTTTGCTTACAATTACATATAAACTAGCATTCAGAGAATTAAGACATTATTACAGTGTGAAAGATATGCAGCACATGAAAATTAATATATGTTTAATTGTAGGTACCAGATTATCCCAAGACTTTGCTAGATGTTTGAACTTCCAGTTCTGAGTAAACACCATTTAAAGCTAGATTGTGTTGTGAAGAGGTGAAAGTGTTAAAAAAGATGAATAAAATTGGTTGTTGGAAGAGCTGTGAATAACCACAGGTCTCTTCGTCCTCAGCTACGAAGCCACAATGCCTACAAAGATAGAGATATCACTCTGTATGCATGTGTTTGTTTAAAAAGGTTTTTAGTGAATACAGATCAGTACCATGCAGCTCTATTTTAGATTACAAATGTTGTATAAATACATTCATGATCATGAATCATAAATGAAGCAATGACTTCTGACTGTGTAATTAATATGTGTCCCGTTTATTCAGTATGTGCTGCTTAAATAGTTTGGTTCCTCATTGTGCCAAAAACATACTCTGTGGATGATAAAGTCCACTGCATCAGAGAAAGAGCTAAAACTTTTTAAACAACCATCAAGCTGGGTATATTTACATTTCAGGGTAAATACAGTAATACTTTTAAAAGGGCAAAGGCACCTTTATCTGATTCAGCACAATTTAAAAGCTCTATGTTCTCCATTAGTTGTGCTCAGGATAGTTTTGACTCAGATATACAAGGGTTTTTACAATCCTAAATCCCACTGAAATAAAAGAAGATGGAAATCTGAATGTCCTTTGGTTCTTGGCCTGTCTTTGTCTGTAAACCCACAGACTGATCTCCAATTCTTCTTGAAAAGCTCTGTGCATGACGTGTTACCCATGTTTCTGAAATCCTCAGAGGTAATGTTAAGTGACCCATATGTCCAGTGAAGCATGTCCTGGATATCTTCTGGTCTCTTACATTTGAAAATGTTGATATGAATAATTACAGGATGAAATTTACAGCCTTCAGTGGAAGGTCAAGAGAAACTGAGAGCAGGTTCACAGGGATAGCCTGCATTGGCCTTAGTCCATGGACGGAACCATGTGTCAGCTAGAACGTCAGTAAGAAAAACTTTTTCTCAAGGAATGAGAGTGCTCAGGGACTTGAAGCAATGACAAAGTCCCAGACTGAGCTGTGTGTTTAATTATTGCTATAGACTACAATGTAAGATATATTTGCTATTTGCTTTTAATTAGGGCAAGTTTAGAACTGTAACGTGTGCAAGTGCTCACCTTGATTAATTTTCTAATACTATTAAAATCTTCTTTTGTGACTTCCAAATCCTGCCATTTAGTGTGGTAATATATGGTAATGAATTCATCTCCAGTTTCATTCACATTAGCAGTTTGGTGGTCTGTCCCTTAAAGCTTACAACAAAGGCTGTGCCCAGTGTATCAATGACCTTCCACAGCTACGGCTGGATGGAGCGGGGAGGGGGGAAGAGAAGGAGCTTGCTTCCCTGAATCACAGAGAGCTGAGTAAAAGGACTACTACCATCTTGGTTTCAAACCTTGCAAATTAGTTTCAAAACTGGCAAGGAGGCGGCCTTTTTCACCCTACCTGTGACTAGGTTATGGCTCTTTAGCCTATCACTTATAAATTCTTTCTTTAGGAGTTTTGCTGTCTTAAACTTATGTTTGATTCACTCAATCATTAATCCAGTTCCTTACTAATATAACTACATTTATTTCAATTTCTTCATAACACCATAAAGTAGGAAAGAGTATATATGAAGAAAGAACAAGTATCAAGGCAGCTTGGAATGAATCACTTAAAAGTCAGATATAAAACCTGAAAAATACATGCAGTTTTATTTTTTGTTATTTAAAATATATTTTTTTAGAGATTTGACACTCTGAACTTCTGCTAAAATTTAAATTGTTGCAGAAAATAAAATTAATGTAACAGCCACAATGTTTATAGTATGTTGTATGTAAACCATGTAAGTTATAGTACAGCTGCAGATGAGCTATAGCATATATATGTTTAAATAAATGTGATGGAGTATGATACAAATGCACTAAGTTGGCATTGATGCAAGGTACAGTGAAGTCTATAAAGACAGAAAGCACCAGTGTCGAAATGATAGTAATAAGGGCAAAAGTCAGATGCATTAACAACACCTCTGGGATGCTTGGCAAGAGTCTAAATATGCAATTTAAAAGTAATATACTGCTACAACACCAAAAGAAATCATTCACAGACAGTTAATGATTTGAATATAGCAGATCTTGGGGCCAAGACACTAGGGCTTAAGAAATCTGGATTTAGTTTTTGCTTTGTAAAATAATTCCTCTGGGATTCTGAGGAAGTAAATTACTTTGAGTTATCAAGAACACCTTTTAAAATACTGTCCAGCATAAGCCTTGTGTTCTTTTCTAAATACAGGTTTTAGGATCATTCGCCACAGTAATGGGTACTCAATGAGACCCAAGAGTTAAATAAACAGGCAGTGTCATTGTTGTTGAACCACTCAGTAAGTGATTTCCAGTGTTATTTCAGTGATTTCCAGTTAGTTAATACTCTCTCAGTAGGTAACGTATGATATAAATGTACACAAACTATTTGGATCACCACCATAGTAAAAATGCTTTCATTATATAATGTGAAACATGTCTACCTGTATTAAAAAGTATACAAGTAATTGTAAGTCATTACACTATAAATAAGCTGTGCAGTAATAATAATTTTCTTTAAACCTTTAATAATTATTGTTCAGACATTACGGTTTGTCTGGAGTTCCTGTGTATACAGGGGTATGCACAACATATACCTGGATAATAGAAGAAAGCAAGCACTCTATATGGCGTGATGTGTCTATAAATTTCTAGTATTTTTTTTTACAAAATAGAATAGAAAGAAAGGAAAGACAAATCTGTAGCTCAAATAGTAGCATTTTGATTCAATTTACCAGGAAGTCACTTACAGTGACACAACACTCATTGCCCTAACATGCTAATAAGGAAAAGCAGAAGTTAAATAACTTTGATAAGTCGAATACATTGTATTGCTGTCCAACATAAAGATCTCATTTGTGATTTTCGTTGCCAAATTATATTGGTAAGCAGCCATATATTGTGAATTTTGATGGGATCTCCAAAGATGCTTCGTTTACAATTACGATCATTATTTCAGTCCCCAAGTGAGCATTTTTCTGGGCAGTTGTTCTGGAATATCAGTTTTTTTGTCTTGTTTATTTATAATTTTTAGATCAGCTTAACTTTTTTTTAAAAAAGCTTCCACTTCTAGGTAGTTGCTCTCTGATTAATGGTGACAACTGTTTTTCTCCATGTCTTCCTCACAGAAATTCGGTTTGTGAGATCTGAAGACTCTGAGAGCTGATCATGATTATTTCAGTATAGATAGCTGCTTGAGGACAGAATGAAACCCAAAAGAGGATCAGGAGATTTTAAAGTGAGTTTTATGGGAAAAAGGTTGGGAAAATTATAGGTAGTCCAAAGACTTAAATTAAGGCACAAGAATAACCTAAAAGAAATGTTCAAAGGGGAAGGCAGAATATACTGTTGCGTTGCAGCTATAACGTAGCTGTAACCATAGTGTTGTAGCTGAAATTAGTTATCAGGAGCTACAAATCCCTGATATCTTAGGATGTGAGTATTGTGGATTTACAGTGGTATTGAATTTGAATCAAGCACAGTTACCATAGATTTCCTAAGAAAGTTGTTAGTTCTTCTGGGGATCTTTGTTAAACTTCATACAGCTCTTGCTTGTCCACTCGTCCAGCTTGTCTTTCCATAAGTCTTTCCATAAGATAGCTCTCCCTTCTGACAAGTCCACCTCATGACCCTGTTTAGTGTCATCAGCAAACTTGAAGAGGGTGCTTCCAATCCCATCAACCAGGTCATTTATGAAGAGGTTGAACAGTATTTTTGAAGATGTTAATCGAGATTAAGAGTAGACTTAATGTAATCTTTGTGTGGGAAACTGACATGTAATAGGTTGTTAAGGAGAAAGAGAAGTTCATTTGTGACTTACAACTCCCACTTTTAAGTGAGACCATGTATGCAGAGGTGGCATTCTCCGTTTGTGCCACTTGTAAAATGGTTTGATTCATCAAACATGTACAAAGATTTCTGCCTTTCTATGAAAGATATGTAGCAAAGTGTAAGGTTTCCATTTCCTTTGTTAGCAGTTGATGGGCAGGTTAGACAAAGGAAAGAAAGAAAGAAATTTTAAAGACTTCCAAATTTGTGTGTGTGTATGTGAGATCACTACATGATGTAAACTGTCTCAGTTGTGTTCTATTTTTAAATAATTTTGGTTTTCTATTAAATAAAAAATAAGCAGTCAAAACGACAACCCTTTTCCCCAGCAGACTCAGTTTCTCATATTCTTGTATTTTATTGTGAACCTTGTGGTATCATTTGGCAACTTTAAAGAAGAGTAATACTCAAACTGTAAACACATGCCAGCTACAGAATACAAACCTACAGTATATTAATCTGGTGACCTTTGCACTGAGAAAAAAATCTAGTGCTCTTTATTTATAAAAGTCTATCAGCTGTACCCTGCCACACTGTTATATATAGTAAGTGCTGTATATATCAGTTGGTCTCTGTGTATGGTTTATAGCATCTAAGGTGTAGTAAAAGGATACATCAGGGTTTATCATCTACACCCTGCTGGTCACTTGACAGGCATTTCTGTTTAAGATATATGTCAAAGAGTGAAAAGAAAGTGTATTGAAAAAAGAAAGGTATCTATTAAAACAGTATGACTGGCAACATCTGGGAAGCCCATCAATAGAATTTTATAGCTTGCATTTGCCTGAAGTTAATGTTTATTACATGAAATGTATGTTAAAAGAATTATGTCATTTCTCACTCAATTGTTATAGCAGAACATAAGGAGTGTGTTGTATCCATCCCTACAATAAACCCCACTTCTTTATACACACACACACACATATATGTAGCCACACTAAGTGGTTCATCTGGTTTGTGTGTATTAAGTCGTGAATAAAACCAGGTATGAATCAAATTTTAATGCACATCTATACAAAAATATTTGAAAAAAATGAGAAAAAAAAGAAAAAGGAAATAGCATTATACATCAGTATTCTTTGGACTGTATGTAGATTAGCATACAGTAATTGTTAGAATCACTGTAAATCTGATATTATTGGGTTTCTTTAAAGAATGAATGAATAGAACATATTGAGTAACATAGTTAGAAACAGAAACTGGAGATACTTCTTGCATGCTAGAGGAAAAATATGAAGAGTTATAAAAGCTTATTTTAAGGACAGTCCCTCAGAAGTAAGAGTTCCTTAATAAAGACTCATAATGCTCTTATCAGCTAATTTAACATGTAAGCACCTTCTTTTGCAGCAGTGACATTCACATTACAGCTTAGAAGTACACCTGAACTACACTAAAAAGATGTATCAATTTCCTTTAATTTCAGCAGTCATGATCATGATGCAATTTCTTCCTGCCTTGAACATTCAAAAATGTAGAAATTTGTCTTCTTCCTCTGTATATAAACTGCCTGAGCTTTCCAAGGGATGAGGAAGCCTTTACTACTTCCATGATCATTCCTTGCACTTTATAATGGGGCACATATCAATATATAAAATTAACAGTTCAATAAAACATATCCTGAAGATTCAGAAAAAAACATGAAGGAACAAAACTAAACCCTGAACAATGTTTCAAAAATAGTTTTAGATATTTTGGACAGAAATGATGAATAGATTAATTTCTACCCTCTTAACTAAGTGATCTGTTATAGAGGTCCCATATTTAATGCATCACTTAAGCACCATAGTGAATATGAACAAAAAGTCATTATAATGAGTCATGCATAGAAAAAGGATGGGAAAATTACTACCACATTATGAAATTGCAGAAATTATTCCTTTCTCACCACACATGAGAGTCATCCAATCCCATTTTATTCCAGCAGGAGCTGTTAACTTACTCAGCATTTCATGGATAGAGAAACTGGAAATAAGAACACTTATTTAGGTGTCTAACTATCTCCATATAGACCTGAATTTTAAACTCTTCTTTAGAAAATTTTGGTGAGAAGTCCTCGGGCACTTTTCTGAAAGTAGCACAGTTGGTCATTTGGGAAATGCTTCAGCCTTATTACTTATACTGTTTTCTAGGCAACCATTCTTCACGTTTGACAGAGGCTTTTAACTGGGTTAGGCTTAGTGTAGGTTTTTTACAGAGTTGGATTAATGTGTTGAATTGCCCCATATGGTTAGAACATTTGGTTCTTTTTTAAAAAAAAAGGATTTGTCTGTGACTGTGGACTATAAATAGAACAAAAAATAAACAATTATTGTGTGCATAGAACAGAGCATTATCCAATGATATCATCACATAGAGCTATTATATTCCTGTTAAGTAATTTTTTATAATAATGGAGATGAAGACTCCCCAAGCTGTCCAGATGTTAAAAATCAGTGTTGTAATAATCCAGATAATGACTGCTTTTAAAAGGTCATGAATACAAAAGGGAAATCATAAACTCAGATTCGTGTCTTTTTCATTACAGAAAATTTGCTGAAGTTATTTAGTTAAATTTAAATATTTTAGAGAAAGAAATTTCTCTCAAAACCTATGTAAGAGGTGAAAGTTATGAATTCAAGGTAGCAGTGAATCTAAGACCATAGTTAAACTATAAAACAATTAAATGAATAAAAACTTATTTGTGATCAGAAAGACACTTGCCTTGTGGGTAAACATTTTCTATTGTTTACTCTAAGCAGTTCAGTTTTTCTAGTTTTGTATAAAATGTCTTATGGGTCTTATCCTATGCAAGAGATGACTATAGGCAAAAGTGGAAACAGAAGAAAACAAATGGCTGCTCTGATTTTGTTAAGCATCTTCTTTGTCAATGCCAACAGTAAGCCTTCCACGCTCAAACTGAGCTAGCCATTTTCTCTTAAATACAATTTCTCAGCTATTTTTATCTTTTAGAAACTTCTTCATTGATAGGGCATCTACAAATTGTACTAGTTAATAGACATGATGTATCATGAAATATAAGAAAATACAAAATAAAAATACATCTTCTGAAAGTCCAACAGATGCAAAAAGGTTACATTAAGTAAGCTTAATCTATATCTTGTATAGCCATATGAAATAAATATATTTCATTTTACAAATTAAAGAATAAAATAATATTATTTTTCTGATTAAAATGGAGTAGACTGGAATGAAACAAACTCACTTCTTCCCCATGTGTCTTGCAGGAGGAAGTACTTACAATCCCCTATTTGCTGGCAATTATCTGAAATTATATTAGTTCTATTTTGATTAATTGACATAATGCTTTTTATAGTATGAAGCAATTTAGAGTTTATGATGGGAGAGGCACAAAGACACAACATTTAAAATAGTAATGTTACTGCAATAAATGAGCTCTCTATTTCTGACAATTTTTTTCTGGAAAGACTTTTGATACCCTTCAAATTATAGCACTTCCTATATCATGTCTTAGTCACCTAAAGTTTTATCTTTGGATTAATACCGAGATAGTTTGGTTTATTTTAAATGGAAGGGAAAATCTCATTATAGAGTGAGAAGATAAGTATTGCTGAAATTAAAGATAATAAGCCAAAGGCATTAAGCTATCAGCTGTCTGAACAGCTAAGATACTGACACTTCTGAACATCAAAGCTTGGTCTAAATTGTCCCTATTATTTCTAGGTTAAAAAAAAAAAAAAATTAAAAAAAAAAGATACAAAAGGATATGTTCTGAAAATTATTTTAAAATTATCTTTGTCAGGAAATCACCATGTTATTCCACTTTTTGCATCTTCACATTATGACTATGGATAGTGTTTGCTGAAGCTGTCTGACTACTAATAGAGTCACATTTTCCTGGCTCTGTTAAATTATGTAAAGGGTGGCAACAGTTTGATTATTTTTTAAAAGAAAAATGTGTACCTGAATGGATAATGCTGCACCACACTGTGAAATTTTAATTTTCATTTTTATCAGTAGAAATAGGCAATATTTAACAACTTGAGTGACACAAGAAACAGGTACTTTATGGTATGCATTTCACTTGTTTGCTATCTGTTCTCTAGGCCTGAATAAAATGCATTGTTTAGCAACTGCAATGCATTACAGAGTGAGAAAACAGGGTTTGTAGCTTCCATCATCAGCTTTCAAAGAAAAACTTTTATGCATGCATATAAATATATGCAAAGAAGGTCAGCATCTATATTCATGAAGGTTATTTCCACTGACAATACCTGATGTTTTCCAGAAAATACAAATAGCCATGTCAAAAATGATAGGTAATCAAGCACACAAGACTAGCAGTAATTCTTAGAGTGCAGTTAGACTCCAACTTGCCTCTGTCTAAGGATACACAAAAGGTGTATTTTCAGTTCACCTGTGCATGATGTCAAAAGTTTTATGGTTTATTTTTAAATATTTTTTTAAAAAAATAAATTTATTTAATTTATAAATTAAAACTTTCATTTAAAAGTTTTAATTTATAATTAAAAATTATTTGTTTTAACAATTATTAGACATTTTGATACCTCTGAAATTAGGAAATCACTATATATTCGTGTCTTTAAAGAAGAATATACCAGCTGAAATTTGAATGCTTGCTATTAGTGATTACCACCATTTTTGCAGGTCACCACTGGCATTAAATGTTTCAGTGTGTTGGCAAGAGGTCATTTTCAGAAAGTTTTCTATACATCTTTCTACTTAATTTTGTCATGATGCCCAAGGGAAATAAATGACCTAGCTTTTTTGCTATGACATGGTGAGTACATCAGAAAAAAAATAAACCAAATCCAAAACCCACAAACAAACCAACAACAGAAAAGGAAAGTGTAATGGTTAAGGTGCATGTCATGAAGGATGATGATGCTCTAGTTTATTGTCAGAAGGAATATATATTAAGCTACTTTAATTAGATATTAAATAAATCCTTCCCTCCTCCCCATTTTTTTTTTTTTTATGTAAACCATCAGGGTATCTAACAAAGATTTCAAACAAGAATGAAAGAAGACATATAGAAGTGTAGTCCATTATTCCTTTTACTTCATGGAATGACTGTTCATTAAATTGTCATAAACCTACATGAAGTCTTTCAATAGTGGACCTTGATTTTAAATGCAACAGTATTGGCTAAAATCACAGAATAAAAATAGCAACCATAAATACAAAAATGGAAGTGAAAGACACCCCTCTCAGACAATTTTCATCCTGTGAAGTGTACTGTAAATACAGGAAATTGTATTCTGCTCTTGCTATGCAGTCTTTCCTGTATCAACAGGTTCCTCATGGCTGAATTGGCAGTGAGAGAAGTAGGTCCACCACTTTTCTAATATGGAGACAGCAGATCAGCAGATGCTGTGCTGAACTGAAGAGTGTGGTAGAACTCATGTTGACCGTCATGGAAATGCACATGATAGAAATTCGTCCCAGATTACTTTGTCAAGTACAAACCATTTGGCTCGATACAGGGAAAGAAGTTTGATGTCCTCTACTGCACCAGAGGTCAGACCACACAATCTTAGCAATCTTTTCAGGTCTTAAATGAATCAAATCAAGAAACAACAGCAGTAACAAGAGTCTCTGTCAAAGGACACTCTAAGAAGGAGAGAAAATGAAAAAGATAAGATGAAAAAAGCTATAAAGTCACATTCCTAATCTAGTCAGCTCAGCTGCTGGCTTCTCACAACTCCAGATGTACATTGCACCAATTTAGAAGTTTCCAGCTACAGCTTTGTGCAAAAGGGCTTCATACATGGATATGCTTGCCTAAAAACATAGAAATTCCTTAACTGGTACACAACAGGTTTCTGCCTTCCAGCTCATCAGTGTTTGTAAGACCCAATTCTTTTCATTTTTCAAAGTTTATACAGATTTTTGTCATACCCTAAACCCATAATCACTTTGTCTTTCTTCAAATACATATTTTGTAACAAACTCCACCTTTAGAAGACAGCTTGTAATGACATTGACTTAGTTTCTTTGTCAATGTCAGTGTTACATCTCCAGTAATTTTAAGAATTTTTATGTAAAGCTTTTATATTGGGATTCAAGATCTTTTGAAATTATTTTGAATGAGAAAGCCCTAAAGCTGATTTTTCTATTTTAAAAAAAAAAAAAAAAAAAAAAAA
Organism: Microhierax caerulescens; assembly: GCA_035590215.1. Taxonomy (NCBI): domain Eukaryota; kingdom Metazoa; phylum Chordata; class Aves; order Falconiformes; family Falconidae; genus Microhierax; species Microhierax caerulescens. The sequence goes on from JAVJGJ010000014.1 coordinate 96,638,120, forward strand.
AGTTTGTTTCCAGTAATGGCATATCATACAGCTTGAAGTATATAATTTCTCAGAAATGCTATATATATGTTATTTCAGTTAGATATGAACGGAATTTGAACTTGTATAGAAGATTATGGTAAGCAAACTATGTGACTGACAAGATGTTATAATGCAGCAGCACAGCAAGAACAGATTGTAAATAGCAGTTTGCTGATTACAGAATTCCACATGAGATGTTGGAAGATAATGGTTTAGGTCTTACTTGTTTCCAACCTTTTCATTCTTATCTATTTAAATATACTATATAAAGCCTAATCAAGGTAAAATGGATTGCAGTAAAGGTCCATGTAAATAATGAAGAACTTGATCAAAACAATGAGCCATCATATATTGGTAAAACATCAAAATTTGTTCTAAAAGGTGAAGACCATATATTTAGAGATTTATATTGTAGTTTTAGCACTGAGAACTACTCAACGTGAAAGAGTAGAATGTCAACGGTTAAAATCAAGTAAGTATTCCAGAAATACCTAGAACTTAAGCATTTTTTACTATTTTTACAAGAGATTATATTCTCAGAGGAGACTTTCTCATTGTCAGGATGTCATTTCTGCCAGGACACATGACTATCAGCCTAATGTAAACTTGTAACCCAACTTTGCATACTCGGCTGAGAAAATGTTCGTTTTACTAAAAGTACTCTCAAACATTTCTTGATTCATTCTGCAATGCAGCTTTGGAGGAAGGCAAAGATCTCTGAGAGAGGATGTTGCTTTTCAACATGTTCTACTAGTATTAACCCAAAAATAATTAATTTGAGATTATTAGCATATATTGATTATTCACATCCCTGCCTTCTGTGTATCATATATTAGTAAATATTGATAAAAATGCATTCTGCTATCTAAATTTCTAGTGCTTTCCCTTTGTCCAAGTATGAAATTTGGATTCCTTGATTAATTTAAACACCCATTATTGTGTCTTTTTGTCTCAGCCTCAAAGGCTGAATGAACACCTTACTGTGTACATGGCCTCCCCTGAAACAGAAGCCCTACTTAAGAAACAGAACACAACATTTTAATTGTGATTATTTCAGTTTCTAGGGAGAAAACTGATTCTGTGATGGACTATTCAATAATTGTTAAATGGTAGAAACTCCCATTCAAATAACGCATATTCATATGCAGCACAACTAAAAAGTTGTGTATTAGCTTGATATCTTGTCCCCTGGTATTTTTTGCTCCCTTGCGAAGATTCTAGTCAGATTAGAGTTCACCGTTAAGTTTAACGTCATCAGCCTGACTGGTGAAAATCACCCTGGGGTAATAATAAACAGAAGGTAAGGGTGATATAACAATTTGTAATCATTGGTTGTATTAGGCTTTCTCTGCATAAAGAAACCAACATGAGAATGTAGTGTTGATGGTTTATGTAGCAGATAATATACCATGCATCTTACATGAAGGCAATGACAGACTATTGTTTAGGAGCTCATATCACTAAGCTAACTGGCCACTGCTCTGTTAAATGCACTTGTAATGCTTCCTGGCTTCATGCTGACTTTACTGATTGTCAGTACTGAAATTTTGCAAATAGTAATCAAACAAGAACCTCTGTGCACCTACTCGTCCCATATCTTAATTTGAGAAACCTTCTCCATTTTCTTCCCAAAGAAGGGATTAATTTTAATACTATTTTTTCACTGTACAGTCACTTCCGTTTTATCTTTCTAACTGCCTATGAAGCTATCTCTAATGGTCACATTGTAATATATTTTATTATAAAGTTTTCATCAGCCTACTACTACATAAGGTAGTATGTACCTCTTCCAGTTCTAGACTATTTAATTATGTCATGCAATTATTCCTCTGTTCCTATCTCTTATCCTGATTAGAAAAGCATACACTTAACTTCATCAAATACTAAGAATAGGAAAAGTTATTTTTAAATTAGAAAATGTAAGGAATTATAATTAGAGACATCATTTGGGATAAAAATTGCTTAGGAAAGTCAGAGAGATGGGTGTGTGACCGAGCCTGTTTTGCAATGTGCAGGCTTGTTTGTTTGCTTTTTAATATTAATTTAATTAATATTAACCAATTTTATCTTTTCTTGATATTTTTGAAAAGCATACACTTAACTTCATCAAATACTAAGAATAGGAAAAGTTATTTTTAAATTAGAAAATGTAAGGAATTAT
>JAVJGJ010000014.1:96640401-96669765 GCA_035590215.1 Microhierax caerulescens
ATTGCTTGAGATAATTTATAACTACCTCAAATAAAAGCAAACAAAGGACACAGATATTGTGGTGGGGGTGGGAGGGATGGGGGAGTTAGGCTGAAGTTTTAATGTTCTGCCAACCATAGACTTCATAGTCTTCAGCTAAACTTCTCTGAAAGACATGAAGGAATAGAAAATTTTTAAAAGATGATCAAATAACACAATTAAAAGAGGAGGGAGAGGAAATTGGGACTGGAGTGGAATTAAAGAAAAAAATATAATACTACTTATAAACTTGATAATTGGCTGGCTATTCATATATTATGTAAACTTAGCATTCTGGTTTTAAACCAGGTATTCCATGTTTGATACCAAGATCATATTTATAGTGCTTATATGTTAGAGGTTGGTGGATTTATGAAGGCCTTTAATAGATTCCTTGGCTTTGAGTGATAATTCAGATAGTCAAAAAGTGTCTGTGACAGGCATATAGGGCAGGTCAGGGTGAAAAAACCAAGATGTTCACAAATGTGTTTCAAGATTACATAAAAAAATAAAATTAAAGGCAATTCCTTTTTCTTTTTAAACCATTCTTAAAATTTACATTCAACGTCACTGAATGGTTTTCTCCTGTGGTGTTCATCCTGCACCACAGTAATCTTGTAACATCACCTGAGGCTGCATCATCTCTGTATTTCCACAATATACCTCATCTAATTCCAGTTAAATCAAAAATTAAAACCAAACCAAGTGACAAGACCCCTCTCAGCTGCATCCATACTGCAGAACCAAACCTGCAAAAATAGATTCAGTTTTTGGATTTGTATTTAACTCCAGAATGACAACTTTGGATTAGCTCAAGATCTTACATTTTCAAGATTAAATATTACGGTCATTCATTCTCTTTAGAAACATTGCCCTTCTTATTCCCTTGATCAGCTAAAAAAAACTAAACAAAGAACAATTATATGAGATCACTGTGCTCTCAGAATTTTTTTATCTGTTAACTTTTTATAAATTGTAGCTTTCCATTTCTGCTGATGGCTAGAATTAACAGTAATGCTTGCTGAAAGCAGAAAACTCATGTTGTTTATAGCAGGAGTTACAGGCACTTAGTGTATCTCAGAATGAAGTAATCTTTAAGCAGGCAAAAGCTTTACTTCAGTGAAAGTTTATCATCATTGATACACAATCACATAGCTGACAGTGGGCCAGGAACAAATATTTCCCTTAACTAATGAAGTGAAAGCTTGAACGTACATTATAGTTTATACCACTCTTTGTTCTATTGTTGGTATAGAATATAATTGTACATTGTAGTTTATACTGTTCTTTGTTCTATTGTTGGTATAGAATATAATCGTGTAACTTGAAACACAGCATAGCTTTCTGGTAAGAGTTGACTCGCATATAGGTATTGCACATACCACACTATTTAAGCATCTTCACTAATGGGCTAATATTCCTCAAGCTATTCAAGCATATGGAGGTCATTACTTAACAGTTGATTTTATAGAGGGGTTGCTGGTTTTCATCTATAGTTATTGTAAAGTGAGATGGGCTATGAAGGAGCCTCTGAAGTGTCTGTAGACTTTGCATGCACCAGCCAGAAAGTTTTGCCTGTTTTCTGTGTTTGCTTAATAGTCCCAGGGGGCAATAAAAGTAAAACAGGTTATAAAATACAACATGTGGACAAATTTGCTGTTGCAGCAGGTATGAATTATATAAGAGACAACAAATACCTACAATGAAAGGAGCATCAGCTAGGTGCCCAGTTACTCTGTGATACTGGCTGTTAGAGTTTCTAGAGCTCTTCTTGAATAATTAACATATACCTATAGACAAGAAATCTGTAATTTTGTCCATAGATTTGCAGTTGCACATGGACTGATCTCCTACCTGCTAGCCAAGTCTTCAAACATGCATGGGTGTGCATTTGCAGCTATGTCAGTTCACCTCTTGGCTTGTAAGTAAATAAAATGGCTAACACACAGTAGGGGTGCTGTCAGGAATACGGTGTATATTTCAGTTCCCTAAAACAAGTTTGAAAAGTAGGGCAAATCTGGCTAGTGTACAGGTTTATGATGCCATTTTACTGGTCTTCAACTTTAGCAAATTAATCCAGTAATAATGCTGTGACCTCCCAGGCACTGTAATATTTTAGTGCTACAACTGTCTATATTTTCCAGTTTTTCAGTTTCAGAGCCGGTGCACAATTGAAAATTTTACTCATAAAACTAGCAATATTAGTGGCTTTTTCCCTTGGAAGAAAACAATGTCATATAGCTATGGCTGTTTCTCTATGGAAAGACTTGTTCACTAAAAGATCTGCTTGAAGTTAAATTTTTTACCAGCTTGTGTTTCTGTCATATATCAGCATGTTTTACAGGGTAGTGGAAAAAAAGTACAACAAAAAATTGATCCTGGCCTGATTCAAATTTTTGCCTTTAAATGTATCTGAGTTTGTACTGCAACTCCAAATTGGCAATAGATCCTATGCTTAAAGTTACATCAAATTGGAGTGGAATACAGTTTTTTCTACTTTTTTTTAGCTCCTTTATCATATTCCTATAATCGGCTGTAGTGAAAGCAGAAAAAAAACCCACAAAACATACCCACGTAACCTTAGTTGTTTGGGGTTTATTTGTATTTTCAGCAAGGCAGAAAAAATTGGGAACTATTTGTTTTGCTTTGTTTCCTTAGTTTTCTGTTCTAGCTTCCTTGAAAGACTACTATTATTTTACTTTTTTTGTAGCAATTATGCCATTATTTATTTAGGCCCACATTTTTTTGACTTCACAACCTATGCTTAAATCCCACTGAGGTCTATGGATTAAACACATGCTTAAAGTGAGTGTTTTATTAGATGTTTTGCTGAATTAGATCTTTAATTGCTAATCTTTTTTTCAGTAAAGTTTTATTGACATGCATGTTTATTTAAAGGAACTATTTAGGTTTTCAATGTAAGATTTCAATTGCAGGAAAATTTCTGAAGAATTGCCTACCTGAAAGCATTGAGGTAGAATTAATTATTAAGAACTTAGAGACAAAACCAAACAGGGAGCAATAAACCAGAAACCCTGTGTATTTCCTTTGGAGTTCTTCCTGTTCCAAAGAAGGTGAAGTGTACAAACAGTACATTATTTCATCTATGAAGTTCTTCCATATCTGTTTTCCCTCATGTACTGTGAAGTAATTTTATGGCTGGTAAAAGCAAGAAGGGGTGGGTTTTTTTGTTGGTTTTGGGCTTTTTTTTTTACCATCAAAGTCTGCTTTATCACAATAAGATTGACATTGTAAAAATAAAATAGACCTAATGAAAAATAAAAATTGAGAATATACCCTTGCAGCAATACATAAGTCTCCCTTTCAACAGAGAGGGAAAACGACTTGCAAAGGTCTCAAGCCAAATAAGATATTTTAAAGCTTTCACCAAGATATTTTTTTTAGCACTATGGAAGAACAATTAACAAAGCTTGTTGCAGGAAAGAAATGCTGGAATTTCACAAATGAAATCATTTGAAACTGTGACGTGGTTTACTGACAACATAACAAAGATTTGGCATAACAAACCAGCATAATTGGACAGGACAAAAGCCAGCTAGCTAAATATAGACATGACTTCTGTCAAAATTCAGAAAGGCCACATGAACTCTGTCTGCATTTACTACAGATCTTTTGCATTACTAGATATCCTGGTGGCAGCTACAATCAGTTGTACGTGTTTAAAAGAAAAGATAAAAGTGTTAACCAGAAAAAAATATGTAGCCACCATTTCATACGACAGGGTTTTTTTACCCAATTAATCTTTACTTAAGTCTATACAATTGCTTTCAGTATTGTGTATTTTGGCCTAAACTTCCCACTGCTGACACTGGGGGGAGGCTGCTGTTCCCCCCGGGGAGCTACCAGAGACAGGACAGAGGTGGAGGCTGTGGGTCCAGGCAGGCAAGTGAGCCAGGCCCGTAGTGGGCAGCCTGCAGTACCTGCAAGGGCTGCAGTGGTGACAGACATGATGTCCCCTTCAGTAAGTACTGCCCTCAGCAGAGAGCGTGTCTATGGCTCTACATAAAATGAAGAGATTAGCTTTGATACACTTTTGTGATTTATAAGGTTTATACATTTTTATTTTTTCTTCAGTTGTTCTAGCTACAAGTTCCGCATGTATTATCCTGAAATCAGACATGGTTTAGTGAAGATCAAGAATGTTTCATTGGCAATGAGGCAATGGACTCTTTTCTTAAAGTCCACTGGAATGAACATAAGACATCTTGAGCCTGTAGTAATCAAACTGGGTACATTGCAGGCCATTTAAATTAAGGGTTTGTATATTGTTTACCATGCATACTTCCATCTGACATTTTGCACATGCTTTTAGTTGAAAAGGTGCTGCGAAACAGAAAACAGGCAAAGCCTCTGGAAGAGCCAAGTCCATCATCTTAGTCTCAGTGCTGTGCTAGTGTCATCTTGTGGCTTCCTTTTTGTTGTGAGAGTAGGAATAATCTTACCTTTACCTGTAACATATGGATATTTTCCATGCAAATTGAGAGCAGAAAACCTTCCTTCTTAGCACTTTTTCCAATTTTCTCAATGAAAGAACCTCCAGCCTGGCCTTCCTCTGTTGCCCTTCACACTAGGTCTGCCAAACAAGAAAAAAAAATAATTGTAAATAGTAATTACAGGGGGAAAGAAAAAAAAAAAAGTGCTCCATTTTGTACCTATGTAAATCTTGCATAGGTATAATGGAAGGCCACAGAGAATCCAAGTACTATACCTAGAAGCAAGATTAACATTCTAGGTTGTCCAAGCTAAAATCAACCTCTTGGCACTATGAAGTAAGTCTGAACACCTTGTAGAAAATTCCTTATCTTTGGGAATTTCACATGAGCTTACTATCCCATTAGAGAAACATATTAAAAAAAAATTGTGCACATAAAACCTGTCCAGAAATTCCAGGCAATTTACTTGTTTATAATTATCTGAAGGATTTATAAACATGCATATAGAAATCAGAGTGGATGAAAGACAATCAAAAGTTTACATCATCTAAAAAACCCATCTTACTCAGAAAAAAAACAGTAGACTGCTTCCCAAACTTGGTGGGAGCTGAGACTCATTATGTAAAACAAGCGTAATTCTGTGCTTAGCTAGTATATTGGAAAATCATCTACTGCCAAAAGGAAATATCCTGTAGAGTACTAATAATTTTCTGAAATATTTCAGCTGAATGATGTCACCCAAATACTTAGCTGATTGTACTAAAAAAATGAAGGGTGAGATACTGCTTATTTACAGGAGTAAGTTAGGTATTTTAAAATAACGGTCTGATTTTATTTCCTGTGAAACCCAAGGCAGCCACTCCAGGCTAATATGAATAAGACAAGCTCTGCAAGACCTGGAGCAGCAACTTGGGAACATGCAGGATACCACAGGGCTTCCAGAATGGCTTGTGTCTGGGCTCCGCAGGAGTAGCTGACCAAGTCTCTGGGTGTGCTGGTTGCATGGGTCAGGTCTGCCATTCCTGTTCTGGGAGCTCAGACATGAGCACCTCTCTGCCAGACATCTCATGTCTGATCATAGAATCACATTATCACAGAATGGTTTGAGTGGGAAGGGACCTTAATGACCATCTAGTTCCACCCCCCTGCCACAGGCAGGGACACCTGCCACTAGACCAGGCTGCTCAAAGCTCCATCCAACGTGGCCTTAAACAGCTCCAGGGATGGGGCATCCACAGCTGCTCTGGACAACCTGTTCCAGTGCCTCACCACCCTCATAGTAAATCATTTCTTCCTAATATCTTATCTAAATCTATCTTATTTCAGTTTAAAACCATTAACCCTTGTCCTACCACTATACTCCCTGGTGTTTGCACCTGACGTCTGAATCCCACCCTGAACAGATTGTATTTACAAAGGTATAAGCTGTAGGTTCCTCTCTGAGAATCTCTTTTGATACTGTGTCCACACAGACTATGTACCTCTGACAGCAACAGGAAATAATTCTGTGTTTGGACAATGTCCTAGTAACTCCTCTGCTGAAGAGGTTGATAGACCACCACTCACTCTCTCTTCTTCCCCAGAAATCACCTCCATATTTTTTTCCTCCCACAGCTACCTATAGATGGAATATTTTCCAGAGACACTTTGAGCTATTCACAAAAGGATTAATAATCAAACCCCACAGCTCATCACCTTAGTTTTACTTAAAAATTAATACTCTTCAGATGGTTTATGCTGTACACAAGGAAATATGACAATTGAGAGGTCTGACCTGTCACTCCTTGCAAGTGATGGAAGCTAGAGAATGATGGTCATGACGTTCAGACTAGGTCAGGTCATGACATGTGGGTGTTATGCTGATGAAGAGGCAGCTGTTGGCAGTTTCAGAGGGACTGAATACACTGGGTGGAAAGAAAATTTTAAAGGAACTGCACTGTGGAGCTGCTGTGTGACAGGATGAGGCTGAGCTTATATTCAAACTTAGCTGAAAAAGCAATAACCACACCATTTTTCACTGTGAAGGAACCTGCTTTTCTAATGGGGGAAGAAGAGCTGGAAAGAGCAAAATCACCAGTATCACCAGCAATGGACTTTTCCTTTCTTATGGGTTAGAAACCTGATGAAGAAAAAGAGTAGAAAGCATTTTATTTTTTTAAAAAATATATATCTAAATCCTGTAACATTAAATCCTTGAATTTTATATTTCACTTGGCCTGCTCTTGGCTTATCAAACAAACAAGTCATTCATATCAAACTGAGGTTGTAACAAATTTCATAGTGAATAGTTGTCATAAAAAGTCTGATCCCAGAGTCGTTCAAAGCTAAATCAGCTTAGAGTTTTCTATAAAAATTTGGGAACTTAAACAATTACTATCAAATTATTTAAAACATGAAACCAAGACAAAGCCAACATAAAGAATCAATTAGAATTCAACAAAAATGATAAATGAATATTTTCTTACCTATAATTCTTGTCTTTAGCTTAGTAATCATGAACTCTCTATGAAGTAAATACTGTGACATTCCAAAATATACAGGTCAAAAGACTAACTAGGACCAAAATAAATCAGTTTTTGCCTTGTGTGAACTTGTGCACAAGACAGAATGGGACAACTTGAAAATGAACATAACACTTTTCTAAACATGCTGTCATATAGAAGTAAAATATGGGGGTTTTTTTCTCATAGAGAAGGCAGGAAAATATTGTTTGCTATATTTGGTTGTGTTTTCACTTTTCATAAGCCTATGTCACTCCTTTTACTAAGCATGTGGTGTATTTTCTTTATTAATCATCTGACAATCTTTTTTGAGAGAACACAAGAAGAAAATTGTGAATAAAAGACTCCATTGCTTGTCATGTTCATAAACAACTTGCTAAGTTTGAAAGAAGGCTTTCACAGCAATTTTAACAGCCAAATGTAACAGCTCATTTAAAGAGCTCTTTGGTGAGAGAATCTTAAATTGCATGCAGCCAAAAAGTTGAGCCAGATTGATGAGGAGTTCTGCAAATATTGTGGCAAATTCCTCTTTTATTCAATATGCAAAGTACAGCCTGACTAGTTGCAGCAGAGCTGTGGATTGAAATTTTCAAGGATGTCATGGATATACATATACGCAATTTCCAATATTCTAATAAGAATTAGACAACAGACCTCCTTAAAAAATTTTGAAAATATCAGCTTTATGTGCTAACAGTGTTGACTGATCATCTCCCTTTCCCTAAGTAGCATATTTCACAGATGATACGTATCACCTCAGGCTGGATAACATATGCATATTGAATAAAATACCTGCAGGGTCGGAGCCTGCAATTATATTCAAGACAGTAGCAATATATAAGGATTACTTTTAATCTTTCCTTATAACTATTTTTAAGGCTTAATCTGTTCCATGTTTCAAAATACTTGTAAATCGTAGTTTATTGAATAAGTTAGAATATAATAAATACTGAAAACTACTGATGCAGATATACAAAATACAAATCTGCAGGTTTGTTCCTTACATCAAAGCCAGTTTCTGAATCTATATGTTAACAGTTTATTAAATTATACTTTGCACATAAATATGTATATAGCATATGAAAATACAAAGAGAAAGATTCCTTCAGCACAGTGGGAATCTAGAAAATGATTAATGTATCAGGACAACTGGGGTCTGAGGATAGAGAAGTATGGACATTTGACTTTTGGCTGACACTTCTAACCATATGTGACACTTCCAACCATATGTTGTAGTGCATGTAAAAAATCAAATTTTACACTTGACTAAACAAAATTATGGGAAAATTTGTAATCCAATTTGTTTCTTTAAACTGAAACTGATACCTGATTCTAAATATGATGCCATTGCCTAAGTTATAAGCTGATCTGGAGTTAATTCCAGTCTCATCTTTGGCAGAACTCTCTCAGCAAACCCTGTGAGATATGCTGCATTTGCCAGCAGCAATAAAATTTCTTTACCATGTGGAGAACAAGCCAGAGAGAGGAAGAAAAAAGGATCACTTGGTATATTTTAAAATAAACAAATGCACTGACCAACTTGAGATGGAAATATTAGGTTTTTTTTAGTTTCAGTCCACCAGTTTGCTGGAAACCTTTAACAAAATCCACTACCTCAGAAAGCTGGAATTAAAAGTTGGTCTGTGTCACAAACACAGGAGTCGGAGTGAGACTCAGAATTGGTGCATGTTAACTTCTGTCTTCAGTGTTGAACAGTCCTGAGAATCCCTTCAAGGATCAGTGTCTTGAGAGGATTTACTGGTCCCCTAAAATACTCATTCCTGGTGTATTTGTTTATATACAATTGCAGTCAGATTTGTGTGTATTAGCAATTGAAAACAAGTAACATTTGCTAGCTGATTCTTAGTAGGTGATTTACCCCACACAAATAACAATTACCATGTTGTCTTCATCTTTGGTTCCATTATAATCATGTTGCTAGTGAAGTAATGTATTACCCCTTGACTAGAAGTGCAATTAATATAGTGCATTGTATAAAGACCTTACGGTACCAAGTTAAGCTTTTTTTTCTTATTATATGAGCTGTTGTAGCCAAGTATTGTTTCCATAATTTTACAGCAGTGGTAAACTGACAGGCACTTTCCTAGCCAAAGACTGGAAAATGTACAACTAAAGACAATATATCTTATAATTTCTCAAGAATTAGTATGCCAAAGCAAAAAATTTTACTCACCAAAACCACCCAACCAAGGAACCAAACAAAAAAACATGCATGGACCATAACCCCCCCCATAACTTCTACATTTTTATCTTCTTGACTTCTCATGTAAGTTTAAACAACTTTCTAGGGGAAAAAAAATAAATGAACATGCACTGGAGTAGAAAATAGATTCATGCTTTTCTTATTCTCACAGAGTCACAATGTAAAACCTGTCAGTAAATTAAGGGAAAAAAATACCACTGATTTTAACTGGAACCCTGGAGTAGTCAGTGTCTTCAGTAGACAGCATAATTACTTAGGCATCTTTAAGCTCACCTCTGAAAAAATATTTTTTGAAAATGTTGGTCTTGACCTATAGGATTTGAGAGGTTATCTGAGCTGTTAAGCTGCATCAAAGAAGAACAGTCTAACATTCTCAAAATTCAAAGAGTTCTCTAACAAGAAGGCAGTCTGAAAACAAAACGTTTTTGGAGAGAAAGACGCTTTTCAAATGGAAGATAAGTTTAATAGAAATAATCCTTTGAAGCATCATTCTGGGATGAAAAATATAGAAAGACGATGGGCCTGTCTACTTCAGCATTTCATGTTTAGATCAGGAGTGTAATTTTGAAGTGAAACTCCCAGTTTGCCTTCAGTTACCACTGGTATCCTTGATATCACAAGCCATTTCAGAGCACATGAACAAGCTTGCTTTCAGAAACTAGACCAGAAGGCTCCTTCTTAATGCAATCCAACTGCTAATGGTCACCGAGAGCTTGGGACCAGATTTAGAAGTAGTCAAAAGTAAATCCCTCTCCGTGACATCAGTGTGTGCATCCTCTGCAGTGATTGTTTCCACTGACTGTACCGAAGACAGCTACAATCCATTTTTCTTCCTGAGGGTGTTCACTAGACTTTCACTTTTTGGTGACCCACAGCAGTTCTTAACTGAAACGTATCCAGAATGTGCACTTTCCCTCACATATGCTCACATTACTGTAGCAACTTGCAAGCAGTTAAGGCTGATGCAAACCATTTTTTTTGTACCCTGTCTATGTAGTTTTTCACTCAATGTGGAAGCAAAATATATCAAACAAGCAAAGAATTGAAAAGGGAGTTTGTTCTGGTATCAGACTAGTTGTTAATTGTTCAATAGTTATATTTAAAGATCTAGAGGGGTTGTTATTCACACATCACAATGGGTAAGAATTCTTACTAAACATTTAGATAGAATTTCTACTGATCTTAAACATGCATGGTTTAATAACTATGTAAATGCATAGATAAATGCCTATATATAAGTGCTGCTTATACATACATAAGCTAATTTTTCTAACACAAATGTGGCAACTTAGATTTCCTTTAAAGGGAAAAAATAACTGCAAGATACCATCGGGTGACAAAGCATCACACACCCCTCCCCCCAACTAAAACAATAAAACCCCAGTAGTTGAAGTGAGACGCTCCAACTCGTTAAAACAAACTGTTAGAGGAAGCAATTTGCAGACAAAGCAGATGTTACACTGGTCTCAGCTGAATAGATTAAGTTGCACTTCTTCAGACTTTTTAATCAGTCAAAAAGGGAATTCATACTTATGGTTATTCCTTATATCCGAGCAAACCAGGCAATTAAGATTTTTAAACTAGAGACAAACAGTTTTGAAATAATGATTCATAACATAACATGAGCAAGGTTTTTTGGAAGAAAAAGTCTTTGCTGATAACTTGCCTTTGGAACAACAGTGCTTTTTTTTAATGAACTCTGTGTTCCATATGTTTGGAAAAGAATCAGTGTTTCCTGTAGTAGTCTTTCCTGTGACCTCATGAAGGAGCTGGTATTAATATTTTCATAACTTATCATCCTAATCACTTAGCACAATAAATTATAAGAACTGTGAAAAACTCCCTTAATTACATATATGTCATCTGCAAATGTCATAAAAAAGTTATATTGTTTGCTGTTGGAATTTCAGCTGACACTAGATTTCAGTTGTTGATGACAGCACAAAATTTCAAGTTCTTTGCATTTGTCCTCCTTGGGTACTTCAATGGTTTTCTTTACTGTCGTCTGATTCTCAGAAATGTTGTAACATCTTTCTCTTGCTGGCAGTCTTGAAAGATAAAGACCTGTGATGATATCATCAGTACAAATGGGAAACCAAGTAACAGGGAAAACAAGACACTTATTTAAATTACACATGTAGCAGTGAAACAAGTTAAAGTCTTGAAAATATTATAGTAGCAGAGTAACCGCTGTACCATTGATTTTCTGGGGTGAAAAAATAACGGCTTACATCAGCATGTCTCAGTGTAAAAAATAAGAGAGATAGTATAAATGGGGTGTGTGTGGAATCCTCAAGGCCAGAAAAACTGTATTTCAATATAAATCCTATATTTTATGAAGAGTTATGGAGAACTCTTAATCCACTGTAGTAAATATAAGGTAGGAAACATTGGTTTAGATATTTTAATTGATGGCATTCTTAATTTAATCTATAGGAAATGATCTTTGCAACAGATTAACTAACATAACAGGGCGAACAAGAGAGTAGAAACACTGTAATCACAGTCCACTTCTCTGAAATTATTATTGGTTTTAGGGTAGTTAAGCCAGAGGTGTAGTTTACAGCAAATGGAAAGTACATACTACTTGCACATTTTGTTCTTGTTCCATAATGTCCTTCGTACATATCCACTGTTTTCAAGTCAGCACTGGTAGGTACTCAGATAACTATGTTATGGCATGAATTGCAACACTTACTGTAACCCCTAGAGTTAAAAAAACAGGTCTCACTGAACCACAGGATAATTCAGGCAGGAAGGGACTTCAGTAGGTTTCTAGTCCAACTCCCTGTACAAAGAAGGGCCAGCTTGGGGGCCAAACCAGGCTGCTCACAGCTTGGTCCAGTCAGGGCTTGAAACCTTCCAAGGGCAACTGAGAGTAGGTGAAAAAGGAATCTCTTCAGCAAGGGGAAATGCCAGCCTTTCCCCCTGGGGAGCTATAAGCCCACGCACCAGTGTAGGCTGTGGGCCAATGGGCTAGAAAGCCATTTGGCAGTAAAAGACCTTGGGGTCCTGGTGGACACCAAGCTGAACACAAGCCAGCAATGCGCCCCTGATGCAAAAGTAGCCGACAGCACCCTGGGCTGCATTAGGAAGAACGGTGCCAGCAGGCTAAGGGAGTTGATCCTTCCTCTACTAAACCCTAGTGAAACACCTCTGGAGCTCTGGGTCCAGGGCTGGGCTCTACAGCACCAAGAACGATGGACATTCACTGCAGTGAGACCAGCACAGGGCCACAAAGGTGATTAAGGGAGAATCTAACATATGAGGAGAGGCTGAGAGAGCTGGGATTGTTCAGGGGGATCTTATCCATGTGTGTAGGTACCTTGTGGAAGGAGTAAAGAAGTTGAAGTCAGTCTATTTTCTGTGGTGTCCAGTGACAGCACAAGAGGCAATGGGTACATGTAGACATAAAAGAATGAAAGATAAAAATATTTTACTGTATTGGTGATGAAACATGGGAACAGACTGCCCTGATAAGCTGTGGATCCTCCATGCTTGGAGATAATTCAAAACCTGACTAAACACAGACCTGAGCAATCAGTTCTACCTGACCCTCCTTGAGCAGGAGGGGCAGATTAGATGATCTCCAGAGATGCTTTCTAGCCTTAACTATACTTCCACTGGATGTGACTCTTACTGACCTTTCCAGGAATTAAGCGGGGCAGTGTGTATGTGTGTGTGTGTGTATGAATTATGTTGATATAGTGTCAGGTAGTGTTTGGTGTTCAACCAATAATGCCTAAGAATCATGGTCTTGGCAGAACACCCATGCAACCAACATCTTACACAGTATTTATTGTGTATATGTTAGCTGACTTTTTGAAGGGACCTTTTTATACTGGATAGAAAGCAGTTACCTTGCAGACAGGATAGAAATGAGAAATACTCTTAGTGTCCAGATCCAGAGGGTATCTCCAGTCACACTGATATTTCTTGCATAACAGAGAATACTTTTCTACTGGTGCAGGAAAGAAGACATCATTAGATGCTGGACATTGATAGTTTCAAGTAGACCTATGAAATGAATTTACATACTTCTGCTCTATCAATATAAACTGAAGAGATAATTCCTTAACAGAGATAGTCTTTGGAAGACTGTTGTCTTTGTGAGCCTCCCGCCTTGGAGCTTGGAACACATCGAAGCAATTGTAGCTGAGAGAAATGTTGTATACTGGCATAAAGAAGAATCATCAGCTGGTCACCTTGAGTACAGAACCTCTGTTTATGTGTATCTGCACATGCTGTGCAGGTTTGCCCTGTGACTCAATACCATGAAATTTGACAGTGCAGTATTCTGAATATGGATGCTACTGATTTCACAGAAACAGTACCGGTACTGAACCTAACTAACAGTCCCGCATCACAGTCAGCCATATTGAACCTATCCAAAGAAGTGGTAGAGAGCTTTTCCATGTAGTGCCATGCAGTATTATGACTGTTGTGTGCTCCCATTCATCCTCTTTACTGTCAATAATTACAGAAAAAAAAAATGTTTAAAAGACATGTAGGGGAATATTTTATTTTCCGAATGAAATCTTACTGTTAGCATAAATCTGGAAGCTGTTACTTTTAAAACTCATATGTAAAAAAAAACCAACAACAACAACAACAAAAAAAAAAACAACAAAAAAACTCAAAATTTGACTCTAAGTGTTACTTTAACTGTTCTGTATTGCACCATTCAACATATACGATGCCAGAGGACAGTTTGAATGTGATTTAAAATTTTAATGCCAGGGTGGTCAATTCTCAGAAAAACAAGATATCCTGTGAGAAGTCAGCCCTCATGAACTTTTACCTCAATGCCAGCAAACCCCAGATGGGGTAATAATTCCCAGTGAGCTGTGAAGAACCAGTATGGGAATTTCACTGCCAGGAACTGATTTTAGGAAATTCAAGCAGTCATAAACCATTCCATTCTGGCTTTAGGTAAGCCCTGAATTGTTCAGTTAGGTTTTTAAAGTAGCCTACGTTGGATACTACATGATATTGCGTAATACTCTGTTCATAACTGAAGTGATCTAAAATTAAGCTACTTTTTAAAAGGTCCCTTTTAGAGGAAAATAATAAAAAAAAAAGGACATATCTTTGAGTCTGGACTGCTATATATATACACGTAAAATCTCACCCTAAAGATTCTCTTTTGACAATGTGATTTCATAAATAGTTATTAAACCTTAATTAAAGCTAGCTAGGTGAGATCTTTATGACACCATTAAAAATACCAACAAACTACAGCATAATTTGTAAACCCTTTTTGAAAAGACATTAAAGGTCACATGACACAATTCTATTAGGGGTTTGCCATGATCATTTTCAGTTGTGGAAAATTCTCCAGGATATGGAGTGCAGAGTCAAGTGACATTTACCCCAATTCAACATTTTCTGCAATAGTTTTATTCTATGTCCATCAGTGTAATAACAAGCATTGCCTGAAACAGATAAGGCTGCCCTGCCAGTTTTGTATTTGAGATAATTTAAGAGATTGGCGGAAGCAGTCCCATAAAGTGTGGCCTTCATCAGTGAAATTGAGTACCTATGGATGGGCCTGCAGTACAGCTCAGCAGAGTTTACAGATGAATATGTATTTCAGTATCTCTTAAGTTCTTTGTCTTCTGCAAGCTGCTTTCAGTAACGTGCTCTGCTGTGTTGGAGAGGAAGCCTGAAACATGACCATCTGTCGTACTGCATTTCAAAATCTGATATGTGGGGCTAGTCAGTTCTGTTCTTTAGTGGGTGAGAGGCATCCCATTAGCGATCTGGTCTCCTCACTGCTCTGATGATGAGGCAGGCAAATGATTCTGATTGATAGTTTTTCAATACTTGAATCATTTGTCGTGATACTGACGGTCCAAACCCGAGTAGGACAATGTTTGAAGTGTTTGAATTTGCAGTGTTTGAATTTACTCCTGATGATTAGACTTTCCTGTGAGCTTTGGAATATACTATCCCACAAAAAACCAAACAAACAAAAAACAAAAACAAAAACAAAAACAAAAAAAACTGTTAAACTACTGACCTACTGGTATGGGTGCTAGGACTGTGAGCATGTTATAGTATGTCGCTTTCACAGAAGTCACACACTGAAGTGGGGCACCTGATGAAAAACAAGAGGCAGCTTGAAACTCTATAGTAGTCCCACTGGCAACATTAATCAACTCTTAATTTCTGTGGCAGTCTGTCACGCAACTAAGTGAACACTCATATATATTTTTGTAACACCACATGCCACTGGCAAATCTAAGTTATTAATAGAGCTCATTGTGAGGGAGCCGTTCCACAGCAGATGCTTCCTTAGCACAACAGATTTAAATCTTATCAAATGCCACCTTGCCAACTATGCTTACCTACATTGCCAATTTGTCAAAATTTCTTATAAACACCACTATCCTTTCTTCCAGCACAGTCTTTATGCACAGAAAGTACTCCCTGTAAGAAAATTAAAAGACCACACTATTAATCATCTTGTAATCTCTTTTCAAAATATAGCTACATTATGATGACTACAAAACTATCAATATTGAGTACATGGTAGGTATAGAGGTAGCTGCAGTCACCAGTTGCTAAACTGTATTTAATCCTTATTTCCTTTAACAATCCTCACACTGTTTGTGCTAGGATGGATGTTCTTTTGGACAAGGATTCTTTCTGTTACTTGCTCCAGCATAATCTCCTCATATTATTTTGAAAATAAATGGTATTACTGCGCAAGTGGCCTACTGACTGCCACTGGATCAAAATGAACAAATCGCTCAGTTATTTTATCATGTGAGCTATCTATGGTGGGTTTTTTTTTTCTTTATTTTCATTTATAAAAATAATTTGGCAGTGGTTATAGTATCTAATAGGAGTGACTGAATATGAATATTTCCAGTTCTATCAGAACTGTGGTACACTGCACTGTTAGATCCATACAATCCATCGTATCAGTCTTTCCTGTCTTGCTCAGTTTATTCTTTATTTTAAATGGATTGGTTATATCGTTCTTAAAACCCCCATATTTTCAAGGCATATCTTTAGAAGATTATGTCATGAGAGCACTAACATGACATTTTAATTAAGCATAGACTATATTTTGCCTACCCTTTTTATTGCCAGTTAAACTGATACATGAAGAAAGGAATAGGTCTAAGAAAACCATATTTAGTACACTAATGGCAAAATCACTAGGGTAAATCTTATTTTATGTCTGCAGAACAAAATCAGATTATGTGATACTAGGAAAAGGCTTGATGCTTAATGCCCTTTGCACCTTCAGCAGGTATGGTAATATCATACCAAAGGACTTAATTATATACACTAGTATTCATAAAGGCACTGGAGACCTTGTAACACTCTAGGATCACATTCTGCAGCAGGGCTGATTGCTTTCTGCAGTGAATTTGTGGCAGTGATAACAAGGCTTCATAAAAGTCACCATTTTCTGCAAAAAATCAAAGACCCTGAAGAAATGTAGAGCGAGAAATACGCTGAGAAATGTATCAGTGTTATTAAAAGTAGAGCCATGGGAGCTTGGAAGAAATTGCCTGGCAAGAAAGCACATAAACCTTTTGGAGAACTTAATAGAAGCCAAGGGAAGTGTTAAAGAAATTAGGACAGTAAACTGAGGTTAAAAAAGAAGAGAAAGAGGTGATTAAAAAGAGACCAAGAGCAATGAAATAGAAAGCTGTGTTCTCTAGTTTGTTCTAGAAGTTTCTTGAAAGACATAGAGTAAATTGGATGCTCAGCTGTACAGTGAGCATATCATGATATCTTCAGAAAACAAGCTTTAAGTCTTCTTTTGCAGTTTGGATCAGTTTTGAACACTGAGGTGATGGGAGAATTTGAAACTATATTAGGTTACAGCATATAATTTGGGGATCCATTTCTGTCAGCTACTAAGGGTCTGTGGGGAGAGTTGACTCCAAGGATGATGAGGGTCATCAAGATTAGCTGCTTTGTGTTTATGGGACCATATAACATCCAATATGAAGAAAATTTACATGTAGATCATTCTATAATTCATCAGCAAATCTGCTGGATTTGTTTAAGATTATAAAAAATGTTTTAGAGAACACTGCTATTTCAGATGCTTGGTTCTCTCCAGGCTCACCGTGACATACATATGACATCTGTGAAAAACACCTATTCTTGGACAACATGTCTCATCTCCACTCATCTGCCACTGCCTTCAGCACAATCAGTATGATAATACTATTTGTTGTTCCAAAGACCTCACTGGGGAAGGCTGGGACTGTTCTCCACTGGCTTCATTTTGATCTTTTGGAAAGAATGTAAAGGAGAGGGGAATACTTCCTGCTGTGGAGGTTGGTGGTTGTAACAGATCAAGGGAAGCAACCTGAAACTGTAATAAAGACCACGTCTAGTCCCTTTACTACAGGCATTTGTCTGTAAATTGTTCGTAGAGTTCAGGGTCTCAGAATGTTTCATTAACTTCAATTTCTGCATATAGCAATTCCGTTGTGCAAGGCTCATTTCAGTTCTGTAATGCCTACTGACTGCCAGCATTGTTGTCTGGGCCTGCTATCATCACTTACATATTTACCATTTCAAATCCGAATTACTAAAGCCCACTCTGCAGTAAGCCCTGTATGGAACAGTTTCAGATCCCGCTGACAAGCAAGAATGAAATGGAATGAGATGGGGATCTAGGGCAGGATCTGCTGAGGTGAGGGGAGGAAGCAGCAGCTGGCTACAGACTATTATTAGCTGCCTGAGGTGCCTTGTGTGCTCAGTGCCACCCTCTGTAGTAGAGGCTGCATCACTCTAAGTCCTTTTTTAGCGCTGTAGCTGCATCTCGCCCACGAATGGTAATAACCACCTATTGCATTTTTTAAAGGAAGCTGGATGAGACATTAATTTCTCACTGCCTCCCCAGAAAAAGATCAGGAGCCCCAACTGTATGTGCCTGGTCCTATGCACTTGAAAGACCAACGCTTCTTTGCTACTGTAGTGGCAAGGGGTGTTCCTTGAGATTAGCACCCAGCTCTCTTAAAGCATCTGCCTTTCTGAAGCTTTCTCTGGCTTGCTGGTATACAGATCATGATGTAAAGCCCCATCTTACCTCTAACAAGACAGGAAAATGAATAATATAAAGGGCAATCTCTATGATGTTCTGGTTTTAAACTGAAGGAAGGGTGGATAGAAATGTGCATCTGCATAATACCCTTTGAGTTTATAAATCATTTCAGAATCCTGCTATGTGGCTTCATAGACCCAGCACTAACCCTGTGCTCTTCTCTGAGGGACTGTTTCAGCTCTGGAATAACCAAATGGGACTCAGACTTAAAGTCTCAAGAAAGCTTTGCTTGATATCATTTGCATGTCCTGTCTGCTGTGACTTTTGTCTGCTTGGGTTTTTTTTTGCTTTGGGCTTAGGACAACCTTATACTCCACTGAAAATCTAACATGACATCAAAGTAGAGGTGAACACATGAAAACTACAGTGTGACAGAAATAAACTGAGAATCCAGGTAACCAAATAGCTTAACTCTTTTATACCCCATGACTTCATTATTTAAACAATCTCTCGTCTTTAAAGCAGCTGTAGCAAAATTCCTGTACAAAGTATGGAAATTTTGCACAGAAGGAAGAGGAGCAAGGAAGGGTAAATGGCTTAGTCGTAATCACAGCAGAAGTCAATGTATGAGCAAAGACTTGAACGAAGTCCTCTCATTTTTCAGACAATGCATCTCACACAACTGTCTGTGCTTGGAATTATTGCAATGTGATTGCCTCAAAAAGTGTAAGATTTTTAGATTCAAAACCAAGATTAAAACCTGCAGGAATTAGAGGTTTTGTTTGTTTATTTTTGGGTTTTCATTTTTGTTTCTTTTTTTAAAAAAAAAATGAAATGTTGAAATGAATGAAAAATTTTTATAAGTATAGTTTTAAATATTTGTTTAAAATTCATAAAGCTCCCTCTTTCTCTTCCTAATAATACATTAATACATTAATTTAACTTTTTTAAAAAAAAATCCTAAAGATCCTAATTTATTGCTGTAGTTTGGGAGGTTCTGGTAGAAGATATTGCAGTGAAACTTGGCAAAGACGGAGTCATGCTGTGTTTTGCTACTGACATCAATGGGAACAGGAATGAGACTTTCAGGTTACAGGCAGATGAGGAATGGAAAAGCATTTGACAGTTCCCACCTTCACGGAGTGCTCTGACTGGCTCTGGATTGCAATGTAGCAAGACCCGAAACTGTACCAAATTCTGTTACTCTCTTTCCCTCTTTCCTGACTTCCACTAATATGGAAACAGATGTAAAGGCTGGAAGTCACTGGTGAGACAAGTAACCAAATCTTTTGAGTCTGAGCAAATTCCTGCTGGTAAATCTGGATTCTGCTTTACCTTGTTTTCTGCTGATCTCAGCAATGTATACAATACACAGATCAAAACAACACATTTTGCAGTGAAAATCTGAAGCTGTGAAATGAGCAATAGATCAAAGTCTGTCCCCATAAGAAGATTTCTTTTTCCTTCTCCTTTTCTTTCTTCCCCTTCTCCAGGGTGAAAAAAAAAACAAACAAACAAACAACCAACCAAAACCCAAAATAAACCTTAGCTGTTGTGTGTATGGGTTAGGACAGGTTATTCTGTTTAAGTAGTACCCTTATCAGGAATCTTTAGGAGGCTGGTGTACGCTATGCAACAGGAAGTGCAGGAGTGGAAAACTTTCCTCATATATTTAGTCAGGCTGCTTAAAGAAAATGAAGGACCAAGCTCCCTCCCCACTCCTTGCTTTAATCTCCAGGTGCCAAAAGAGAGATAGTTTCCAATTAAAAATACAATCTTCTTCTCAAATTACCATTTACAATACATTACAATACAAATTACTTTACAATACATATCAGCTTATGGAAGTTTAGCTAAGGAACTAACCCCCTAGAGGACATATAACTTACTCCCCCCTTACACTTGTCTGTCAATAAGTTACTGTGTGGACAAGCAAATGAAGCTGTGGAACAAGAGACTTTATCATACAAGGCAATAAACAAGAAATGGTCAGGAAAAACTGCAACTAATCTCCTTTTCATTTGTGTAAATGACTCCTACCATTTCTTAACACTGTTTCTACATAAGTCTTGCTTGTTCTTGGCCCAGATTTCATCAGAGTGTAAAACCAGGTCAAATATATAATAAACACTGGGTTTATATCTGTTTTTCAAATTTAAATCACACCGATTTCCTAACAGCACTGAAAAGAAAATCTAAAAATTACCTTGCAATTAAAGAAAGGACAAAAGTAAGAACTACATATTGTTAAAAGTGTTCAAGGGGCACAACTGTTTCAGATTGTTAAATTTAAAGAGGCAGTCCTTTCTTGTTTTTACCTGTTTCAAGGCATGACTAGGAAAATATTATTAGAGAAGTAGGGAGAGCAATCTAGGATCAGTATTAAGAAAAAGAAAGGAGGGGTATCCAACCTGTATGACAAAAATCTGTGGTGTACTTCAGGTGCATGATGAACTAATTCTAGCACTGTAAGTATTTGGGTTTTGTTGTGGTTTTGGTTGTTTTTTTTTTTTCAAGTTAGCTGCAAAACTGTAATATTTAGTTGCTGCTGATTAATTTCTATGATAGTTCCACCTGAGGTTCCTTAGCTGGAACAGTAATGGAAGCGGGGATCAAACACTGTAATACTCCACTAGCCAAGCCAGCGCTCATGTTGGTGAGAAGAGATGGGGCTACAGCCATGAAAGCACCAGATGCTAATTTGCTGCTAATTGAGATGCCCTCTTTCCTCTCCCTTTAAAATGCTTCGAGGCAATTTTGGTAACTAATATTTGGAATTATTCCTTCATGGTGGCAGGGATGGTGTGAAGACCACATAGACACTTCCAAAAATGTTAGAGATCTTTCTATAGCAGGAGAAGGAAACAGCCAGCTTCTTACTCCTTTTAGCTAGGCTCAGCTTCCCAAAAGCTTGGATAATTTTCAAACCCTGTTTCATTAAGTTGTCATGCTAGGACGATTGTTTTAGACAAAAATCAAAGTGGTATATTGCTTAGGCAAGCATCTTCCACAGTAGGTACAGCCACATACAGCTTGAAATAGGTAAGTTCATAGCCATGAGATAACAGACCTGCAACACCAGCACATGAAAGACAGTAAGTAGGAACCAACTATCAAAATGACCACTTAAACAGGCTTAAGCCACTGGAAGTAATTCAGGTTGCATCTAGTTTTAGGCTAAGACAACTAAAGAGTGGTATGTATCATCAATGTAGAGAATTATTTGATGTACCTTGTATCTTTCCCGATGACTATTTCATTCTTCCGCTGTTGACACCAGATACCACTATATTTATATGTTGCTATTCAGCCTAGTTAATACTAGGTAAGTTAATACCCCATTTGCTCAGATCTTCTCATAATCATGACTACCCACCAGATAGTACCCGGTTGCCTTCCATTTATACAACTGTTCATTTCTAAGTTGTGATTACATTTATTCATTTGTCTTAGGATGATAAATCGGATTTTCTAAACTCTTACTATTCATATGGGGAAGGTCCACTTACTCCATGTGTGGGTAGAGCTTCCCTAAGAGCAGCTTAAATCACTTATGACTTCCAGAATTATGTCATTCAGATTCTCTAATAGTTAATGATTCAGAGGGAGTCTGTCTAAAAAAAAAATAAATAATAATAAAAAAAATCTACTCCATAGCTGCCTACTTCAATGCCTGTTCTATAAACTTTTAAGATTTAAACTTTTCAGAGCTATGGATATTTAGCTACACTTCAACAGCTTGAGACAACGTGTGAAATTCACCTTTGTTTGGAAGGGAAGCTAGCTGCCCATTGAACTAGAAGACTAAAAAGCAGAAAGAAGTTGAATTTAAAGACAGTCAGTTGTTGATGGTCTTCACCACAATGATAGGAAACCAGGTGTGAAGCAGCAGCTTCCTTATGAGAGACTCAAGAGGCTATAGTGAAAACTACACTGAGAAAATACTTTTTCTGTCTTGTTTTCTTATTGCTTTTACAGCTGGTTGGTTATCATTTTCTTTTCTCTTTTCCTCTTTAACTACCATGAATTCATTTCAGTTGAGTGATAAAATACTATTTTTTAGTTCTTTCTGTGAATTGAGATTTAAGCATAAAACCCTCAAATTCTTCCTGAAAGAAAAGAGGGTACTATTCTCATAATGTGTATTTTATAGTGTGTACTGCAATATTTTCTGTATGCAATACCTTATTATTTATTAAAACAAAGAACTATCTTTTTTTTTTTCTCACATGGTATTGATAGAAAAATAATTCATAAAATTCTTTCAAAATAGCAAAACACTTGTTTTTACCCCATGGCCTCTTCCCTCTGATAATGAAGAAGGAATCTCATCTAAGCTTTTGGTCAGAAATAGGAAACTGAATTCCAAAAAGGTTATGAAACTTACCCAAACATCATCAAAGAGAAAAATTACTCTCCAATTCAGAATTCCAGATCTGAGAGAGCTTTTCAGAATCCTCAAAAATCTGTCTTTTTACAGGGAACAGTAAGCCCAAACCAGTCCTGGCAAGGCTTTGCCAGTCTGGTAATTGCCAGACTGCAAAGAAGAAATAAAATCACTGTGACATGGCATGCAGCAGTTCAGACCAGTTCTAATCAATCATATACAATACTCTAGATTTGTGGCAAACTCTGAGCTTCAGGACCATCATCCAGTGCAGTAATCAAATAAAGTTAGCAGCAAGTAGGCGAAAAGAAGCGCTAAATAAAATCATGTTTTCAAAGAAAAAAAATAGGTTTTAACTATTTATTGGTTACTCTGACATCTTTCATTCCAAAATGTGCCATATTTGCCAAACTGTGATCAACAATTTGATTCTTACAGATTCAGTCTTGTGTTTATGAGTTTTGATTCCAGCATTTCTCAGTTCCATACCACCATAAAATTATTTCAGCTGAAACCCACGTAATAGGCTGTATCTTAAGGGGAAGGAAGGGAAAATGCTCCATGGAATTCAATGTTGAAATGACCATTATGAAATCCCACTTACACATATTCAACAGTGGTTTTTGTAAATGTGCATCTTCTGTCTTTATTTATTTTTAGTGCTTTCTCTAGAAGATGTCTGGAAACAGTGCTTGTATTAAAAACAGATGTCGGGGTGCCAATGCTAGAGAATCTGTCTGAAGAAATCAAAAACTATGAAGATCATAAAGTTTGCAACAAAGTTGAGTACAATATTGCAGCAATAAATCTTTATTTGCAAAGTTTGCTCTTTTTTTTTTTTTTTCCTCTCTTTTGACTCATATTCTCCCTTCTCATTTTGCTCTTAGGAAAAAGAAAAAAAAAGAAAAAAGACAATGTGCATCCACCCAGAAAATAAAACCAACCCCAAAAGGCTTTTGCTTTGTGGTATGGATAAATCTTGGACAATGCAATTTTCAGATAGCATCCATACCTAATATAATAAGGTAAATAATTCCCACAGGAGCTTTGTTTCACAGTTACATCTTCTGTATTCTACATCCTTTGTTCATGAGGGTTTATAAGATATATACTTTGTACAATTTTTTACAGCGCTTAAAACTCCCAGTTGAGGTCAAAATTCTCCATGTCAGATGTTCCATGAATGACCGTACAAAAAAGGTCAGATCCTTACCCTGAAAAAACATACAAGCTTGCTTTTTTTCCTTATTCTGTGTGTCAATAATTTAAAGACAAAATGAGACATGTATTTATGGAGTACTAAGTATTGACTTATGCCCTGAAAGAATAGCTTAGCAGCTCCCTGACAGCTTAATAAATTGACAAAAATCCATGGTTTTGGGGGGAATAGCGGGATGTCTACTTTGTTCAGAGGACAAACTTCATCCTTCTCGAATATCTCTTTGCTGTGATGTAATTACATTTTAAATATAATGGACACCAATAGTTAAAAGGCAGAAAGAAACAGAAGTGCTTTTTTATGCTATGTACTGTTAACCACCAATTCATGAGCCTTTGATGAAGAAAGTTTTTTTGCTTATTTCATTTTATGGTGGAGGCATTGTTTATGAAGTACAAATCTTCTAACCTGACGTAAATGGAATATTTTGTGGGAGGATAGACTGCTTGGTTGTTTTTTTTTTTTTTAAAAAAAAAACCCACTCATTTGGGAATCTCTGCCTACACTGCAGTATTTTAACTGAGGCTAACCCTGAACCCAATGCCCAGTTCATTATAGTACTTCTCTTTCTCATTTAAGCTAATGACAAAAAGACTCCCTGGCTTCAGAAAAGTACGGTCCAGCCTTAGGTGGGCTGTGTATTACTCAAACATATAATCCTTTCCTCATTGCACCGAGCCACAGCAGACTTCTGGGCAGCTTGTTGCAGATCCAGGGGGCATTCGTGTTTCAGCACGTTACATGCTGTGCAGGGCAGCTAACTCTCCTCCACCTGCCCTGCCTGTGAGAAAGTTAAGGATCCTGTTCCCTCCTTTGAGCAATCAGTCTTGAAGACTGACTTCAGTCTAATGCAGGGCATATTCTGTAAATATGGACTCACATAAATGGTCCAAAGATGTAGAAATTGCCTGATTTTTTTTTTTTTAATGTAAAAAAAATGTCTGAGTTGGCTTTTGAAGCTCTTTAAGTTCTGTTAACAGAGTTTTAGAAGCAAGCACATAATTTTCTCTTTGTTAATTACAAAGAAAACATGAACTAGCAGAAGCTCCTATGTTATAGAAATAGCTGGATGTTTTTCCATCATCTGACACAGTGTATTTTACTTAAAGCAAGGCAGCCAAATCTTGACTTTGCCTTACTTTGCAGTAAGGGCCTCATTTAAGTCTTCTGTCCTGTGTAGTATGATCCAGAATTAACACGATTTATCATAAAGACAGTTCTTAATGGTAGCTAAATCTCACTATCAGACACATCTAAATAGTCACCTTAAGCTCATTACATAGTTAAATGTAGTAATCTTGTTGAGCACATGATCAGCACATATTCAGTTACAACATAGTGGTTATCCCCATTCACCTGTCCCACCTATGAAGGCAACTGATGCCACCAGTGGCACCCACACAAGGACACCTGACCTGCAGCCTTAGTTTCTGCTGACTACAGGGGAAGCTTTGACAGCTGGTTCACGTGTAGTAGCCATTTGTGTTTTACATACCCAAATTTCATCTGGCTTGATTGGGAGCTGAATCTTAGCATTTTATATAGCTAAACTAGATCTGATTTTTAGAACAGGTTAGCCCCTCAACAATTACATGGCAGATGAAGGTGGGAGTGGATATATAACTCCATAGGTTGTTTCTAGACTAATGCCAGAAGCATGCGCGCCCCTATACCATAATTCCTCAGGCAGGAAAACATGAGCCTTGGCCTGCACAAGCTAGCTGTGACCTTTGGGAATGTATTTGCTCAGCTAGTCATCATTTCAAGTTTCCCTGTTATTTAACAAGTCAAGTTACATCTAGTTTGTTGCACGAGCTGCAAACCAGGCCTGCAACATCAGTCTGAATGGGAGACAGACTTGTACCATGCAGTGCTAAGATATGGTTTGGAAAGTGATAAAAGCAGAAGACAGTGCTGATATCATCCATTTCTATAATGGCTTGCTTGGTTTTACCCATTTATTAAAAAAAATATTTTGATTACTATACAATTTCTTATGAAAAATTAGGAAAATGCACAAATGAATATTGAATGAATTATGTTTTGTCTACTTTTCGTGCAACCTCAGTCTCGTAGGTATTGCGTACTCCTCACCGTATTTCATAATTCTGCTACTCTTCCCACAGTTCACTATAACATGCCTTAATATTTTTTATTTTCTTATATTCTTTTTTTCAGTAACTCTATTGTCAAGGTACTTTCTGAAGTTAGGATTTCAGGTGACAGTTTTGTGCTTTAAATTTCAATTATCATCTGAGACTGAAAAAATAGACTTCTGTCTTCTGCCCTTTGTTTATTGTAATTTTTTAATTAGACAAAAGTTGCTGAGCCTTTTTAAAACACAGAATCATAGAATAACTTGAGTTGGAAGGGACCAGGATCATTGATAGATTGCTTTACAGGGTATCAAATTTCCATGTGTTGTTCCATTTGAAAGCCCTGGTAAGAGGATTTTTTAAGGAAAATATAGAAATTGAAGAAATTACTGTTTTCTTCTCTTGCCTAGAACAATACATCTAGGTATGGAACATAAGGAAGACAATGTACCTTTAAACATGTCCTACAGAACTCTGCTATATTTATTTTTAGTTTTAAATTTAACTTTTTTCCATATTATCAACATAAAGATAAGATCATAATGACATGTCATCATTATTGCTGTCATCACCTATTATTCTTTAGAGTAGCACTCACTATATTATTTCTATGTATCTTTAACCTCCTGCAAATTGTCCTCACTAGTGTAGATTTTAATACCATTGAATACTTGTCATTGTGTTAAAAAAAAAACCACAAAAAAAACCAAACAACAAAGGAAAATTGATGATACAGTTATAAAGATTTTAAAACAAGAGCTTCTCATCTAAATATCAGATTTGCTTTCTTTAAGGCCCTTTTTTTGTGAAATATTACTTCTATGTACATCATATTATCTATTCTATTGAAATAATTTCAGCCATCTTTTTCAAAAGGAAATTATCTAATTTTTGCTACAGATATGTATTTTGAGAATAGAGAATATTCAGATTTTAATAAATCTTCAAAACAAATCAGAAATCTTCCTTAGTGTTTAAAACATCCAAAGAGAAGTAGTCATTCTCCAAAAAGAGACTGAAAAAATGACAAATCAACCAGTCTTGAAATTAAGTATTGCAGCTCAGAAAGCTGAAAAAGAGTGACATATTCACTTGAAAAATTCAACAACCTTGTTCTGGGAAGCACCTTTGTTTTCTGCAAAGTTACAGAAGAAATGCAGGTGTTTAGGAGGTGCAAACTCTACTCTTCATTTTGCCTTTGCATTTTGCCTTTGCTGGGTCATGTTGATTAAGCTGCCACACTCTTCAGTGTGTCTGTGAGTCTTCCTGCTCCCATGCTTTTTTCCAGTCCATAAGACACCAGAAAGTTCAATCCTCAGTACTGCACTCAGGACTTTCAGGTAGTGTTATGGTAAAATATATCATAATAACTCAGTTCCAGGGCTTTGGGCACACCTTCATGCTGAAAGGTTACCCGCCTGTGGTGCCAGGTTGGATGCTGTTGCAGATGTGTCAGTCCCTGGCCACCCACCTCACCAGCCCTCATCCTCACCCCAACCTGTGCGCTGAGTTGTGGCCAGATCTTGGTCCTCCCTACCACTGCAGCTTTGTCACCGTTCCCACCCCAGCCCTGCTCCTTTGCTGGGTGCTGCAGGACAAACCTTGCTTGGGGAGGGCATGGTCCTGCCTGACCAAGGCTGCTCTTGGCTCCCAGCTGCCTCCCGCAGGGCAGCTGTCCCTCGCGGCGCCCTGGTATGAGTTTTTTACAATAATCTCATCTTTACATAGGGGTAGATGCCATGTTACTTTTAGCAACTTAAAATGAAGCATGCTAGAGAATGGTAGTAAGAAAGACAGTGGAAAAGAGTGTTTTAGTAAGTGGTGAACCTGAATCGGTGGTTGATTACT
The DNA here is from genome assembly GCA_035590215.1 of Microhierax caerulescens. NCBI lineage: Eukaryota > Metazoa > Chordata > Aves > Falconiformes > Falconidae > Microhierax > Microhierax caerulescens. The sequence continues at coordinate 96,668,171 of JAVJGJ010000014.1, forward strand.
CATGTTATATTTTTCATGATGACTTAAGTTATGACTTTAAATAAGCTATATTGCTGTGTTGCACTGTCAATACTGAAATATTAATGGAAATATGTCCCCTCTAGTCTACTGAACATTGAAAACAGAACTAAAAAATATTGTTCACTGTCATCTTTCTGGCCACAAAGGCAACATGATGGCCGCGACAGGGTGCTGTCATTTTCAGACCACAGACTGTGGAGGAGTTATTGATCTGATTCTTCTGATTCTGTATTTGTTGCTGGCTCTTCTTTTGCATTCCATATTTTTATTATCATAATTATTATGGGGATATAAAAAAGTAAGATGCTTATAGTGCTAGAAATGATTTCTCAGTCCTTAATGTTGACAGCATCTTACTGTCTAAAGACAAGAGATTGGAAGAAATAACTCAGCAATTGAGTCCCATCTTCTGTCATCACAGGGGTGAAGCATTTAAGCTGTAAATGTCCTCAGAACCTCCGGTCTGCATGCTGTTGCTGCTCCATGTACTGCTGACTACAGGCCACATCCACAAAAATTCAATCTAATTTGCCAGATAAAGAGAAGAGGCAAGACAAAAGATTTTCCAACAACAATAATGGGAGATTTAAGTGAAAAGTCTGGATGATCTGAAGACACAGGCTACACTTCAAGGGAGAAAAAGGATAAAAAATCTAGGCTCCAATGCTACCACTTAAGAAGAGCAGGAATATCTCTAACTGCATGCAGTTTCCAGTGTTTCAGAGAAGGGTAAAAATAAACATGAAATATTGATAAGATAGTTATTAAAATTAGGAAAAGATTCCTGAATTAAGCAGGTTATTTGTGAAAGTTATGAAGTATGTGATTGCCATAGGAAAGGCAATAGTACAAACTTACACCATCAGGAAAAAACTATTGTACATTATTTTAAATTCTTCTGGAAACACCAATGACATATTGCTTTGGCTTCTTGCTCAGGACCATCCTTATACACACTTACAGTGTATTTTATCTGTGACTATAACTACTATCCTCTTTCAAAGAGTGAGAAAGTTAAAATATCTAGACACTGCAAGAATGTGTAGTAAACTCGAGCTTTGTTTTAAGCATATTTTTGCAGCTAAAAAATACAACGGTTGAAATCAGTTATAAAAACTGAAGAATTTTTTTTTTCTGTAAAACAAAAAGATGGGTTGCTGTGTATCTAAACATAGAGTTGTAGGTTTACTTTTAGTAATGCTATTCAAAGCTAATGTTTTACAATTTTAGTACATCAGAGTGTAAGGAGAAAAAGAAAACCTCATCTTCACTTTCTATAAAGGAAAATGATGCAGAAAATGACCAAGCGGTTTCTTTAAAGCCATGCATTAAACCAGTGCTAGAAGATGGTTGAACATGAGATATTCTTCCTTTTTCTTCAATTCTACTATAGAAAACAGATGCAGGTTATTTTGATCTAGATATTCTGCCTTCAATAGAAGGAATTACAAACACTGCAATTTGTTGTTCTTTTCAATAGAAAATGGATGAAAAGCAGTTCTCCAAACCATATTGATAATGGTGATAACTGCAAATAATGATTCAAGCAGTCAGCATCATCTTTGCCTGTGGCA
>JAVJGJ010000014.1:96669865-96687695 GCA_035590215.1 Microhierax caerulescens
CCGATTCCTTCTCAAATCTTTTCCCTTCCCATCCTTGATACAAATCGCCAAAGCTGAGCGAACCCCGTAAAGCACCAATTTTTCCTTTTACTACAGATTCCAAACCATGAAGAAATTAATTTTTCCCAACCTTACTAGTGACTCAGTTTGCTTCCTGGTTTCCTATAAGCCCTACTCTCCAAATTGTTCATGCTAGAGACATGTCATTTCACTTCAGCCTGGATTTGCAATGAACCAACTGTATCCTCTCACAGTGAAACCCAGGTATGGCCGGGTCACCCCCACACAGGCAGCAGCTACATTCTGCAAACAGTCAGTGTACAACCCGATAACCACCTCTCAGCCAGGAGACATGCTGTGCTCTCAGAAGGGAATAACAGGGACATTTTCTATGGGTCTGAAATCATAGTCCAACAGACATCTATTACCAGTCCTTTATGAATCCCGCTCTTACATGAGTAGAATACATTTACATTCTGAGTGAATCAAGAGACCTTATGTCTGTGTTCTGAGCCAAAAAAATGTATGGAGCTTGCACTGGGCTCCCACTAATAATTCTGAATTCCAGTGGCATTAATTAGCTTATTTTCAGTACAATGCTACAGTGCTATGTGGTTCTTCTCATCTTAAGGAATGGGCAAAGCAAGATGCAGAAATTAACTCCTATATGCCAGCAACATACAGTGACAATGCATCCTTTCATTCACGGACTACTTCAATTAGATGGACTGCGAAAGCATTTAATTTTCTCTTTAAAAACTGGGTAACTTATAAAATCATAAACTGTCTTCTTAAATTTCTGTTTTTCAATTATTTTCAAGCCTGCTCTTTTCAGAATGTTCCTAATTAATAAAACAAGACCACCCAGAATGAGCACCTAAAGCAAATTACCACTTAATTAAAAACAAGCCTACAGATCAAGACATAGTGTAAAGTTAAGAACCACTATATTCAATAAAGTTTGAAATGTATATATATTACAGTATTTTTACTAAACTCACTAGCTCTTGATACAGTCTGGCAGGTTTACTTTTCACTTTCCATTTTCATAAACTGATCTGAGTTTCTGGATGACTTCAAGGCTCCAAGAATATGTTTGCCCACTCTAGTAGCCTTACTTGCTATAAGCAAATTTCTTTATGGTAGTAACTTTGGACATCATAATCTGGAAGTACAGAAGAGGAATATCAAAGGCTTCTCCTTGAAGAAGTTGCTTTATCAAAGCCTTACATGCCAAACGCTTTATAGGTTTATCATGTCAAAGATTTATTCCATGAACAAAACCAATTGCAGTTATCCTTTGACATGGTGAATGATTTGCAGGTCTGATCTGCATTATTGATTAACCCCAACAGATAGTATAAGTCTTTGCTGTTGCACATAAGAGAGAAAGGAAAAAAATATAGGTCAAAGTACCAATTGCCTTTTAAAATTGAATTTCAAATACTTCTCTTAGCTTTTTCAACATCAGCATTGTATTATCTTTATCAAAACGAAGTTCCTTACTTCTGGACGCAGTCATGTACAGTATGTGACAGACATCTTTCCGCAGTTCTCAAAAGAAATGCTATTATCAGTTGGAAAGATACAGTTAGGACCTTATTTTCTGACTGCTTTAGTAAACAAGAAAGTAAAACCACATGAAAGAATACTGAAAGAAAGCAATAGGATATTTATAAATTAGCTTATGTTCAAATCTAGAGTAGAAATCTACTACACAGAGAGCAAAACAAGGATGTATGTCTTTTCTTACATGTGTATATCAAGGATTGGTTTCCTCTTATTGTTTCCCCTTTTTAGTTTAAATATGTTATTATTGTAGTTGTTCTTGTCTTGTCTAGAAAATTGTTAAGTCATAACTTATCTGTAAGCCATATATTTGGAAACCTAGGAGGATGTAGCTTTCTGGTTTTGTAGATTAGCTCTGACCACCCCTAACGTTTACTGTAAGGCTGTCTCCTCATTCTTTCTTACTGTGCATAAACCAGAAATTCTGTATGTTCTGATAGTACATTATATAGCGCACTACCTTCTTGCCTCTACCTATGAAAAGTAATTTTAGAAGTAGAGGAAGAACTACACAACGTCAGCCTGATTATACAGGTGTTGCTAGTTTCTTTAAAGACAAACAGAAACAGGTGTAAGATTTGTTTCAGAGATAATCATTCTATGCCATGGAGAGATTTATGCCACTGTGGGCTTACTCTTCACTGTTGGTTTCTGCTTTGAGTCCCTCAGGTGAAGGTTCAAATGCAAACTGAGATGACTACGTGTATTTAATCGAGAGCTTGCAAAGCACTGACTCCATAGTTTAAAATTTAATCCAGACCAGCTGTATTTTTTTGTGTTGTAGCAGACAGAGAATAGCTAATTCCTTGTGTCGGATAGCTACCTAATCTATCTAGACTCCAGACATGGACTTCCATGGAAGGACTGTTTTGTGACTAGAGTTACGCATCTCAACAGACTACAGAGATAATATACTGGAACATATGCTTGCTATGATTAGAAATTGCTCATTGTGTTGTACACACATGAGATGGTTCATTTGTGGTTTTCTCCCAAACAACAAAAACAATGAAAAAAACTAAAAAAAATTGCATATGCCTAAAAAGGCTTGCAGTCCAGGAAGAACAATCTCAAAAAGATGGTTAGTAAAGCTCTGTTCCCATTATTGTTTTAGCAACCTTAAAGTACATTTGAAAGAATTGAAGAAAAGAGCAGGGTTACACTATTTTGTATTTCCAGGACAATATAGCTATGATATTTGGTTACCAAGATCATCTACAAAATTATCTACTTGTACTGTCACTCTCTCCTAAACAGGCAGTCTCCACTGTATCAGTGAGCTAGGTCCTCTATGCTTAAATTCTAACTTCAGCTGAAATACCTAATAGTTTGTCAAAAATATAAGATATTCACATCCCTCAATGCCCTATCAACATGCAGAAATAGGATTCCTGGTACATGTGATGAGCCCCAAATATATTCTATAATGTTCATGTTCCTTTGATAACAAAGGCTGTAACGTACTCATTGTCCTGACCTCTTGATAGCTAAGAAAGATAAAAAAGCAACAGTGAGTTACACTTACTGAGTAGACAGATGATATGCAATACTATGCCTTTCACTAAGTTTATGATACAGCAGATGGTGTTGCTTACTGTATGACCTAGTCTAATACTGCACCTGCACCCTTCACCTTAGATACTCAGAGATACTTCCTGCCCAAAGGTATACAGTTTCTTTCCAAGAAACATCTATTTTAGCTGTTAAAATGGCAAGTAAACGGTATTCTGTGGAGAGTGATCTTGAAGCATTTCTTAGGGTAGCCACCCCTTTTCTTTCCATTTCCCAGGAAATTATATAACCCAGCCTGGGTGTTCATGCCCTGCCCACAAACTCACATCTGACATGTACTGAATGGATCTTCATTGATGAGTGTCTGCAACAAGCAGTCAGGTCACTACAAAAGACCGTTCCTTATTTCACTGTGCTGCTTCACTCAAGAATGTAGTGGTGTCTCTGGCTGGACCACACCATTATGCATTCTCTACAGCATCTGATCCTTAGCTCCCACAACACGGCAGCAGACACAAGAACTATGGGTATATCTAAGCTGGTGGAGAGTGTGAGCCTATTCAGGCTCTAGTCTCCCTTTATAATTGTGGTAAAGCCATTTGGAATAGAATAAATTACTTTTTACTGGTATTGGCAAAATGACCAACCCATTGAAAATTAACCCTGATATTCTCATAAATTCAATCTGTCCTTTTGCAGGGTTTAGTTGACATATAGTCTTATTTTTTTTCAATATTATATTATTCATACATGATTGTAGAAGCAGAAAATCAATCTACTTAGAGCTGAAAGTCTTTCTGAGAAGTTGCTCTCATATAGGTGTTCCTTTGTACTTGGTTTGACAATGTTAGAGGTGGTGTGCAATATGGAAAAATTAAAATGTTTCTGTACAGAAAGGTCCAGAGTTTAACTGCATGAACTGTGTTGTCTAATACTGATATTATACATCTATTATACATACATAGACAGTATATACATTATATACGACATGATAGCACTGCCAGCGCTACCGTCTTGGATACCTCTGTATTTGATTCCTGTTCCAAACAGGGAATGACAGAGTCTATCACAAATTCTCATCTGTAGGAGGCAAACAGTGGAATTCTTCCCATGAGGCCATCAAGTTCCAATAAACTTACCATTTTGAAATTTTAATTGCATTGCTTAAGGCTAAGTAGCTCTTGCAGTACTTCTCTGGGGCTTGGTGAGCAGTCAAAACCTTGGTCTGCCTGAACTCCTTGCTACGACTTGAGAAGCCTATTTCTATAGTATATATCACCAAAAGACAATGAGAAACTCAGAGATTTTAATTACCACAGGAAACCAGTTGCCATTCAGCCATTTACTACTGTAGACTACCACTAGGGCTTTAATATTTATTAAAGATTTAAAATTTCCTTAGATTTGTGAAATTATCTTTGTGCCCCAAATAAAATAAATTGAATAGGTGGTGTAACCTTTCATTTGGAGGATTGCAACTCACTTTGCAACATTTAGCAAATATATTATCTGCACACTGTTTTATCATCTTTTGATAAAAGACAGTGTGCAGATAGAAGACAGGTTTGCTGTCTTTTATCAGTCTCACATATTCCTCCAGACCTTTGCTGAGGCAGCAACAGGCTTCATGAGTTGAACAGTGTAGTACACCAGCAACAGCTGTTTTGACATTGACTGCACATTGAAAGTGATTGGCCCAGCTCTTTCTTATGCTTACATAGTTCTGTAAACAATACCTCAACTGAATTTAATACCAGTAAAATAAAAAAGTACTATTAAAAATAACCAAGATCCTCAAACCATATTCTTTCTGGCATTGGTGATCAGAATTATTTATTACAAGCTTGAGCATTACCCACTAAACCATTTAATCACAATATTTTTGGCAGCTATGACAGAAGTAGTCAGGCATTAAATGTGAAGCTCTCGTTCTACAGTGCCTGGAGGTAACTAATCAATGTGGCAAAGATCTTCTGGGTGCAGAAGATGTATATCTCACCTTCCAGTGATTAGTTTGTCAAAGATACAAGATCTATGAATATACTTATTTAATCTGTCAAAAGAATATAGTATAGCCTGAAAAGTCATTATCAAACCTGATGTAGCAGAAAATTTCTAACTATTGATTAGATTCAAACATTCATTTCAATCTGAACATGTACTTTGGTGCATCAATAGGTCAAGTAGCTTATGAGTGCAACCCAATAATATTGTAATCTTGAGTCAGCAAGTTAATACACCCCTGAGCACTTCAAATTATTTTCTGCTGGGATGACTTTTAAAGAGAAAGAGGGTTAGTGTAAGTACAGAATAATAGATCGAGCTTGTGTTCATCTATGCCATCTTTCATCTTTTTTGGTCCAAGTCCTATGTGATGTAGCAGGTACAGGCAGGTATTTCAGGTTTTATATTCATTATTTATGAAACAAAATTAACAGAAGTAAGACTCTAAACTCATTCATCCATTAAAAAAAAAACCCTCTAGTATCAGAATGACCTGTGGAATAGGGAGAGGTTAAAAAAAGGAAGAAAGCAAGCAAACTAAAGTGAGATTTATCTAAACCTTCTATCACTTCTGTCAAGGGAAGCTTAAATGGAAAAAAAAAACCAAAAACAAACAACCACAAAAATTACTCTCAACTCCCTGAAACAGCTACCTAAATAATACACTTGAAGTATTTTATTCTGAAAGGAGGAAAACTTTTCTATGGCAATTTTTTTCTAAGCAGTGGAATAATGTACCTATGGAGTTCGGTTTTGAAAATACCTTATAATGCATCATGTATGTCATAATCATAATGCTGGATTTGTTGTATTCCTTTTAGATTATATTATTAGTAGGATATTCAACTATTGGGTTAGGTGAAGTGTTTTAATGTGTGTGATTTACTTTTACTTTATTTTTGCATTATGCATTATTGATAACAGACTCCTGCAAATTTTATGCTATATTGTTCCTCATAACCAACCAAAAAAGAATACAATTCCGTTATTTCCCCACCAACAGTAAAATCATTTATATGTGTTACACCAGAAGGAACTGGAATAGAGTCTTTAGGGAAGTTAAGGAAACCAACATTTCCAAATTTTTACACACTTGGAGTCACTCAGCAGGAAATACAGTGGTCATCAAACCTATGAAAACCATAACTTCTACTTATGATTTAATTAATCAGAATTATAAAATAGAAGGAGTTATTTTCTTATCTGTACATGTTACATTGTTTCTAACTACAGCTAATAACTATTTTACAGATAATGTAATATGAAAGTTCAATAATCTAATTAATCTGTGTATTTAAACACAAGTATTTCATGAATTAAAGTATATTAAAGTACGTATCCATGCATAGCTATATATATACACACCTTTATAGATACATACACACACATGCATATTTATAGTGTAGTGTATTTACAGGAAAATATCTTTATATGTCTTTTCCTACCTAAATCCTTCTGCATTGGACATACGTATTGGACTAAATACCCTAAGGAGATTTTTCTTTTTCACAGTAAAAGAACAATTTGGACCTAAAGATGTTTTTTTTCTTATTCTACCTAAAGTTTAGGTAGAATTGTTTCCTTTCCTTGCAGTTGTCTGTAAAGCCCTTTTTCCTGAATTACTCTTGTTTTTATGCAGTAACAATGCTAAAAAATTGTTAAAGAAAGCTATACATAAAGTGATATTTTTTCTCTGTTTTATTATTGTTGACAGTTGCACAGTCACTTCTCAGGGAAATTTTTCAAATAACTTTTAAAGCGGGTTTTCTTTTTTCCTTTGACTTTTACTTCCAAACATTCTGTTACTTAAGTAAACACATCACTGAAAAAACATTTTGCTAATTGTGAGGTGCACATTTTTTGGTGACACCCATTTTACTGAGAGGAGATGAGTGGGAGGACCAACCTGTAACTATCAAACTTTATTCAGCCCCATAACTTTATTTAGCAACTACTGAGGAATAAGCTGCCAAACTAAGCTGCGACAGTTTGGGCTGTACAAAAGGGGAGAGGAAGAGAGAGGCCAAGGATGGAGTCTGCCTACATTTGTACAGGGACACCTTTGCTATACCGTGTATCTGTGATGCAGCTTCCAGGGGAGCAGGCAGTGGCCAACGACTGTGGAGGCTGTGGAGGCATTTTGACACAGTGTGTTTGTGAATCAGCTGTGTCTTGCACAGTCGCTTCTGTGAACATGGGCTGAGCCATCTCCAGCCCAAGTCTGTGCACACCCTTGAATGACAAAATAAAAGACAATGCTGTTCTTATGCATGTCTGAAGACCCTGTGCTCTGGTGACTCCTTCACAGAGAAGTCTGGCAGTTATGATTTTGTGCCCTAGATGTATTGAAACAGAGCTGTTTGTTTATTTATTTTGGGGAACAAATCCTTATAAAGCAGCTGTAGGCTAAATACTAAGACAAACTGCAGGCAGAGGTAGCTGCTTAGAGTAACATCTGCACTAACATATGTCAGGAGGGCTTAAAAAAGAATTTATTTCAGCATTTAATTTAGACTAATAATGCCAGCAAAGGGACATTATTAAATAGAGAGAATATGGATTTTGGAGACCATCAGTTCAAGAGAACTATCAGACTGAGAATCTAAACATATTTAGGTCAAGGTTGGATTATAAATTCAGAAACTTCTTCTTAATAGAGTATTTCCCTATTGATTCCTTTCTTTCTGACTCCTACTGTGTCTGCATCTGTTCCTTCTCTAAGTAGACAGAACGTGGAAGAGATGCAAATACGATGCAGTTTGTTGATTAAATTCTTGGCTGTGTTTATCTGTTGGAAGCCTCACCATCAGGCAGTCAATTTAATCAAACAATAATCTTCAGTCAACGGTGATCTTTTATAAAAGACGTATCCATGGTGCCTGCTGTGTCCTGTATTTATTGAAGATGTATCTCTTCATGGGTTTTAACATAATCATCTAAAAATGAAAATCAAGAGGATTATTTGTAAAAACAGGTAGTACCACATGTAACTTTTTTGTCCTGTCCAAAGACAATATAGCTCTTCTTTGGGATGAGTTAACACCCCCCTGGTATGGGACAGAATATTATTCATTAAATTTCTGACATTCCCCATGGCTATGCAAAAGCATGAACAAATCAGCTCCTTTGCCAGTTCAGTGTTTTGTTCTGAGCATTGAAGTTGGTTAGTTGAGCCAACATTAGTCTCTTGGTTTAGACTCTGCTACAACCATGATTAAATTTGTGGGAGGGCAGGGAAGATTTCTGCTCTTCCCTTCCACTAAGAATTTCTCTAATCTTGCATTTCAGTCTCATAAATAAAAAAAATAATTTTTGATGTTAAAAAGCAAGTAAAAAATTAGAGCTCTTAATATACTTAAATTAGAGGTAAACAAATTGGTTTCCCACAGTAGAAAGAATCAGAGATAGGGATGAGAATAAGTGTGAATAATAAAACAGGCACATCCTTTTTCTCAGGCACTTTTGGTTTTGTTGTTTTGAGCACTCCCACCCTCTGGAAGGTCCTTCACCTTACCCCTAGAAGCCACTACCCATAGTAAAAGACTGGCTGATTTTCACCTTCCTGAGACTGAACAGGCCAAGCCCAAATTTTCAACCATCTTGCATTGCCCCATCAGGCAGGGCATACAGCTGCCTGATCCTTTCTTGAAAACCTCTCAGCGATGAGGCTCCATGATGTACCCCAGGTAATCTATTCTAACATTTCACCAGCTGTTAGGTGTTTTCGCTAATAGGCAGCTTTGGCTATATTTGCTATAATTTAGCCTATTGTTTTTTGTCCTGCCCACACTGATACAGAGCACAACGTCTCAATTGTTCTGCATGTCTTGTGCCTGAACAGCAACTGTCACATCACACATCGGTCTCTTTGCCTTTAATTTAAACATTCCCATTTCATTCATCTTTCCTGTAGGTCAGGTTTTCTAGACCCCTCTGGAGTCTCTCCAGTAGTTTCAGAAGGTTCTTGAAGGGCTGCCAAAACCCAGAAAAATACTCAGCTGAGGCCTTGTCAGTGCAGAGCAGAGCAAAGCGATCATTTGTCTGTCTAATATTTGCACTTTTCACAGCAGCATGACATTGGTGACTCATGTTGTTCTTGTGATCCACCGTAACTGGTAGATTTCTTTCTAAAGGACTGACATCAGTGTAATTCAATTTTTAGACCTGATTTTTTTTTTCCCCAGTGTTATCTGATAATGCATGCTTGAGTGCAGAGCAATGTATTCTCTGTACTGAATTATATCTTTTTCACAGCAATTTGCCAAGATCATGTTAAACTCTGTGTACATATTCCTGGGAGTCCTTCCAATATTGGTATGATCTCCAGATTTAATAATAACATTTAGTATCAGTCAGATATTAATAAATTTATTAAGTAAAGCTGGACCAGGACAATTCCTGAAAAAAACAGGTTAGTATACCCTTCAGTATGAGTATGACAATGAAAACATGTTCTCTGAACATTGCTTTTCTTTATCCCTAAGGCTTCTTCTACTGTGACAGAATAAATCTGATGGGCTCAGCCTTTGTTTTTCTTTTACTCAGGCCCCCAAAAAACTGCTACTAGGCATCTGGTTTCACTAGGCTATCCACTGAGCTACTTCAGCTAACTGATATTTTCAATAACATTCATATCAGAATACAACTTTCCAAGCATTTTCAACTGTTGTGTTCGTTTTTAAACTATACTACAATAATTCATTCCAAAAAATACAGAAAAATATTCTCTTTTTAGAAGTTACTTTACAGAAGAAGAAATAAATACAATTTCCCTTTTTCTCCAGAACAGTAAAAAAAAAAATTACATTCACCTACTTCCTTTCTTCCTTTTGTGTCTATGCAAGTGATATTTATAATGGGTACTATGATTGTGTTAATACTGTCAGACAGCAGATCTACAGAGACTATAGATCCTAAATAAGACATGGACTGCACTTCAAGAACTGTAAAATGTGCACAGCAGTAAATCTACTATTCTTAACAAAAGGCATTTAGGGAAAATTGCTGTAAAATGTACTTCCTTATGTTCCAAATGGTATTTGCAAATTCCTATTATATAGGAAGGATTTTTTAGGCCATAAAACTTTACATGCTTAGCTCTGTATTCACTCATTTTATGCACATACTCAGCTGGAAGTATTAGTGTCCTGTTTTAATGCCATCGTTGTCTCTTCTTCTAAGCTGTAGAAATATGCCTTTGCAAAACTCAAGCATGGAGTAGAAATAAAGCAGCAGACTAAATGCTTACTAAAGGTAAGGAAAACAAATACATCTGAAGTAGAAGGATACACACTTAGAAGTTAGTAATTTTGAAAACCATTTCTTGGCTTTAAATCTTCTTCATTTACCAGAGCTGTTGTAGGGCCATGGAAGTGTAGCATAAACAAAGAATCGCTTAGATAAACTTAAAAACTGAAGTTCTATTTTCATCCTGAGGACTCAAATGTGACATAAATGTGCTATATGGAGATTCACCTTGTTGCAGCTTGTGTCCATTGCCTCCCATACTTCTGCTTGTGCACCCACAAGAAATGTCTTGCCCTGTCTCTCCTCTAACTACCCACTAGGCCGCCGAAGACAGCAACTGGATTCCCGCTGCCTCCTTGGGCCTTTCCAGCTTCTCCTTCTGCATCATGCAACTTCTCCCCCTGCGGCGCTTCAGCCTGCTGTTTCAAAGGACTGCTGGCTTTGTTCTTGATCCCAGTGAAGCGAAAGGGAGTTAGCAAAGCTGTGCTTTTGCGGAATCATGGCTATGAACCAGAGAACCATTTTAGAGGAGACACTTAATGAGCCATTAATAATCAATATTCTGGGCCAGGTTTTCTAGTTTCCTTGCATCTAACAGGTTATACTGGCAGCTGCACAAGGCTTTGAAACTCAGCAACATGAGCTGGTGACCCAAAGCCTAGCTCCATGTGCCTGTTTTGCAGACTTGGGAAAGGCACACTCTCCAGTATGGTGAGGGTTAGCCCAGTACGATGTACAGAAGCAATCGCTGGCTTAATAAGGTGGGGTTTTTTTCCTTTAAAACTAAACTATACTTCACAGACATATATTTCAGCAACCTATAGGACCATTGAAGCCTGCTTAAAAAGATCTTAAAATTACATCTAGACCACATTTTCAAAGCTGTTCAGGTATTTAAAGATGCATATTTAATTTTCTGGGCCTTACCAAGCTGCCTACAGTCTTTGAAGGATGCAGAATGCTAGTAGCTACCTGGTATCTGATTATTTATGCAATTATGTGCTTTGGTGCCAAGTCCATGTGGCCTTCATTCTATTAGTACTGCTTAATGACAAGAAGTGCATGAAGTTACAGATCTAAATAGTACCCTAATAGTTTATATCCAAGAACACTTTTTTTCTTTTACTCTTTAAAAATTACAATACTTACTTTTATTTTTTGTGTTGATAGTATTGATGAGAAAAATAGTTTCAGGCCTTTATATCTAAAGGAAATGTTGATTTTCTAAACCAAGGATCACTTTATTAGACATACATTAGGTATATGTCCAGTTGATGAAAGAAAATGTGTATAATGGCTGCTATTTAGCATCCCTGATTGAAAAAGAATGAACTATTTGAAATATTTTCTTTACAAGCTATCTGTTAGATTTACTTACTAGATCAGCAGGGCAGTGAACTGTGACTACTATCTTCTGCAGAACTGGAAAACTTGAAATTCACACATCTGATCTTATTTTGCTAATTGAGTGAACCTTTTTCCTCTCAGATGACAACTTCTGATTTCAAACAAACTGTGCTGCTTTGTCAAAGCCTTTTTCACATTTCTGCTGAATGGTCTGTAGGTGTTTGATTCGCATTATAGTCTGGTAATTAATGCAAATACATGAAAAAAATCTTCAGAAAGCCAGTGTTGGGATGTTATACTGTGACTAGCAGTAATAAAATGCATGTGCATACATTTTCTTTCCTTTTTTTCCCCCCTCATTTGAACATACATATTAAAGAATTATAAAGGACTTTACTCTGAACGTCCAAAAATAATATTGACATAGAATTTCATTCCCTTTCAGTCTGCTCTTGGAACAGTTCCTGGCTGGTTTGGTATACATATGAAGTGTTGTTGCATTGGTCAAGACTGGAATGTCTGGAGGAAGATTTCAACCTGTCTAGATGAATTTGCATGAAGGAGCTATCTAGTGTCCTGAGGGCTTTTGTTCGTTTGGTTGGGTTTTATTTTTTTTCTCATTTGGGAATATTTTAAGTTTGATATTGGAAAGAAAAATAAAGATATCCAAATGTCTGCTTATGCTCTTCAGATCTTCTGAAGTTATCACTTACATTCAATATTATATGACCATATCCTGATGGGTTTAACAGACACTTGCAAAGGCAACTCAGAATCAATCCCACCTCCCTCTGTCCTGGAGCAGGGTTTTGAATCCTGATATCTCATGTAACAAAGTATTGTGGCTATAATACTCTCTCCTCTGCATTTTGAGTGACTTTCTTCCAATTTTTCATATTGAAACTATTTCATTTTGAATTTCAAATGCCATGACAGGCAGAACTTGAACTGAAATCTACCAGCTTAGTGACCACCAGGCTGCAAAAGCATTCTTCTACATGGCCTAGTATATTCAGTGCCAACTATCCCATTCACTTCTGCTGAAAGTGTTTATTTCCATAACTACAGTAGTGACGTTGAAAGCCTATCCCTATCATTTGTGAGTCCATAGCACATAGCTCCAGTTTAGCATTAGGCCAAGGTCAGAGGGAAACAGGAAGCCTTTAGAAAGTTTCCCCAATAAAACTGTGATTATTTAAATTTATTATTTAAAAGATATTTAATCATTCCTCACAGCTGAGGAGTTGAGCACTCTAGTGTAATATGTATTAATAAAGGTTAAAATTTTGTTGGAGAAGTAGTTCATTGACAATGGTTACAACAATGTGAGTTACTACTCATTATAAAAAGTGGTTTAGACTTGCCTATGTATAAATGCAATAAAAACCTCCCATACTTCATCAGAATTCTATTTATGGCCTAAGCTTACTCTAAATCAAAAGTGCAAGTGCATGCCAATGAAACTAACTTGTGAACCAGCTGAGTCCTGGAACATGATATGTATCATGTTCTAACACTTTATAGTTATTTACTTATATTCAAAATTAGTAGTTCCCAGAGCAAAGAAGCTATTCTGAGGAACTAAAATAAAGCAACAAGATCTAACAGGCAAATGTCATTGTTTGAGACTGGTACTTCCTTTTTAATTTCCATTTCTGTAAAGTGAACAATGCAATTGATTTTAATTTAAATTTAAAATATGGAAGTTTGACAGAATACTATATGGTTGTTTGGGGTTTTTTTTAATAAAACAGAAGGAGCTTTTTGCTGTGTAAAAGCAAGAGTTTTGCTTTTCTTTTAATTTATTGTGTTATATAGCTTCAGGTTTGATAGCCTGAGCTGGTGCTCTTGTAGCTTCTTATGCCACTTAATTATTTTTAATTTATTTATTTATTTTTAATAGCAAGTTATGTCATACAAAATATATCACAATACAGTATGCTTGGCCTCTAAAATGTGTTTTTATTTTTCCTTCATAGATTGCTGTCTTTGGTCCGTTATAAAAAACATAATTAAGCTGTATATCTTACATTCATGAGTGATTCAATGCTTATATGCTATTTGTGATGCTTTCGTTTTTGTTTGGTGTTGACACTGCTAATACAAGGTTTTCATACTTATGACTCAGGAAAATGGGAAAAGTTAATTTGCAGAATTACCATTAAGACAAAAAACCCAAATCAAAATAAAAATAAATAATAAAAAAACCAAACCAAAAACCAAACAAACAAAAAAAACCCCAAACCTGGAAAAGTTACAAAAGTAAAATATTCAATTCCCATACTCTTGCTGCTAACTCATGGAATAAATATCCTTGTGAAGGGAACGGAGAAAACAGCATGCCATTGCACGTTATACAGGTTTTAACCTGAGAGCAAAATCAAGGGTATTAGAACTGATAATACCTTTAACTAAAACTGGATCTTAGATAAATGTTTCTTTGCTTTTCTTGCACTTTCTCTGCCTTTTGAATCAAACACTACTCTGGAAGACTTAAACTCTTGATGTAAACTATCTGGATAAGCAAATGAAGAAGATGAGTAAGTATCCGAATACTGTTACGAAAACTTTACTCCTTTTTAATGGTTATTGTTGTCTGTATTAATATTTTCATTTTTTTACCTATTTCTTCTGGTTTGATATGTTGAAAAACTTCCTTTTTAAAATTTAAGATAACAGCAGAGAAAGAAACTGGTACAAATGTAGAATTTAAACATCTGAACAAGTTTAAGTCTCTCTGAAATGAAGAATTAACTATAATCCTCAAATTTGGTTTAGTTAACTATATGAAAGAGTGTGGCAGACACAGATTCATTTCAATCAACAAAATGTTACACTAAAAGCAGTTAACAACCCAACAAAAAACATCCCCTTCCCCAAAAAACAGAGAAGGTACCACTACATTTCAGTTTCCTGAATAATTAAAATAAACTTTCATCTTATTTGGGATCTTGAGAATCAGTTGAGCCCAGACATTACATTTTAGAACATTGTTAAAAGTTCTGCTAAAGTCCTATTACTGCATTGTGCCTTTCATATTGGTATGCATCTGCTTCTAGTTCTCATGTACTTCAATGAGGATAATTTCCATGAAATCTTCATGTGGTTAAATGCAACAGATCTTTCCATTGTCAAACCACAGAAAAACTCTGTCAAGTATTGCTACAGTTTATTGAATTAGAATGTTCTAAGCGAACATCCTCTGGAGCTTATAGGGTTTGGCAATGGACTGACTGAATAGGAAAAATCAACTAGCCAGTTAACAGATCAGACAAGGCGAAAGCTGGAGGAAAAAAAACATAAGCTCTGACCATATATATCTTCCAGCTATCCCCAAAAAGAAGGATGTATGCCAGGAAATTAGGACAGCCTGGGAATATGCATACCGTTCATGTTGCTTAAAGGTATACACACACACTTATTGATATATTTGGAAAACCATCTCATTGCTTTGTTATGAAATCTCATTAAGGTTGTTAATAAGTTTCTCATTGTGGTAGTACATTTCCTTACTGTGGTCATGCTGCTTAACTGTTAAATGCCCACCGAGATGCTCGCTCACTTCCCCTCCTGAGCAGGATGGGGGAAGGGAAATGGGAAAAACTCCAAGAATGAGAAAGCTAGTGGGCTGAGATAAAGACAGAGACATTGCTCAGCAGTTACCATCAATGGCAAAGCAGATTTCACTCTGGGAAAATTAATTTATTGTCAGCTGAAATAGATTCAGCTACCCAGAAACAAAGAAAAAACATTAAAATATCACCTTTCCTGCCCTATCTCCAGACTCCACTTCACTCCACTCCACAATTACCTACCCAGCCCCAGAGGTGCAGGGAGGGCTGGCGTGGGGAGAGGGCTCATCTGTGTCCTGCAGCCAGTCCATTTTGGAGCCAGCTGGAACCAGCTGGGTGCAGCATGGTGCAGCTCCTGGCCTCTTCTGACAGGGGCTATACCTGCATCCCCACCCTGCTGCCAGCACATTTACACCTGCACCCAATACACTGTTTGCTTTTGACCTTACACCATATTCTATATTATACTATTTTTTATCCAGACAGCTTTTTGTTACAGTAAGTGCTATGCCATCAACACAAAAATAATTGTGACAATGAGTATGATTTATTCCTAGAAAAGGAATAATTTTAAGGATTTATAAGAAAAATACTTTTAGTCATGTCAAGGTAATTATTCATATAACATACAAATATTTGCATGTTAACATGAATCCCTTTTCATCAATGTTAATATAAATTACAACTTCTGAATGGTTATAGTAAAATGCAAATAAATCTACACTGCTACTGTGAAAAGTAGAAGTTTTGTGTGTGTGTATGCATTTAAACACACAGAAAAATGAGTCAGTTAAAAGTGGTTTTCTTTTAGTGATTTCACAGAGTGGCGTTTCAGAGTTTTGTCAATATTTTGGTTTAAGGTTTACATGAAAGTTTAAGGATGAGTTTGTGTTTTTTCACACCAGTTCACCTGCCATCTCAAGTCACTGTCTACAGGCTTGGGACTAAAATGGTCTATTGAGTAATCTTCCCTGGTTCTCTGGTCTTATTTCAGATCTTACGGACAATGGATTTAATTCAATTTTAGGGTTGACTGCCAGGGCTCTATCATTTTAGCTCTTCAAAGGAATATCTCAAGAAAAACATTGAAAAGGTCATTTCCATAGTTTCCCTGCAATCATATCACCCTGCATGATAAAGTCTCAAACACAAAGTCTGGACTTGCTAGTAACTGTTTTGCTTTGTCTCTAAGACAGATAATGAGATAGGATAATAATAAAGAGGTTAGTTTGTCTTCAAAATGTTTTGAAAGGTTTTAATTGTCTGTTTGATGGGATTTTCTAGAAAACTAAAAGAAAGATACTTTTGCACTACCTCTGATTACAGAAGCAGACGCCTTGGAAAGGTGTGATGCTAAGGTAGGGGAGCATTTAAAATTATCTTTGAGACAAGAATCGCAAACCATTTAAAATAACAGTAAAGCAATATGAAAAGGATCGTTCAGCTGTTTAGGATTTGTGGGTGGTTTTTTTTCTGGTTAGAAGGTACTGACATTATAGAAGATGTCAGATTTGTTTGCTGCATAAATGTAATTACCTGACAGTTTCTGGAAGCACAGCAAGTATTTAACAAAAAAATTATGGCTTTAGGATTGTGACAATTGATGCTTAGTGCCAGAAGAAATCCATCCAATTCTGGAGGAGAAATTATAGAATTAAACATGCTCATAGACTCTTGGGTTTGTGCTTTAAAATAGACAACAGATAGAACTCAGTGTCTGGAGCTTTCCCTCCTAAATATCTATCTCAAGGCTGTAGCTGTGCACCTAAAAGAAACTGGAATTAGAATCTCATCTTTCTCCAGCAGTTTTCTGTCTAGCTTCTCCCACTGACTAATAAATTAAAATGTAATGACATACAAGTCAAGAAGGTCATATACAATGACTTAGTGTTTCTTTTTTGCCTTGAAGTCTGAAAATCTGGTAATCCATCTATCTCTACTGGAAGCCATGACTGGCAGAAACTACTTTTTTGAATGTTCCAGATCACTGATGCTGGTTTTCCAAAGAAGGATAGACATTTTATGGTGAAAGATAAAGTAGAAAGGCATAAACATAATTCTCTTTCTCAGTTTTCTTTTTGTCCCTTGAATACATGTGTAATGAATCTGGCTCAGATGGAATTAACTTCCTCCTTAGCAGCCAGCACGGTGCTACGCTGTGCATTTGTGGCTAAAACAGTGTTTGTTGATAAGACACCAATATTTTGGCTGTTGATGAACAATGCTTGCATAGTAAGAAGGCTTTCTCTTTTTCCCCTCCTGCCCCAAGCAGGCTGGGTTTGGGATGTATAGTATTTACTGCCAAGTCACCAGCAAAGGAATCCATGCTGACTTCTCCCAGTCACTTTCTTGTCCTTCAGGTATCTGGAGATGGTTTCCAGGATTAGTTGCTCCACCAGCTTTCCAGGGATTGAGGTGAGGCTGACCAGCTTGTAGTTGCTTAGATCTTCCTTGTCCTTCTGGACAAATGAAGTGACACTTGCTGTCTTCCAGTTTTCAGGAACCTCTCCCATTTGCCATGAAATTTCAAAGATAATAGAAAGCAGTCTTGCAATGTACATTGGCCAGTTCCCTCAGCA
>JAVJGJ010000014.1:96696331-96717323 GCA_035590215.1 Microhierax caerulescens
CTGAGGGGTCCCCCTGATGCTGTTAATGTGTTTCCTGAACAAGTCAGTCAAATCGCCCTCTGATCCAGCAGGACTGTTCAGTGAAGGGTCCCTGTAATGGGACACTGACAGACTGGTCGGGCACAAGGGTCCCAAATGTCCTGGGGTGGTGATAGATCAAACACCCAGGGCTGAGAAGATTACACTCCCTTCTCGCCCCTGTCGCCGCCTTCATGTGACACATAGTAAGAATTCTATGGCCTCAAGTAAACAATGAACAAACATGCCCTTTAAAACATGTCCTGAAATATACATGGTGGGGGGAGAGGGGGGGAGACAAAAACAGATTGTAAGGTATGTTTTCATTACAGATAACAGTGACATATGGAGTACTAGTGAGAATGTGAAGGGTATGATATAAAATAAAGGGTTAACCTCCCACATTTTACTCTTTTATAACACTTAACCTTAAATTGCTGTTTCTTTTTTGAGGCCCAGATTCCCAGTCTTTATTCAGTTAAAATCCACACCAGTTTCAAAGAGTGTTGACCATATGCTCTTAACACACAACATTTGATTTTTTTTTTTTTTTCTAGAAATATTGGAAGATAAATACAGTGTCTCATTCTCCTGGCAGTTACATCTGTACAAACTGAAAGACAATCAACCAAAATAATGTTATCAAATGCTTATTTAATATCAGCCTAGTTTTCTTTCTTTTTAAGTAATGGCAAATTTAATACTGCTTCCAATAAGAGAGTGATTAATCCCAGAGGGGATTCTTTTGAAAATCTTAACCTTTGAACTACAGCAGTGTAAAAGCAACTTCTAAGATAGAAATGGACTTGTCATAACTGAATTCAAGATTCTGAGCAATATTACGCAATGAGTGGTTTGCTTCTGCATTTGGACATAGCTTGTGAGAACTCAACGTTTCTGATTTTGAAGCCAATTTTCATCTGTGTTACTTCATTTAAAACCAGAGCAGCAGAATAGTGAATCCACTGTTCTTCACATCTTGGATAGATGTATGCAGGGGAAAACATACAGGGTTTCTGTGAACTATCAGTAAACTCTTAACTTTCACATCTCCTAATTCTAGGAAATTATCTATTTTCTGAATTGTGATGAGCTACTCAAGGTTAATTAGTAAATCGATGGTGAGAAGACCATGGTAGCAGGATGTCGCAGTACTGTCCAAGGTGCTGCATTTCAGCCCTCAAACTGCTGCATTGCTGGCTTGAGTTCTGTAGGGTTTGTTCTGGGTGTACGTCCTAAATATCCAGTGATATATCATATCGGGCAGAGATGACTATGGTTTCTAAAAAGATTTCCCTTTTTTCCTTTCTGCCACTGTTCTTTTCTCACTCCAAAACCAAATTCTAATCTTTTTTATTGGTATGTTCATATTTACTGAATGTGTGACGTGTTTAGCTTACTTCCATTATCAAGAAATTCCTTACGCTTTTTCACTTTACATTTTGCTTTGCAATTCCATGCATAAGGAAAATTTTACAGAGAACTAAACATGTCATTTTATCTTTTAAAACTTATCACCTAACAATTCTTACTAAGCAAACTGTGGTTGACAGATTTTTTATGTACTGCTCCAAAGTACAATTGGTGCAAGAAATCCCAAACATTTCTTCATAGTCTTCTCAAATTCTATCCTAATCACATAAAATGTGAGAAAATAAGTACTTTGATTTTATCATTGATGTAGTAATGGTAAAGAGGACCAAGAAGGTTTTGAATGTGTTTTGCCACCATTTAACCATTTTCAGAAGGGTTGTCTTATGGATCACGGTACATAACTTAGATGCTCACAGCAAAGGTGCAACTATGGAATAATCTATGTAGATACTAAAGCAAAGAAATTCTAACATTAACTTGGCCAGGTTTATGTCTGCCTCAGGCTTGTTTTTTGTTTTGTTTTGTTTTGTTTTGTTTTGTTTTGTTTATAATATCACTGGCAAATGTAATTCATTGTTATTGACAAAAAGCAATCCAGCTATTTCCCAGCCAAATATACCATGATCAAATTCTCAGCTGAATTCAGGCCCTGAAAGAATCAAAGATAAATGTTAATTATGCAAGAGATGCAATTCAGTTGGAAGCTATGGGAAAACATCCTTTCATTAGTCCTCAGAACTCCTGAAAGCTTGTGTTGATAATGGAAACTGGACTCATTTTTCTCAACACAGGGCGCTTTGTGAATTTTAGATCACTAATGTGCAAAAGATATAAATAACATTTTAGCATCTATATGTTAACATCTGAAAATATATTTTTCTATGTGCTAGAAGGTTTCATGCATCTATGCCAATTTGCATTGCTTTAGAATTTGGGACTATATCTGATTTTTTAAAAAAGAGTTCCTGACAATAATAAAAATAGCAGATTTTTTATACTAATTTGACTATAGTCTATTCTTCTTACTTATTTTTATGTTTAAGGTTTTTTTCCTTTCTCTTTCTTGTCACATCTTTTTAATTTCTGCTGTCTCTGCTACAACAATGGTCTAGGCAATGAACTGCAGACAGAATGTATCTCTGACCTTGAATTATGCTGTGAGGCACGTAAAAGCCTTGGGTTTAGTGTACTGCCAGAGATCTTGACATTACACAAGGTGGGAAAGTGATCTTAACTTCTATGGAATAAAAACCACAGAGAATTAGAAAAGAAACAAAGTGGAAATTCTAGCTGACTAATTTGCAGCTACTTATTGATTGCAGGTCTCTGAGAAACTCAGTTTAAGGAATATTTTTTTCAGAATTATAGAATAATATTTTGTAATTTTTCAGTAACCCTTTTGATAATTTTAATTGTTTGCCCTTTTTTTTTGGCATAAATCTGTAATCACATCTACAGATCAAAATACAAGGAATCTTTGCATGTCAGTCACTCATTTCATGGCAAATGTAAACTTGTGGTGTTTCTTCCTACTGTCTCACAAACATCTATTCTACACTGTACTTTCAAAATTGTGAAGACCAAATTCCATATATTTAAATTTTCTAATTTGCTTTATGCTATGTTTTATGACATTGTCAATCCTCCTTCTTTTATTTCATTTTTCAGATGAACTATGGGCAGGTGTAGATTTGCCACAGGCCTGGGCCATTATTAAAGTCCTTTAAAGCATCAAGATACATAGCATCTTCATTTATATTTGCTATATAGAAATTAATTATGAAATAGATAATAAAGTACATGAAGGTTGTATTATTGTAATATATTAATTGCAATGCATTCCTTCATTCAGAAAAAAATCAATAAAATTTTAATGTATATATTATATAACACCCAGGCATATACTATTTTTAAGGTGTAATTTTTTCAAAACATTGATAACATAGTTCAAACTACACACAGAGACACACACAAAAATACCTTGAAGTGTTCTGTCAGATGTTATGTCAAGTGACTTGACAAGTTAACTACTGCACTTTGCAGTTGTTTCACCTTTGTAAGTGAAATGATTGTGTAGAAAACATAGAAGTAAAGGATATTCAGTAGTTTATCAACCTCCACAGAACCCTGAACTTTTCTTTCTTGTTACCTTATGCGGTCTGTAGCGACAGCTGTCTTCCCGCATGATGGATAGCTTTTAAATTGTCCTTTGTTTTAACCTGGATGAAATTATTTTGCCACAAGTCAATACATACATGGGGGAAAATCAAATAATTCTAATTCTGTCCTGACTTTGTCTTCACAGGTGTATAACAAGGATTCAGATTGTATCTTAAAATACTACCATAAAGGACAAAGACAAAATCATGCTGACTTTTTCTCATTAATTTTAAAGATAAAACCAGTGATTAATATATAAAGATCTGACAAATTTTGTTGTGATTTTTTATCCAGTTTATTTTTTTTCACACCAAGCTTTTGCATCATTCTGTGACTGAACTGTCTCAGTTTGCCTTTTTTACTGGCTATCTGAAACTTTCACAAGGAAAAATTCATTGCTCGGCTGAGAAGAAAACCTCATGTAATCACAGCAAAGTTCAAACCACAGGTAAAGCTAATGTTCTCAACTAATGTGGATGGGTATAGCATCATTTTGCTGAGAGAATGGTAATTTTTGATCCTGTAAAGCACACCTTCTGCATTTTACCTTAATGACTGATTCTATTTTTTTCACAGAGCACTTCATCAATGCTCTATAACTGAGCAGAGATGAATAGAAGTAAGAATTTGTATTTCAGCCTTTCCTCAGGTTAATTTTTCAAAAACTATTGGGACATAAGAGGTTGGTATTCTACACTCTACTTAAATATGTTGCATATAGCACACACCCTTTATGAGAAATAACTGTATGTATGTACTGCTGATCTGGTAAAAATAACCCACATATTTATTATCCTCATTCAGTTTTCATGCATTGGAGGAATACTGTCATATAGAGAAGGAACAGTTGTCCACAAGTAGCAAATGAAATATATTTTTTCCTTCCAATACAGACCAATTCACACTTACCTTCTAGTGACACTATGTCATTGTTTAATTACTCTGTGCTTTTGTTACAAGCTGAAGTTTTTCCACTGTAGTTATATGCCATATAACAGCAATCACACCATATATCCAGCCTTTTCTTTCATTCTCTCCCCTCCCCCCCAGTATCTTCATTTTTTGGAAACTGCAACAAAGCTGAGCCCTTCTCTTACAGATCATAGAACCATAGAATCATTTAGATTGGAAAAGACCTTTAAGATCATCAAGTCCCACCAGACACAGTGAGCAAGACGGTTTTGTCTCAAGGAGTAGTTTACTTCCCTTATTTTTGTGATTGTAAGCCACTAGTCTCTATTTTGACTTTAGTGTTATATGGACAAGAAAGAAATACTCCCATTTTTATACTTATTGCTATGGTACATCACGCTAAAGACCCCAACAAAATAATTTCAGAACTGATGGTAAAAGTAACTTTCCATGTTCAACTTCACAGTAGCACATGCTGTTTGCTCTTTCAAGCAGCTGTATTAGAGCACAAATATCACATCCCAGCTTCTAAGAGACAGTGATATTAACTCTTGCCCTGTTGGGCTAAACACAATGATAATATAATCAATGATAACTTGTTTTTATAATAAGGCATCTTCATAATTTGCTGTGTGGGATTCCTCTCAAGCTGTCATTTCTTCTGCATAGCTTTTTACTATTGGGAAGGGTTGTTTTAACACATGGACATTTAGCATATGGAAAGTTGTTAGAAACTTAGTATCATGCTTTTTAATTGATTTATTTCCTAAAATCAAAATATTGTGTTATACTGTGTATCATGAAAACTGTGTCTTACATGCCAAAAAAAAACAAAGTTTGTCTGTGGAAATGCATGATCTGTTTTCTAATGATGTCTGTTATAGTCTTGCTTATCTATTAATGTTAATAAAATACTTGGTGACATAACCCAGAAAGCAAATCATATCCTGGGTTTCATCAAGTGTGATCAGCATGTCGAGGGGGGTAATTTCCCCCACTCTGATCTGCTCTGGGAGACCCACCTGGAGTTACTGCATCCAGCTATGGAGTCCCCAGCACACAAAGACATAGACCTATTAAAGCAGATCCAAAGCAGAGGTCACAGAAATGATCAGAGGGCTGGAGCACCTCTCCTACAAAGACAGGCTGAGAGAGTTGGGGTTGTTCAGCCTGGAGAAGGCTCCAGGAACACATTACAGCAGCCTTCCAGTACATAACGTCGACTTCTAAGAAAGTCAGAGAGAGACTTTTGACCAGGCCCTGTAGAGATGGAATAAGGGGTAACAGTTTGAAACTGAAAGAGGATAGAGTATAGATTACATATTAGGAAGAAATTCTTTACTGTGAGGGTGGTGAGATGCTGGAACAGGTTGCCCAGAGAAGCTGTGGATGCTCCATTATTGGAAGTGTTCAAGGTACTGTTGAATGTGGCTTTGAGAAACCTGATCTAGTGAAAAATGTCCCTGCCCCTGGCAGGGGGGTTGAACTAGGTGATCTTTGAAGATATCTTCAAACGCAAATATTTCTATGATTCTAGAAAGCTTCCCAAAATAGCTTCTTGCATTATAAATATGTTTAATCTATTTGGGGGGAGGGGGGGTTGTTCTATGAAAAAGCAAGGATTCCCCCCTTCCCATCTCAAAATTGTCTATTAATATGTTTATATCTATGGAGAGTCACTCAAAATGTAGGGCTCATGGTTCATTCATCTTCTGCTACAACTCTGTCCAAAGCTTCTATTTTGGCATTTTCCTAAATGTCTTCTGTTCATTTGTTCATTCTGAGAGGCAGTTACATCATTCCGTACTGCTAATATACTTTTTCTGCATCTTTTTTAATGAACTTCATCTTGGTATGAGTTGTCTAGTACAATGCACAGCTCCAAATCCTGCATTGCATTTTAATTAAAAAGAATACTGAAGACCAAAACTGGTTTCTTGAAGAGCCTCTCAGAAAACCTAAACAGGTTAAACTGCCTGCAATTATTTTTCAGACACTGCAGAGCTAAGGAATCAGACAATATGTGCATAATTTAGAGAACAAGTTTTTACAAAGGTTTGGTATAACCTCACTACCGGGATAGTACAGCAGCAGGTTCGAGCTCAATCAAATATCAGTTTCCTGTACTGGAGGAGAAGGCAGCAAGAAAGGCAACTTACCTGCCTGCTAGAACACACACACAGAATTATGTATTCAGAAATTTACTGTGAAAATTCTGAATACAGAAAAAAACTGTGTTCAGAAATCTACCCCAAAAATGTATACTTCTGTATTGATTACAAAATGGATCTGGAATGACCAGCTTACACAGATACATGCACAACACAGCTACTTAAAGAATGTTAAAATATTTCCTCCCTCTTCCCATGGGAAAACTAAGATAGCCTTTCTGAAAGATGGTTGCCTTAGGAGGAAATACTGGGAAAGAGGCACTTCTAGGACACAGTCGATCCAGTTTGATTTAGACTTCCGTTCTATGATTTTGTCCTAGAAGTTATTATGTTCTTTTGGAATCTAAAAGCATCTAAATCGGTAACTCATAAATGGATTTTATACTTCAGATGAATCTTACCTGAAAAAAGTGACTTTGATGCGGCTTACTGGAAGAGCTTCCAGTTACTACAGAAAACCCGTGGGGAGACAAAAGTGGGAAAAAAGGTGAAAGAAAAAAGCAGAAGCAAAAAGAAAGATAAATTTAAATAATTTAGCCTTATTCTCTATATAACAATGTATTTGATGGCCTCCTGTCCAGCAAAGAGCAGGAAAGCTAGTTCACCTGTCCAGCTTAATTTACCAAGTATCTTTCTTGTATATTTTAAAAGAGTACTCTGAAAGACTCAGTATATAATTCTGCTATGTTAATGGGATTAAAATAATTTTTTGTACATCGTGTGAAAAGCGTCTAATCCTCCAAAACTGCTTAAGAGAACTATTTAAGACTAAAATACTTCAGGAAATTTAAATTTTTCACTTTATTGGTTAGTTAGCCTTTACCTCTGCCAGGCATATATGAATCAGTCCTGCTGCTTTGCTTTGCTGTGTGTGTTTGTTCTCACAGAACTGTTCATGTTAGCTTGTAAACTTCAAGGTTAATCGACGTTCAAATTTTGTTGAAGGCTATACAATCAGCATATATAACAATAAAGTAATATGAAATTTCAGTGTAATGAAAATTATTTTGGGTTGGAATGTCATGAAAAAAATAGAAAGCCAAGCACTGGACATGGCTGGGAAGCCTTTCATCTATGGCTTCAGGTGCACGTAAATATGTGGAGAGACTACTAACATAAATTACCAGTTATATTTTCCAATCTGGATACACTTAAATGTGTGATATATTTTTATGGCCTAGTTTACACAAATACATTACAAAATTTGCTGGTGCAGTGCTGAGATATATCTTTGAACCCTTAGTGGCACAAAATACTAATGTACACATAGAAAAGAAGTAATTGAAAATACAGGTGGCAATTTAAAGTGAGTAAACTTTAAATATCTGCATGGCACAGTGCCTTAATTTGGGAGGCTTTTTTAGTATGCCTTCAGTGTAGAGGTGGAGATCCTTTCATCCTGCTAATAGTTCTGAATTGCCTTCAAGAGGGATTTCCTTCCTGTACTGAACAAGTAAGGACTATGAAGCCTGGTTATCAATTTAGGAATGTATATCAGGTACTTAAAATTAGATTCTGTGATTAACTTCTTAAACGGTTGTGCATGCCAAAAATACCTCTTGTGTACCTGCACATTAGCTTTTCAGCCTCTTAAAAGGATATGAATAACATAGCACTTAAACATCACTGAATATCTGAATCAATAAGTAAAATTATTTTAAAACCTTAAATTAAGAGAGGTGCACATGTTCTCCCAGTATAACTTTTTTTTTTTCTTCCTGGCAACATTAGAGCAGTTGGAGTCCTCTAATCTTGTTTCCTCACAGCTCTCAAGAGCTGCAATTTTTCATTTTCAATAGTGGAGAAAATCTATTTCTTGCCATATTGCCATTTTGTGCTGAGAATAGCCCTTTGATACAAATAGTATTTAAAGAAAAGAAATGTCTTATAGATATAGTTGTTTACTTTTAGCAACTGAAAGCCAGCCTGGGCTACATCATGTAATTCTTTTCTTCAGACGCTCTAATCGGTGACGCCCTCTCTTGCAGTGTGAGGCACGGAAGAATCGAAGGGAAGGCAGTGGAGGTTCTTACTGCATTAGGAGGGGGTTCACAGTAGCATTGGCACACCAATATGAGAGGGGAAGCAGCACAGTCTGAGCATGGCTACAGAGGTCTGCAGCAGGTACGTAACGGGGAATGGGGTGGGCTGTACCATAAGAGCAGGAAGGAGGCAGGATCCTGGGAAACTGTGAAAGGGAATCAGGGTATCTCCTCTTCCCAACTGGAATCACAGCCACAGAGGCAAAACGTAGTCCAAAAGTGGTAGTGCATACAGCTTTCTGTGCTTAAAGACACCCAGAACAGGGGCTGTAGAGCTAGGTGGGATTTGGCTTGAGCAGCTGCAGGTAATGCTTAGGCAGCTATTTGCTTTTACTTTTGTTAGATGCTACTGATCTTATAGACACAACTGAATGTAACCGTTTCTGAACTGTCATGCTTCACTGGGTTACATGATACACCTTAAGAGACATGATTCATCCTACGGCACCTCATACAGACCTTTGGAGAGGGTGATGCAGTCACTATTAAAAAGGAACCAACACCCACATTACGTAGGTCTTAGTTGCTGCAGTGTCTGCTTTGCAAATGCCAAACAAACATAAACAGAAATTATAAGATTTCCCAAGTCACGCAAAGAAGTGGTAGTTATTTAAGTGTGCAAAATTGTCTGGTTTCAAGGCTTATTTAAAATCTAAGTGTCTTGAAGAGTCTGGATCTCATGACTGAGGCTGTTCCCAAAACTTAAATGCAGCTGTTTTGCTTCTAATAGCACTGAGGGTTGTATTTCATAATGACTGTTAATATTGTGCTTGATTGTTTTTAGTAATTAAAATTAAGAAATTCCTAAAAAATGTCATGTTTTCTCCAAGGTTTAGGCACTTAAAGACTGACAATAGCAAGATAAATATTTTGAAATACCTGAAAAATATCCATTTACTTTCATTTCCCTACTTACTGTTGTAAGGCAAAATCACACAGCTGAATCTCCATTTCTGTTCCATGACTCCTGTTATTCTCTGAGGGTACTAGCTGCATTTACTGATTTAATAAAATAATACGTGTAATAAATAATCAATTTGGAGAAAACCCAAGAAACTCCAAACATTTGTGAATGTATTAAATGTCCCAAATTTGGGGCTTCATTTGCAAATTATATATAGACTGATTGAAAAAGAAAAAAAAACAACAAACAAAGAACAAACCAAAACAACCAAAACCCAGCCCAGGTCTTTATGCATTACTCTTACTTTGTTATATGAAGTACTTTCAGTCACACAGAATCTCATATTTAATGGAAGTTGTCTGTTTAAAATAATGACATTTTTGACAATGACTTAAAAGCTTAAAAATGTTTTCAAAAATCAACTGATTTACTCAGTTTTTTGTTAAATACTGTCTTCCAAAGGCACTTGTATCCTTTGATTTAACTACAGAGGAATCATCTTTTAAACTGGCTCCAAAGAGACTTATTTTATTTTTCCAGGCTAAGGAACATCTATCTTCCATTTCTTAATACATCCTGCAAGATCTCATAAGGAATATCTATTTCATGAAACACACAAAAGCCCTTAGGAACATACCAAGATTGAAGGATCTAGTCTCTGACTTCAAAAAAAATATTGTTTTTTCCATAAATAAAAATATGCTGAGATGAAAAGAAAATGACTAATATAAAAAACTACGTACACTACAACTCCAAATGATTTGCCACCTCCCTTTAAATGTTAGACACTGGCACTTGTGGTCAAAAAGAGTTTTGATCCCAGCTTCCTGCACAAACTAGAGGATGCAGATCTGAACAGTTGTATCATAGAAAAGAAGTAAGATAGACTGTACATCAATACTTTAAAAGTCAGAAATTACTTTTAAATGAATGAAGTAATCAGCACAAGAAGGTGGGGGAATGGTTAATTTTTCCAGTCTGCTTTGTTGTAGATATTGTTTGACATGGTTTTACATTCCCTGGTTTTGTGCTTCCTTATGTAAGCTGTGATCATGGAATTCCCCTACAATTTCAGTCCTCAGGAAAAAGCAACAGCACATTGGGTCATATACCAGCCAGGATTTTAATTGCTTTCCTTGGAATCTACCAGGCAATGTCTGATTAATGATTGAGAAGAAGACATCCTCCAGAGGACGATATTGATAATCACGGAAGAAAATGTAACTCTGATAATGCCTTAAATAACACAAGTAAAAAGGCATCAAAGTATAAAGATAAATACCACCTCAAAAAACTACCCTCCAGACTGTTATCAGAAGTGGGTGGATGAGCAAGAATCCTGCCAGAATGCTATTTTCAGGGAAGTATAATTATAAAGTGATTTCCTTTGCTCTTAAGATACCATCTGGGCAAACTTTTCTATCTTGGAAAGTAGTTCAAAGGACTTTTCCAAAGAAGTATAACACTTCAGCCGAAGTTGAAGGAGCAGCAAAACTAAGCTAATTCCAAGTAAGCGAACAAGTTATCCTTGATAGGGATTTAGAAGCAGAGAGAGTTAAATGCTCCTCTAGAAACTGGGTAAAGCCTTGGTCACAATTGAAGTCCATGAGAGCTTTGCAATTGCCTCCCAATGCACTAAGGAATTCACTCATTAGTTTGATTCCTTGCTAATGGAATGCAGGATATGATCAGAGGGAAATGCCAACAAAACTAGTTAATGCATTCAAGGAAAGCTGTGAAGGATATAAGGCTCCAGCCACGTGAGGGACTTTCCTACTTTAGCAAGTTCTACAGATTTATGAGACTGGAGAGTGATGCTTCCTTTGAGCTTGAATCCCTGCAAAAGTGCTTTCTAACTAAAAGAATCTGGTTTCACTAATCCAATAATCAAAATCAAATCAGTCAGGTTGGTTGAATGAGAAATGATTGAGAGACCTTCCAAAACCTGTATTCTTTCTTTTTATACATCTATACTACTTAAGTGTCTTGCTATGTGTGCAGTATGATTGATACTGCTTGTAACATCAGAAGTCTGATAGATTGAATTAAATAAATCAGTGCATCTAATACTGACTATATAAAAATATTCATATGTATTTCTTTTCCTATGCTAGATAAATTATTAAATACATTACAAGTAATATTAGAGAAAAAATTTAGAATAATATTTTACTTATTCTGGTAATACTAAATCACTTAATCTACTGTGATGGCCATTTGGAAATAATATTTTCTGTCTATGACACTTCTAAATTATTTAGTTTATTTCAATTGGCAGGAATTATTTCTACTTATATCACTTACAAATTACAAAAAAAAAAAACCAATCAACAAAAAAAACAAACAACCAAACAAACAAAAAGAAAGCCAAAAGCTTTATTAGGAACATGTAAATATTAGCAGTCTAGTTTTATACAAAACACATGCATTAAAACACAATATATTTCTTAATTACGGACTGTCTATGTATTGTTTGCATTCTGAGTAACAGAATTGCTTCAATTATCTGTTGGCACTTTGACTCCGATATTGTATTATAGCATGATCTCTTACTGACTGCAGCTCTTTAATAGTCACATGAATCAGTTCCCTGTCATATATCTTTAAAAATGAGCCAGTACTGCAACATATCATTGCATATGGTTTTCTTTCACAAATTATGCTTTTGGTTCAATGGAATTCACAGATATGCAGACAGGTTGCATATACAAAACCATGTCTGAACAAGTGTGGGATTATCACCAATATTAGACCAAGCCATCCACGGGTGTGTCAAGCTGAGTCTTGAAAATCTCCGATATGGAGAGTCCACCTCTGCTCTAGGACCTACTTACCTCGTGATCTTTTGTGGTTTTTTTTCCTAACTTGATGTTCCTGATCAACGTATGTGGCCATTTCACTTCCTCTTACTGTTTACCATTAAAAAAATGAGTTGTCTTTATTGCCTTCATAGCCGCACCTCAAGAACACACCCCCCCTACACGTTATAAGTCTAAACAAGCCTGATTCCCCCAAAGACTCCAATTAGGTTGTGTTTCCCATGCTCCTCACCGTTATAGTAAGCCTCCACTGGGTCCTTTCCAGTGACTCAGTGTCTGTCTTAAGATACTCAGTCTCAATTCTTCTGAGTTTTACCGGAAAGAACACATTTGTAGAAAGAAGCACCGTTTTATTGGTTAGCAATGCTTTGGGACTTATTTCTAGGGAATTATGTTTTTCATGATGCGAATGTGGGGTTTTTTGTTGGTTGGCTGGTATTTGCTTTCCAGATCCAGACATCCAGGGAAAAAGGATAACAGGAAGCAACATCCATCAGTCATGGCCATTGTTTCAATACTGATTTTGGGCTGCAGTCTTTAGCTTTGTTTCCACCTATTCAAACTGGGTGACAGGTCATGAATTCAGCAAGAAAAAAACCTCTGAATACATCAGAGAATAAATTTTGTAAAATTATGTAAGATTAGCACCTCTTGTAAGCTTTGGTAGAACTAGCAAATCACAGAATCACAGAATAGTTGAGGCTGGAAGGCATCTCTGCATGTTATGTAGGCCAAGCCCTCTGCTCAAGGCAGGTCCAGCCTCAAGGCTGTGTCTGGTTGGGTTTTGAGTATCTCCGTGTGTGGAGACTGCACAGCCTCCCTGGACAGCCTATCTCAGCATTCAAACATTCTGTCAAATATAACTTTGTGGGAACATATGTAGGGTGGCTTAAAGTGCTGAAGGGTGAACTAGTTCATTAAGGGTTCAGGTTTTCTTCCTCCTTTTTCTAGTTACCCATCCTCTGGGGACAGAACTATATTTTGGCTACTGGGCTATATCATGAGACTCAAATTTGTGTTTACCTGAGCATCTGACTTTGTATCAAATAGAAACTGTTAGGAATTATAAAAGGGAGAGAGGCTGTAGACAGCAGAAATATTTCATTTTCTTTTTTTATTCAGAAGGAGCTGAAATTATTTGGTCAGTACCAGCAGATTTCCTTGAGTTTTTTACCAAAAAAAATATACTTGCATGTAACAAAAGGTGGACCATATTGGTTTACTTTAAGTTAATTTTATAATTAAGTAAGATTTTTATTTAACAAAGTAGGTCATGTAACAGTTGCTGTCAGTGATATTTGCTAAATGAAAACTAAACAAATTTTGGCCAGCATGCCAGACTTTCTAAGGCCCTGGTATGTATTATTGATATCCAGTCTTTGAGTTCTGAGGCTTTCAGAAGGGTGGTTCCTGTAGCCTCTTTGTTTTCCAATTCATGGTCACCTATTGGGCATATGATGCAGATAGCATCACATTTTCCACTCCAAACACTGTCCTTAATAAAAACCTGCTTATTTCTTATACCTGAAACTCTTGGGGTTTGATCAATTACGCAGTGAAAATATCATGTCAACAACAAATAATTTTGGAATTTGCCATGCTAAACCCTGCTAAAAATAACAATACATTTTGCAGATGCATATTTATTACAAAGGACAATGTTAAAATTGAGAATCATTTAGACATCTGTCGATGAGATCACCTTTTCTCTGATCTTACTCTCCATAATCTCTTTCACAGGATCGAGTGCTTTCCTCCAAGTCTTTTTCCCTTCTCCTTTTGAACTTAGGCAGCATTCTCTGATGCCCCTGTAGCATCTGATCCCCCTATACCTTCTCCCTGAACATAACAATTTCATAACATGAAAGCTAATAAAAAGTTTCAAACTAAAATTCTCTTACCTCCTCTGTCTAAATGAATCTCATCATGACATGTCAGTATCTGAAACCTAAGTCTTCCTTATTTTTGGATACTTACATCCAGATACAAACTGTGGCAGGGAAGGCTCAAGTTAACTGGCAAAATAAAGCTGTTAGATGCTGAATTAAAAGAAATATGGAAGCTCTTCTCTCTAGGTATCCAGAGGGAGAAGAAGAAACAAAATATGAATCATAAACTAATAGAGTCTAGTATTACATCATTTCAGAGGTATAGAATAATTGAGTGTCATTTAGATATGAAAAAGGTGCATGCATAACTTATACACATGAGAAAAAAAATGTAAATTATATTTATATACATAGCTTATCACATGTATATCTGCATTTATATGCATATATATAAACTTCACTTTATATAAATAAAACTTAATGTCATTCATAAGAGTAATTTCTTAATTCTTTGGAAAAAAATCTGATACTCATTCCATTTAAGTATTCTTCATTCATATCAGCAATCTCTCTGATACCACAGGAATAGTTTTATAGTTACGCATATAAGACCAGACCATGGTTTTCGAGTATACTTTATCTAAAGAATTTATTATTTGGATTTCCTAATACATCAGTTTGTCAAGTGTTAGGTTTGGAACTAAAGCAAATATGATTCTCTTAAACTGACTTTAGGAAGAAGACTGCTTTCCTTGGCATTGGAGAAAACAAAGAGAAAAAAAGCACACAATTTTACAATTCTCTAAAGTGCTTCAGCACCTTCTAAACTAAAGATCAGTGGAAAGATAAGCCGTTACACATTTGAAGTACAAGAACATGAAGACAGAGTGCTGTAGGAATCAGTAATGTTGAGGAGATGCATTGGAACGTTTCCAGTTCAACTCTGGGCTTGTTGCTTTTCCTCCTTCCCTCTGCTTTAGTGCAACATTCATTAAGTTTCCTTTCAGAACTAAACACTAAAGGGCAGGATTTTTTTACAATTGTAAATGACTGACACAATTTCATTTTTTCTTTATATTAATAGCAGCAAGCAATCACACTACATCTGTTGTGAAAAGTACACATAAGTTAGGTTTAATTCATACTTCATAAAATTGTTTAAAGCTCTTATTTTATTCCACTAACTCTGTTGCATGCTGCTGCTCAGTTTACGGTGGCCTTGACAGTGTTAGAACACAGTAGGAGTTACTTTGAATTACTGTGTCTATGAAAAGATGAAGGCACAGCCAAAGATTGACATGAAACAAGGAGAGCAGTCTCTTTTCTGCCTGTTATCCTGGCAACAAGGAAAATATGAGGAGGAACACCTCCTTTTAAACTGTCTGGATGATTGCCTTAATGTGAGGCAAACTGCTTTCTGTGAGATGAACTACTAAACCGCGGTTATATTATCGAGCTGAAGCTTCCTGAAAACTTCTGTATGTTAAAGTATTTGTCTCAGACAGCTTAAGTTCTGTTTAGACATGCTGCAAGTGCCAGTGACACACTACAAATGAAATCAATAGACACCTTATTTGTGGTTGAGAGTCAGTTGCTTCAGTTCAGACAGATAGAGGTATTTGCTAGCATCTAGCCTATCTGCCCTAGTCTCCTGCTGCTACTTCAGAACTGCACAGGTCACCTCTTCACCTTGTGTCCTATCTATCAGCCCCTTGGCGAGGTCTCAGAGACTCTAGATAATGAGAAATATTTTTTAGTGATGATGGTTAGAAGACTGGCTCCTGCCTTCCTGAGTTCTAGATGTAAAGGTGGGATACAGTCTGTTGCCCCTGTTCCTTTCATCAGTGGGACAGATTTTTTTCTGAAGCTCTTTTCATGGGCAGACAGGAATCTCCCTGACAGTGTAGTCTGTATACTATATATTCATGACATCTGTGCAAATAATTTTTTCTTCAGCATACATATAAGCAACATGAAAGAAAAACTAAGTCAAAGCTTGTTAACACAACTCTCAATTTTTCTGCACAGAGGATGAAGGGCAAGGCCTGAGACAACACTTGGGAGAGCCTGGTTATCAGTGCTTTTCCTAGCAAGAGGATGGAAGAGGAATGAGCAGTGTTTCCCAGGAGCAGCTGCTACCTGCCCTGGATTTTCAAGGCTGGGGCGTAAACTAAGGACACCTAAATGTCACACCCATAGGATGCTGCAGCCCTGCATAACTAACTGCTGCTCTTTGGAGCAGAGCCAGTCCAGGATCAGAAAAATAAATAGGGTGTTGTCACAGTATCAGAAACCTACTAACAGTAATAGTTTTGTTCACATATTTAATTTGAAATAAGTTAATTTTAGCCTTTTATATTGAATGTTTTTTTATAGTGACTGTATCTAGGCCAAACTGTATATGACTTGTTACTCCAGTTCAGGGCTCAATAAAAAAGGTTTTCTCCATGGAACGGTTAAAAGACAGAGTTTTAAATAAAAGGCCTCTCTGGCAGTACAATTGCTTTTAAACAATGTACCATATTCTAATTCAAGTGTCATTTTCTGACACTGAAAGAAGCAATGGTGTCAAGATTCAGAGTTGAGCTGCACAGCTCTGCTCCGGGCTTTGTCCTGGTTTCAGCTGGGACAGTTAATGTTCTTCTTTGCAGCTGGTGCAGGGCTGTGCTTTGGATTTGGATTTGGTGTGAGAACAATGTTGATAGCACACTGATGGTTTTGGTTGTTGCTGGGTGATGTTTATACTAAATCAAGGACTTTTTGGTTTCTTGGGCCCTGCCAGCCAGAGGGCTGGGGGGGCACAGGAAATTGGGAAGGGACACAGCCAGGACAGGTGACCCGAACTAGCCAGAGGGATATTCCATACCATGGGACGTCATGCTGCGTATACAAGCTGGGGGAAGAAGAAGGAAGCTGGGGACATTCAGCACCATGGCTCTTGCCTTCCCAAGAAATCACTATGTGTGATGGAGCCCGGCTTTCCTGGAGATGGCTGAACACCTGGCTGGCCATGGGAAGTGGTGAACGGATTCCTTGTTTTGCTTTGCTTGCTTTGTATGCTTTGCTTTACCTATTAAACTGTCTTTATCTTAACCCACAAGTTCACTTGCTTTTACTCTTCTGATTCTGTTCCCCATCCCACTGTGGGGAGTGAGTGAGTGAGTGACTGCGTGGTGCTTGGTTGCCAGCCAGAATTAAACCACAACAAGTTTCGACTTCCACACTTTCTTCAAGTTCTGCCATGTGAGATGTTAGGGTACTGATAGGACTCATTTTAATTTTTTGTCTCAGGTCACTTGTTACTGAGTCTTACCACCAGCTACTGCCCCTTTATCCTGCCACTAATAAACTCTCTTCATTCCCATTCACCCAACACCTTAAAGTGACCAGTGGGAGTGATGTTACAGAGTGGAAAATTAACACTTTATAGTTAAGGAGAAAAATTAGCATATTTGAAAAGCTGTAAAATAGTGTTAATTTAAAGCAGATTGAAAGAAATAAAAAAATTGTAATATGTAGTTCACTGTTCCATCATGACGAAGCTGTCTCATAAACATCATGTCTGTCATGACTCACTGATGGCAATGCCTCACACCCACTGTTTTAAAAAGAGGTAAATGTTTCTAGTGGTACAAATGACAAGCTTTTAGATAAGTTATTGTGACTATATTACTTTGCATAGGGAAAGATTTCTTCCCTGATCCTGGGAAGTGACCACTGTATATAACAGAGCATGAGACTCATA
Organism: Microhierax caerulescens; assembly: GCA_035590215.1. Lineage (NCBI taxonomy): Eukaryota > Metazoa > Chordata > Aves > Falconiformes > Falconidae > Microhierax > Microhierax caerulescens. The sequence continues at coordinate 96,714,306 of JAVJGJ010000014.1, forward strand.
GCTTCTGTTATTGCAAATGTTATTCATAGTCATAAGATTATATATTCGTTTTCAGAATTTAGCTATCTAGTAAGTCAACTGCTTGCTAACAAAAGTGATGCATTCCTTTTCCTATCACTTGAAACAGGACACTTTTTAAAAAAAAAAATATTTTAGCTTAATTTTTTCTTCCACTATAGGTCCTATATAAGTAAAAATATAGATTAAATCCATGTGATTTGGTGCCATAAAAGCTTGAAATGAAATATCATACTTTTATCCTTTATAATCTTCAGCTACTACCACATCAAATAAACTGCATTTTTAAGTCTTTGGTTGAAGCAGCATCACATTGTCACTACGCACAGCCATACAATAGATGCATTTAGGTGAAATAGAATACAATTCAGGGCATAAGTTACCATTGTATTCTATATCAGGATCTAGCAGCATGTTGTAATCTAGTTACCCTTTAATGCACATCAAATGCTTGTGATGTTCTATCTCTAAGCACTTTTACTGTTTAAAAAGCAGTTAGGATAGAATTTGCTATTCAGTTGCATCTGTTTTGAGCAGATGATTTTAAAGATAAATGATGGCTTTTACAGATTTAGTTTATAAGAACATTAAGGAACTTAGAAGGAAATCAATGTATAATCAGGAAATCCATGATATAAACATTTAATGACCACAGATAAGTGCATAACCGAAATATGCCAGGTTTTTAGAGAAGCTTATGCAAGGATTTTGGTGGTCATCAGTGCAGATTTTTTTCAAGATCTACCATTTCCATTAAGCTTAATAGTTTACAAATTAGTAAGACCACCAGTCTGTAACTCTGATATTTTTACTTTATTATATTTTTTATTAAAGGAAAAATAATTTCATAGCTTACTGATTATTTCATTGAAGGTCTGTCAGATCCTATGTTTGCTCATTGAGAGTATCTATTTGACATTAAAGGAACTCAGAACCAAAAAATATGCCAAATATATCTTTCAAGAGTAGACTGGGAGAATCATTTACAGTGGTTAGGGTTCTCTGGATCACTTTTGTAAAAGTGGTGCAACCAGCTTTACTCACCATAAATTTTCATTATATTTCCTCAGTTCTGGTATCCATTGCATGCCTTTTGTACTCTATGAAGCAATTATAATGCAATTATTGCAATCTCAACTTCTTGCAGGACAGAAAGGCAAAGCAGACTAGTATGAACTTGCCCCAAACCATTGTTTTCAAATTCCTGAATTTCTATTTCGGAAGGTAAGACTGGATTTAACCAATTTTACTTGGGGTTTCTCAGACCTGCCCTTTTGCAGAGAGTGAAGGGTTATGGCTACCATGGCTATACTAGTTTAAAAATTATAACTTACAATGGTAGCAAACGTCTAATACCTAATCTTTCTAACAGCTAAGATAACAGTGCAGAGATGTTATAAAAAAAGAAGGTAAGTGTATTACAAGTGAGGAAGGGAGGGAAGGAGGGAGGGAGGGAAGGGAAGAAAGACAAAATTGCTTATATTCTTTTAAGGGATTTAATTTTATATGTTTGTGAAGGAAATAACAAGCTAACAGCATTTTGGTAGGATAATAAAACTCAAAAAGGACCCTAATGACAAAAAATATATGCATGTATGCATACATTTGTACATTACATTACACTAATGTACAATGTACATTATACATACACATAGGTGAACCAAAAGAATAGTTAGTCAGACTTTTACATTATCTTTTCATTAAGAAATGCACACATGTTCAGATACACACATCTCTCAGACACGTTGAGCTGAAGATCAGTTTTAAAAGCGTGCATTTATAAAAGCAAGATTTTGCAAGGGCCTGGTATGTCAATCATTATCCATGACAAACATTTTAAGCTAGCATGGAAAGAAAATCTATTCTTCATTTGCAGAGCTGCCAGACTGAAAGTCTCCTGTGTACTTTTAAATGATCTAATGAGTGAAAAATTAAAGAAAGCAGCATTTAAGTATTTGCATGTGTCATGCTCAGGGAGCAGCAGCAGAGTATGAAGATGAAATGGTACAACACTACAAAAGCTTTTGTTTATTTTCAAAGGATGCAGAGCATATTGTACTTTTACTCATTAGGTAGGTCATAGATGACACAGAACACTAATGGCAGGTTTTATGTGCCCACCATCAGTTGTTTTAATGTCTGGGAGTAAAATGAAAATTCCACTGAGGATTGCACCGAGATGTCTGTATGGATCTTTACTCCATACTGACAGAAAACAACTCTTCAGAAGCTCAGCTGCAGGTGAACTGCAGCACTGTCAGCCTAGCGTTTCCAGGTCAGATGCTGTTGAAAGCGCTTGGTGACTTTTCATTTGATAAAACAATAATTCAGAGATGACTGAACATGTCTAGCTGATGAAAACAGATCAAATATTTTGCTTATTGTTGAGATAGTCTTTCTGACTGTAGTACAGTATTTATACTAAATCATATTTTTCCTCTTTGCTAATATGATCTGGAATATAGTGACCATTATCTATTCTTATTACACAAACTTAGTCTTCAGTATTACTACAGCAACCGCTATTTGTCTCTTTTTTATTTATTCTGAGATATGTGTGCTTGAATATGTCTGGCTTTGAGTTTCCAGATGTTTTCCTTTAAAAAGGCAAAATTGTTCAAGTCACCTTTCAGATGAGATAATTCATAGTACCGACTTGGATCAATTCATTAAACCCAGGAGTACCCTGTCAAATTCTACATGGGCTCACCAAAGTACATACACAAAGCACATACAAAGTACATGTTCATTCAACATTTAAAATTTGTATCAGTACTGTTCTTCAGACAGCAATTTGCTGTCTTCTAGTTAGTAGCTTTTTAAGAGTAATTGATGTGAGCATCTATAATTAGTTTGGGGCTACAGAAGGTAGGGAGGAGAGAGCTAAGAGTTTCTCTGAACCATCTTCTGTGCAGCAGAAAGGAGGTCCACATGGAGCTGAGCAGGTGAGAGTTGCTTTTTTAAGCTTTTCTCAGAAATATCTAGAACTTTATTCTAAAA
>JAVJGJ010000014.1:96720709-96751166 GCA_035590215.1 Microhierax caerulescens
ATGCAAGCAAAGCAAAGCAAGAAAGTCACTCACCACTTCCCACGGGCAGGCAGGTGTTCAGCCATCCCCAGCAACGCTGGGCTCCATCACAGGTAACAGTGACTTGGGAAGACAAACACCATAACGCTGAGTGTCCCCCCACCCCCTTCCTTCTTCTTCCCCAGTTTGGAATATCCCTCTGGCTACTTCGGGTCACCTGTCCTGCTGTGTCCCCTTCCAATTCCCCGTGCCCCTCCAGCCCTCTCACTGGCAGGACCCAAGGAACCAAAAAGTCCTTGATTTAGCATAAAAATCACTCAGCAACAACTAAAATCATCAGTGTCCTATCAACATTATTCTTACACCAAATCCAAACACAGCACTGCACCAGCTGCTAACAAGGAAATTAACTCCATCCCAGCTGAAACCAGGACATTAGCTAATTAATTAATAGATCACAAATTTCAGACAATGATCGACTAGAGTTGACCAGATCCAGCTGCATTTCATGTTTACAGAGATTTATGTTACATGGTGGAGTAAACAATGACACCCAGTGGCCATATTGATTCAAGGCCTGTTTGTGCTGTCTTGGAATTTCTCAGCACAAATATTTCTGTTGTTTAGGCAAGTTAACATTATTATTGACTTGGTTTGGGGTTTTTTTTGTGGGGTTTTGGTTTTTTTGGTTGTGGGTTTTGGGTTTTTTTGGGGGGAGGGGTTGTTTGTTTTTGGTTTTGTTTGTTGTTTTTTTTTTTTTCCTGTGGTAATAACACCACAATAGCTGAATTTTCTTTGGAACCAAATGACATACATATCTCCATCCCTCTGGCATACAAATCTATACAAACCATGCTTATTAAAGAAACTGGCTGGTCAAAAATGTTGGAGTACAACAGGCGTTAGATTGGTATGACAAGGAGAGATAGTATATATTTGAGTTGTTTTCTAGAGGATAAAAGCTTTGGAATGTTATGTCCCGTTATGTTAACCTCGGAGTAGGGGTGGAGGCATGGGGGGTGGTAGTGGGGATGGGAATAAATAATAAAACCAAACCAAAACAAAACAAAAATCCCCCGATCACCTCCTGCAGAAAAAAAAAAACCAAACAAACCCAAACAAACAAATCAAACAACACCAAAGTGAAGCCTATATTAAGATAGAATGGATTCTAATGAGTTATGGTTTATCAGGAGACATGGGATATCTGACTCCAGCTGAGACCAAAGCAAAAGCCAAGAGCTGCTGACTCTAATGAAATTGGTTAGAAGACGCAGATCTGGAATGTGTTGTCTGGTTCTAACTTGCATGTTAAGAAACCACGTATTTATTATTTCTGGCTTCTGCAGTGCATCAGTCACTGCATGATCTCTTAGAACAAGTTAATATGTCATTTCTGTCATGAGTTGAACCCATGTCTTATCTTATTACAGGCCTTCTCATTGATCTAGAAATAATGAAGTAATTTTTTGAATAAAATTTGTCTCATAAAATACCGATTTTCTGAATTATGCGGTTGTAAATTGAGCTTTCCTCTTTTTCTGCCCTTACTTCGCTCTCTGCCTGAAACCACCGTATAGGCATCCAAAGACATTGAAAAATAAGAAGAACATGAAAATTATTTTATTTTCCACCTCAGTGCTCAGGAAAAGCAATGCTCCTAATGCTCCTAGTGATAAATGTAAGCCAATATCCTGGTGCATAGGCCATAGTAAAAAGTAAGAGCTAAATAATGTCATGTGGAATTGTCGGTGAAAGGTTCAGCCAAGATGATGATGTCCTACGACATTTTGCAAGCAACAGCAAAGCTTCATGCCTGAGGAGCACAGAGAAGATTTCAGTGGCTGTTACAGATGGGAAGGTATAGATCTCCTCCAACAGGTGGTAGACTAGGAGAGCTACAACAGAAAGTAGGCCTAGTAACGCCTGAGGGAACCAGGAAGTGTTGACAGGCAGAGCCTATTACAGACTCTGCTAGGAGCTGGTATAACTGGCAAAGAGCGTGGCTGGTCTGTGCAATCAATCCCCAGGGCACAATGCATGTATCACCCTAAATACAATAAAAGCAAAGAAATAAAAAAAAACAACCTATGAACAATGGGTAGGTATGGAGGGACCAATTTTAGCTCGTGACTGTTTACAGTATAAATAATGAATTAATATTAGCTAGTAAAATGTTTAATACTTTATTATAATACTTTTCCTCTGAACTACTTTTTATCTATATGTCAAAATCTTTTCTTTCAGACTGACTCTATGTTACCAACTTAATCTAGGTAATTTTAACATCATTCTCTTTTTGAAAACTACTGTTTCATATAATTTCTGTTGACTATCAACTTTTCCCAGAAATAGAGCATCTAGAATGCCCTCCATCACGCACCTTGTCCAGACATTAAAGACCTATGATAAAATACTGTAATTTATTAAAAAATCCATTAGACTCCAAGATAATACAACCAATGTAATTGTTAGTTATTGAAAATGGTGAAAGATAAAAAAGACTGAGATTTCCAGTTCATGCTGATAAACTGTTCTAGTGAGATGATTCCTGCGTCTTTATGAATATCTGTAAACTCATTACTAATGACGTCTGCTGAAGAAGTTGATGCTTCTATTGAGAAAAATGATCACAGAACTGAAAAGGGTGATGTTTCTATTGAAAGATATGATCACAGAACTATTCAAGCTGTGAGGGAACCTCGTAAGATCTCTATTCCAACCCCCTGCCCAGTGCAGGTCCAGATCTGTGGTCAGACCAAGCTGCTTAGGTTTTGGACAGGTCAGAACTCAGACCATCCAGGGAGAGAGATGGAACAGAGTCTTGGTACGACCTGCTCCACTGCCTCACTGTCCTCATGGGGAAATAGTTCCTCTTTCTACCCTATCTGAAACTCTTTACTTCAGTTTATTCCTGTATACTAAAGAGTACCCTTGACTAATAAAGGAAGATCATGCTCCAACTTAGACCAGTGAAAATTTTGTGATTGGTTCCCATTAAGAACGAGGTTTTTCCCTTTCGCTCATTTTCATTAATGCAATTGCCTGTTCCATACTGAGAGCAGGTCTCCATGGCCACAGCCTTGCTCAGAATGAAAATCAATCAGATGGGTCTCTCAGTTCATACACCATTGTCTTTGTTTATTGTGCTTTCTTTACAGCCTGCTTCTACAAATTAGACAGGAAATACTCATGACAGTAAAGACCAGGGAATTCCAGATCTTCAGATTCATTAAACTGTATCTCCTGTGGGATACATTGGACAAGCTTTTCATTTAAAAGGCAAGTGAAATCCAACTGTCAGTTCCGTTCAATAAGAACCAAATGAAGAACAGCAACAATGACAAGAACAAAAAGTAATCGTAACAGTGACAGCAGCCACCTCTTCATGGGGTGCTTGTGAAACACTGTACATAGCTTTTCTGGAAAAAAAAAAAAAAAAAAGAGAGACCCCCCCCCCTGGAAACTCCACCACCACCCAGACCCAACACCAGAAAAAAGTTGTCTATAAAAATGCCCTTATTTCCCTCACAAACTGCTTAAGGGTTCTGTGGAACTTACTGCTGCTACAGCTGTCACCCCCACTTACCTTTTCTCAGTTAGGGAGCACAGCTGAGAGCTTTGTCTTTCTCTATGGCCCTTCCAGCCATTCCATGTGTTGATTTAATTACAGTATCACACTGACATGTCCTGAGAAAATGCTTTGCAACTGAGCAAGATGACTTTCATTCTGGGAGTAGTGGAAAGCCTCATGTTTCACAGGGATGGTATTTTTTAACAGATTATTGTTTATTTTTTAAGAATAGCCTACAATTGCAATAAAAGTAACAGCTGATTGATTTTCCAGGAGCCCATATGTATGTAAGAGTGCACATTTAATATTCCTTTTAATGCACATTCTCATAGTCCTATTTTATTCATTTGAAGAAGCAGAAAGGTGGAAACGTCAACACTAGTTTTCCCTTCTCTTTTTTTTAAGATTCCCTTTCCTCATTGTTCAAACCCTCCCAGAACCTCTCATAGCCACCATTGTTGCCAGCATAAGCGACAAATCTGAGGTAAAAAAGAAAAAAAAAATGCAATTTTTCATGAGTTGTTGTGAGGGAAAAGCAAAAAGGCAGAGGTTTGCAAGTTGCACAGGATTCTGTGGAAAGGCTAATGTACTGTATTGAGGGAGTTTAATAAAAGCACTAAGAAGGCATGAGAGCAGCATGAACAGAACTCTGTCACCACTCCCAGCTGGATCCTCCAACAAAACTAAGTGTAGGAAGTACATGTTTTGGCTTCAACAGTGAGTCATATGATAATAATTATTACTCAAAATCTGGAGGCTGTGAAGGATAACAAAAAGACAGTAATTTTCTTCATTTGCCCCAAAGGAATGTCCCATCTTTTGATACAATGCTTTCTCAGAAACAAAAATCTTGATGTTATCAAACTTTAGAAAACACAGGAATAATTAGGATGTGAATTCTAAAGCTATCTGGAGTATTAGTTTTTACTGATCTTTTGTTTGTTTTATTTTGTTCTGTTTTTTTACCTATGATTATTATTTTACCTATGTTTTTTATTTTCATTGGCACAACTAGCATATATAAGATGTGATACATGCACTTCTACAACCTGGCCATAGCAAGTTTTAGATTGCACACCCTGCTCTGTGACACCAGCCTACTCAGCCTTATGATGTGTCACTGCGTCTTCTGCTTTTAAATGAGCAAATTCTAAAACTTTTTCCTTCCAGTAATTTAATCTGTCCTTCTGTCATGTTTTGCATTACAAAAGACCTGAAATATAAGGTCTGTTTATAGCAGCTGAGCCTGAAATTCATACCTGAAATTAACCTAGTGAATATTAATATCTGTTTACTCCTAATTCTTTAACTATGATTGTAAAAGATGTATTAAATCAATTTGTCAGATATGTTAATTAATTTCATTTTCAAAAAGTTTGGATACCCAGCAGGAGAGTCTGAAGTTTCTCAAGTCTTTAATCATTGTGGGAAAATCCTCTTTGAAAAGAGACCAGGATCTGATATCTCAAAAAATGAAGCATGCAAAAAAGGGATCATTCTGGAAAACGTGGCTATAACCATTCTCAGTCAGTAAAATGTAGATACCAATTTTTGTCATGCTGCAAGGATGATGTGAAAATTAATCTGTTAACAGGGACAAGATAATGATTTGTCCGTTAAGCATTATGAAGCATGAAAATTATTTTGCCTGTAAATCTTTTCAATAAGATCCTTATTCATTATCCTGAGATGGAAGACCAAAGTTTTTGAGATAATAAATTTAGGAGAATATCTCTAGTTCTTCACTGGATTTTTTTAGCAGAGTCCCTGCCCTCTTGACTAAGAAGAATTGCATTATCATTGAAATGTTCAAGCAAACGTTTCAAAAAGCTGTGTCAAGCAAACTTTAGTCCAATCAGATCAGGAGGTATATTGGCCCTTCAGCTGTAAATGTAGAAAATCAAGAATGAGCACTTCTGGAAATCCCATTCTGACTAGTTTCCAGGTTGATTTAAATAAGAAAAAAAATCTGCTGGTTTGTTTCTCATTGGTTCCCCTTTCCCCCGATCTATGTAATTCCGTGAAGCACAAGATAAAAGAAAATACTTACTTATAGCAGTTCTACAGGCACCTATGTGCAAACACATATATAAATTTCCATAGTAATGTTCATGCATGTCTGTTACTGTACTCACACACATACATACACTCACACTTACACGTTAGTTACTTTCTCAGTCCCCCTTTGTCCAGTTTCAGATATTCACTGTGGCACTGATGGAGTAGATACGATGCAATAGTTCACCTGAGAGAAATAACATCCAGTTTCCAATCCTTCCTCCACAAGTGTTGGGATTCTTGAATGTTAAACAGGCACTAACACTCAAGCCCAGCAAATACCATAACTTCTACATGCCAGAGTCTCTGAGCTGTGAATTTAAAGTCACCTTAGAGACAGTGACAAACAGGACACAGGTCTCCTGTGCTTCAACCATATGAAGTAAAGACCAGGACAGTGATATTTTTTCAAAGTCTGATGCAGACACATTAAGTCCAGGATCAAACCTGGAGCTGTGAATACTGAAATGGAGAAAGACATTTCCACCTTTCCCACAGCCAGGAGTCTACACAAAAGAACTCGGGTAACCTGTGAATACCATACCCAAGTGCTGCTGGATAATTGTCAAAGGACCTGACCACCCTCATAGGCACTCAGTTGTCCTTAGCCACCCTAATACTTCAAAGAGACTGACCTGTAAAAACACCTTCTCTACAGGTGTTCAGACAAAGCCCCTGTAGCTCTGAGGATTCTGCTGTATTAGGCAATGGCTCCCTTCTTACACGTTAGCGATGCTGAAATCCTTGAAGCGTAACTCTTACTTGCAGATCCTGATGTCGCTCCCTGAAAGGGACTTTAGTCAGTCACTGATCCTCACCATTTGCTTCTAGGTATTTTTAAACAACTCCCTGCTCAACAATCTGGCTCCCATGGATTCTGGTTTTGGTCATTATTCTCTCCATTCATTGTAGCCTGTTTATCCATCTCAAGCTAGGCAGCAAGTCATTTAAAAGTTAATCAGTGCAGTGCTCAGCATTTCAATAGCTATTTTCTTTTATATGTCTAGACATGAGTTGAGGAAACTAACTCAAAGACATGAGTTATAGCTGCTGCCTGAAACCTCATACCTCATTCTTTCTGAATTTCAGAAATGGTTTGTCAGGAAGCTTGCATTCCAGATCTTAAGTTTATTCTAAGGAAAATACAAACCCAAAATAGATTGTTTGCCATGCAGTTCACAGCAATGACAGTCTCAACAGGACAGTTTAATCTAATTTTTCCATCACCTACAACATGAACTGATTGTGTTTTTTGTTTTTTTTTTCTCATTTAGGATCTAAGTTTTATGAGAACTGCTGTACATAGGACCTTACCATTAGATGATTTATTAAACTGGAACTCTAAACATTTGCCTGATCCTAATCAATACATAATGTGAGCATCATCTGACTTATTTTTAAACAAGAACAAATGTTTCTATGGCTAACAGGGAGTGTTAAAGAGTAAATAAGCTCTGGAATTTTAGACTCACATACACATGAAATTTATTTAAAAAAAAACAACTGTATAAAACACACACAGTGATCTGTTTGCCCTGTCCATTATAAGCAAGTAAATCCAGTTGACATCTTTGGGGGTTACATAAGATATAAAGAAATATTAGACACCATTTGTTTTCACTTGAAGTAAAAAATGATATTCATGATGTACCTCACCTTTGTATTTCCTAAGCTTTTATTAGTTATTGCTTGTTCCTTCATGTGTGTTTGGTTTTGTAGTTCTTGCGAAATTGGTGTGATTGCTGCATAACATTTTCACTTATAACCGTTGCCAGGAAAATTAGGCCTTGGATTTACTTTTCTAAATAAATGTTTTATTAGCCAAAGTAATTATATCAGAAAGTATTAAATTTTCCAAAGAAATAAAAGCCCCATATCTTTGACGTCTCTTTCTCTCTCTCTCAATCTCTAGCACTCTTGCGCTCTCTCTCTTTCTCTGAACATGAATGAGAGCTGCAGTAGAGTGGAAAGAATGTAGTCTGGTGTGCAAAAGCTCTCTACTGGGGGAAAAAAACAACAACGAAAAAAAAAACCAAAACAAAACAGAAAGGCCTCCAACTTCTCAGAACAAGAGACAATAATATGCAAAAAAAATCAATGGACGCATAAAACAAATAACAAATAAAGTATTTAAAATGTTAGTTTCACAGAAGCTCACAAAGTTTCTTTGTTCTTTAGTTAGCTACTCTTACTAATGGAAAAAATAATCAAAAATATAATGTTAAATACTTCATTGTCAGTTCCTTAGTGTAAGGAAATCTTAGCAAGTCAGTCAGTGCACAGTTACAGTTTCACTGGCGTAATCAGGACACCAAAACAACAAAATCCAACATTTTTACCGTGCTTAATTTAAGTGGGAAATTCGAGGCACATCTGTTTCTTTTGCTACATCTCATTCTCAGAAAGAATGCTGCTTCATAGTATCCCTGATGATATTCCATTCTCAGACAGCCAGTTTCTGATCCACATATTCCACCACTTACAAAGAATACGTGCAGGTAATACAGAAAAGAAACATTTATAATTATTGTGTCATCCGTTTTATTAAATATTTTCTTTTTAACTATGAAAAAAAAAAAAAGACAAAAAGATTGTGACAATTTGCTATGCTTTAATTTTTCAAACTCTGAAGTGGGAAATGTGTGAAAATTTTCCAGGGGAACTTTTTTATTTTGGGAAATACTGTTTTCATGGAATAAAAAATAATTCATTCGGAATACATTAATGAGAATGTTTTCTTCACTGAAACACTAAATCATAGCGTTTTGTTACAGTGTACCCCAAAGCAAAATTGGTGACAATTCTTTCAACAATTTGCATGGGGATTTTTGCCTATCAAAATGCGTTTGTAAAATCTGAAATGTTTCACATGTAAATACAGATCTTGTTGAAAGCAGTTAACGTTAAGAAAGGAAGAAAAAAAGTAAAGTGCCCAGCCTTTCAGTATAGACACTCTGCCACTGTTCTTTGGGGAAGCTTTCAAAAGCTTGCCTTTATTCCTCTGCAACATAACCCCCCTCTTTTTAATATTAATCTATGATCTCTGGACAGCTTTAGTGAAAATACTTTCTTAAAAAGCAAAGAAACAAGCAAACACATCCTCATTAAAAACATTTCAGTCATGTTTGAAATACTGTTATAGAATGAGAGTTTCAATCCTTTTAATATTTTTTACTATTCCCACATAAATCTAAATTTGGGTAATGATTCAGGTTTAGACTTTAGTTTTGTACTTATTTTATTATTATGTCCTTTTTCTCTAAATTATTTCTAATTCAGTTTTTTCCCAGAGTGAGATTATCTCAATTTGCTGTCCTTGAAAAAAGATCTTCAAACAAAAAACCCATGCCAAAGCAAATTCAAATGCTGAAATGTAAAATTTATTTACTAGCACCTGAATAATCTTGCCTGTGTAGCATTTAGCTTTATGTTTGGTGGATAAAGTGCAAGACTGGTAAACAAGGACATTTAATTTTGATTTATCTGAAGGCGCATGAAGAGTAACAGTTCTGGATGCTTTTCCAGTGTAGCTCAAGGAAGACTGGGAAGGACCACCTGCAAAGATAACATGAGAAGGAAAATTGCTTAGTCAATTTAGTAATTGGCTTTTCTATATGAAATTGCCAATTTCATTTAGTGGAACGATTATAGGCTTTTAAGGTGGTGGTTTTAGCACATAAACTATGTCTACTAGGAAATGAGCCGAGTCCAACAAGTCATTTTTCCATGATACGATACATGAACTACATACAGCCAAGCCTACATCATTCCTAAATTAAAATGGGTAACAGAGTGAGTAGACATGCAGAGAAGCTCTTTGCTAAGTCAAGTTGTTTGTCTTGATGTTAATGCAAGCATTTGTACAGTGGGCAACTGAGCAGAAAAATAAAGAAAAGCCACACTGCAGAAAGAATGATATACAACTAACTCACAGAGGCTACACAAAGGCAGCTCTCAACTTGTCACTCAAGCCTGTCATATAAAATAAATAATGTCCTGCCTTCGTGTACTTGTTTGCTTAAAAAATGAATTAAAATTAATTAAAGTTATTAACAATTTCAGGCTGAATTGTCAGCTCAGGATCTTGGGGAAATGACATGGACAATTCAGGATATTTTCCAGAGTGATTTAGAAAGTTGCAATTTTCATTATTCTACTTCCAGGCTGAAATTCTAATGCCACTGAAGCCAGCTGTAATTTTGGTATTTCCTTCTTTAGGATCAGAGCTCATTCATAGCAAAAAGATACCTTTTACTACAGTTTCCCTAGTTTTATTTCTCATGTAAATCCCTGTGCTTGTATTTCTACAGAAAAATGTAAACTTCAGAACATGAAATCTATTCCTTTTAACACCAGATAGAAGGTTAGAGGTAGAGGGAAGTTGGGTCTTGCAGATACAATGGCTTGAATTTTAAACAAAACACAGCTGTAGAGAAGTAAGATGATCTCTCATATGTTGGTAATGCTATCATTTCACATATTATTTATCTATACCCATTTATACAAAATGTTAAAGAAATTTTTGTAAACTTCTAGATGAGCTCAAAAGCCTAAGAGAAACAATTTAATTTACAACTTTTTCCTAAATCCATTTTCTGTCAAAAACCTGGTGCCTAACTCAATTTGTAAAATGCCATTTAGCAATGGGAAAACTGAAGTTGCTTTTGGAAAATTCAATTTAATTAATTCTATATGGCATTTAATTTCTTTCTGGTATGTAATTCAACTATATATTAATCACTTAAAATGTGTTGCAATGAAACGTGGTTTTTATTTTTTAGTATTTATAAAAAGAAAGAATTAGGAACACTGCTTGGTACAGAAAAGACATCCTGCAAAGACAGCTTTTTGGCTGAACTAGGCTTTATGGGCAGAACAATGCAAACTGCATTGGTATTACCATACTGTTAAAAACGGCAAACCGATGTCTTAAGCATAGAACAAAAGACCAGGGAATTTTCCAGCGGAACCTCTTGAAATCATTCTTTTTATCCTTAAGAAACTAGAAGTTAGAACAGGAATGCAAAACCCAGAAGCTGTGAATTGGGGTGAAAATAAACCCTATAACTTCCTCTGTTAGATTATTGTTTTCTCACTGCAAAACACTGTAACAAGGTCCAAATAACAATCACTTCCAGTGCAGGATTTGCAATGTAAATTGAGATAATTTTTTAGATGAGTGATGGCTAAGGTTGATTTTATGACTTTTTTTCCCCACACTCACAATACTCCGTTTTGGCTTTAGGATTGCTCATGAGTGATTTACAATGTGTTCTGAAAGCCAGTCTTCAAAATGCAGAAGTAGAGAACACAAAACTACACAAAAAACTCTGTCTTCAGATCTGCTCCGCCAAGACTGTTCCAAGAGAAGCAGCTTTCTGGCCATGCACTGCTTCCTGGACCAGCCTCAAAGGCGCCAGCCTTTCATCACATTCAACTTTAATCTTCCCATATTCATCTTTCTTCTGTTATGTCATCTGGAGATGACTAAAGAAGAGTAAGCTTACTCCACCCTTTTAATCAATTTTTTTACTTATATCCTAAGCAGCTGGTGAGAAAAGCAAAAGCCTTTAAAGAACATTTTTGAGACTTCTGGAAGTTCTCTTACAGGCACTCTGGAGACAGGAGGACACAGCCTAGCAACCTAGGCTAGAAAAGAAGAACCTTCCACAGAATTTTTGTTTTGAAAAATTTAGATGTTCTTCCTGCTATTGCTGACAATGTTTGTGTGTATATTTCAGAATCTTTAACTACAGTACTTTCTGTCCAAAGAATCACCTTTGTAGTGACAGCTTGAATTCTGTAGAAATGAGCAATTGGTGTGTTTTTAGCAAACATGGTATTCTTCTCCACTTGCATATTGTCTCTTATAGTGCGTGTGCTGAAGTGAGGAAGAAAAGTAGTGTGAGTCAAAATATTTCTGACTGCATTTAAAATTGCTCTATAATGTGAGCTTCTCAGGGAATATTAGGCCCCATTTTTGACCAGGCAAAATATATTTGCTTAATCATTTCTCTGTTGTTGCAGCAACAGTTTGGAGATGTGTTTTACCTGGTAGCTGAAGTATGGAGCATTAACAACAGAACTTATTTTGCAGGATACTTCAGTGTGGTAATGATTTGATGAACCCAAAGACTTGGCATGAGTCTGACACTCTGGAAGATGATTAGAAAGCTTAATGCATTATTTCATCTGTGTCTAAAACATCTGCAAAGTTCTTTGAAACTGAGAAACAATGGTGTGACCTCAGCCTGCACTTTGTTGATATTCCTGTGAGAAAATGTTCTTTCACTTATTTCTGATTGCACTCACTTTGAATCAAATTTAAAATAAAAAATAAAGATGACAAAGAAGAAGGAAAAAGTCCTCTCCCATTAAAAAAAAATAAAAAAATAAAATAGGATTTAATAAAAAAAGCATTTTTCAAAGTCTGGAATACATTTTATTTTTTTTTTTAAATGTCCTTAGGACTATAAGCTGTAGATAAAAATTTGGTCATTGTCATTAATGTATATGAATGAGATCTTTTAACAACACATTCCTAGTTGGAAAGTGGTTATTCCTTAAACCTGAAAGAATTTGTGAGAAAGGGTTAGACTTACTCCATTTCTTAATGTAAATATGACATATATATATATATATATATATATATATATACACACATATAATATTTACACCTGTCAGGACATTTTCAAAATAATGAATACAGGTGGACAACTTCTAGTATGTAAAAACCCTTAATCTGAAAATATAGCAGAACTACAATTAAAAAAAAATAAAATGTAAATTGTTTCTCAATAGAAGCCTTATTTATGATACAATAATTGTTTCTAATAAATTATGCTTCACTTCCGGAAGTGAATAAAAGAACTGAGATAAAAGTGTTGAATTAAGAGCAATCAAATATTATAGTGAAAGCACATACTCTATATGTATTTAACAATGGTTTTGATAAAACTTTATGATGCCATTCATTATATTGCCTGTATTATTCTTCAACTTGCAGGTATGGACTCAGAACAGTTGGGCTAAAGTCTCTGAAAATGGCTGAAAAACAGGGCAGAGGGATTTGAGACGTGGTGAAAGGAAGCGTAGTGTTAGAGTATGTTGGGGTCTGCAGCGGGACTGCAGACAAGTTAGTTGACTTCAAAGCCTTAGTCGTGTACCTTTAAGACAGCCACAAATTGTCAGGTATGTGAACAGGTATGTGAAGAACCAGAGATTAGAACCGCAGCATAGGGGCACCTACAGCAACAGCAAATAGCAAGCAAGAAGAAGAACACAAAAGCCTATCCGGGTCTGACACATGTACTGTCTAAAATATATAAATAATTTGCATAAACAATTAAGTCCATTTTTGTCCAAACCCAGCCACGCAGAAACGGTGTTTTTTCAGTCTGCCTCGACCTGCGTCACCACAAGAATGTATCTAACTTAAAGCAAAAACTGCTGAAGGAAGACAGAGACTCAGTCCCTTGTGTGCAGATAATATTTCATTGATAAGACTCCAATTAGCCTTAATCCACCTCTTCATTTAAAAATAAAGGATATTTTTAAACATTCATCATGTTTGTTCTGGAAGGCAATTAAATATGTTAAGTCACTAAGGAATGTGAATCTTATTTCAATGTGAACCTGATTTTTTTATTATTATTATTTCTGGAACAAAGGTGTATAAAACAGGCAACAAAATACTGTATATGACAGTTTGAGAACAGATGTATATTTTATGTATAAGGACTTCAATAGCTGTGAGCTCTAACTGCTTTGCTTATGTGAAATAAAAGTATAAAAGCAGTTTTCAGCAGCATGGCTGGTTTATGTCAAAGAAAAAAACAATTACTTTTTCTTCAGGCATAAACTCATAATTAAATACATGTGAATTAAATACAATGCAGTGAATTTTGTTGCAGGTTATTATTTCTTTTTAAACTGATGCCAGCAAGATGCATTTCAGTGACTGACACCTCTTTCCAATACAAATTCTCTGAAAAATAGCAAAGTTTAAGCACGTGTCCTTCTTGTTGTCATTGACCTAGACATCTTAAGCAAGAGAGAGATTCTAGCTCTCACATCTCTCTGTTTAATCACCATGACAAGACTTGATTTTTTGGTATTGTGCTGTTGTTCTGGAACATGAATTTATTACAAGGTCTCTTGTTAAATTATCCAGTCATAAGTGCGTGAATGTTCATCACATGAATGGAAGTAAACAACCAGCTAAGACTATGATTGCTCTGGTCTATACTTGGAATGTTACTGCGTTGTGTAATTTAGGCAATACAAGTGATGAACGTTATCCTTTCCCATGGTGAAAAATTACATGAAGGACTCAAGGTCTCTGGCTCTGAAGTTTCTTCTCTCTTTTCTTACTTTGTCAGAGAAAATGCATGGATTTCTCCTAACTTTGGTGTAAGTTTTTCCCTTCCTTTGATTGAGTGCTGGCATTAAATTAGCTTTTTATGTCTCTGTAAGCTTTGATGGGCTTTTTCTGAAGCTAAGAAATAGGGAAATAGAGTGTGATAAAGAATGCATTTAGTACACAAATCTTAGGAGCACTATTCACAGAATAATTCACAGTTCAAACCACTACTGGTGATCTCCTTTTAAAGCTCCATCTACTTTCCTTTCCAGGAGCCCAGACACATTGCTTGGCACTCTCACTTTGGCTTCCAGAACAGCCTATTGCTGTGTCAGCTTTTGAAATTTGTTATCCTTTTGGAAATATCTCTTGAGATGGAATTTAAAAAGACAACTGCAAACTGCAGGGGGCTTTTCAGAACCTGGTGGATAAGCAGGGAATTCAGAGTAGACCAAGTGAGACTTCAGATTTGAAATTTTGGGTTAGGCCATTATTGATACCAAAAAGGGAGGCTCAGAAACTTCCTTGCAGGCAAGGATAAAAGAATCAGCCCATAAACTTTGGATAAGAATAATTATGTGTATCTAACTAATATTAAAAATATTCTAGTAATACTAGTTATTTGACAGTGTTAGCTACCTACTCATGCTATGCAATGGATATATGAACAACACAGTTATTTATCCTCTGTTACCTGGCAAATAGTCAATAAAATTAGTACTTGGCTGAAACTTTCAGAAACCTACTCAGTGGTGTATTTCCCTTCCTGACTATAAAATTCTCCATCTGGCTGATGTGATGGATTGGTAAGTTTTCCTCAGCTATCTTAAAAAAGATCGGTTCTGGATGCTTGTTGTCGCCTGGAGAGCTGTCTTTTCTTCTTGTTTCCTTGCTGTCATGGCTGCCTAAAATGAATGTCTTCTCTACTCTTCTTCTCTTGGATCTCTATCAGACTACGAAGGGTCACAAGTGGAGCAAGACCACAAGCAAAACTTTGAGAATGATCTCAGTGAAAACACTGTTGTATCTTTTAAGGGATAGTCAATTTTCAACATACACATAACAAAGATTTCCCCAGAACTACTATCTATCTTAAACTTTCTAATCAGTCTCAGGCAAAAATACTACCCATAAAATATTCATATGATAATACCCATGGATATCCAGGATGTACTGGAGAGGAGGAAATTTATATTTTTGCCATACAGTAACAGAAAAGGAGCAGTTAATTACATATAAAAGTAAAATCATTTGAAAAAAACAATTTTTTTTTATTTTGAATTTCAAAATTTCAAGTTATAGTCCCAAGTGATAAAAAGGAAGTGTGAACTATCAGTGAGCAAAAATTGAAGTATTTGCTTGTTTAAACTTACAAGTTTCACTTGCAAGATTTTCTGAGTCATTATTTATTAACTCAAGAAAGTAGGTACAAATTTAGGTCACAAACAAATATGTCTAGTCTTGGTATAATCTCCCAGACAACATTTTTAACATAGAATTAACCTTCGTAGCAGTTAGCGTCTAGAAAATATGTCTTCCTAGCAGAGAGGCTGAATGTCAGATGAAAATACAGTACTTGATTCTAATCAACAGCTTTTTAAACATCTGTGGGGTTTTCTTTGGGGGGGGCTTTATTTTTTTTTCATCAAACATTAAAATTTATCTAGACTGTTTTTAGACTTACTCCCCCAGAGCAATAGCCAATTCTGTTTGTATATAAAATATTTTTTGTTACAAACCTGCCAGTACTCTTAAAATCTTTTGACCTTATGTGCAGTGTAATGTTTTGGCTTATCTCAAGACTAAACTCTAGTAGATGTCTTTTGTTCCAAGGAGAAGTGAATTTTACTAGAATTTCATGAATTCTGGGACTCATCACCAGGTCCTGACCATAAATAAGTTTCTGAACAGACTACCTGATCTAAGATTTTAAACACCTGCCAGTCAATGTCTTACTTGTTAGTACAAATGTCAGAGTGTACTAAATTCTCTCTGACGTTGTTGGCATTTCCTGAAAATCTATGTGTTTGCAATTGTAACCTGAGGGTTTTTAAAGGAAAACATTTATTCTGTAATAGGAATGGGATTCCAGGTCATTAAATTTTACATTCTGAAGTCATTGCTGCTTAATTATCAGCTAATACTGAGACTTCTCTGCCTGTTTTAATAGGAAGGCGTGCATTGAAATGGATTAGGAGTAAAGTATAGTTTTACTTTTAGAAATCCAGTCTTTTATAGATCTGACTTGGAACCGGCACTAAAAGCAATTTAAAAAGAACAATGCTGAGGACATGAAGCAATTTGCAAATAAATTGCAAGGTTCTTTTTTTTTAACTAAGTAAAGAAATGGAATAATCAAAGTTTAAATATTAAATTACTTATGTTCTATGATTTCATTATTGTGTCAGAAAAAGATGAGAAATTTGGCCTACATGGAACATCTGGTTTGGTTTAGTTTGACAAGTTGCAATGTTGTTTCAGACATGCACCAAGGTATGGAAATGTCAAAAACCTGTTGATGGAGTTTTGTGGCATTCTGCACCTGACAATACCTAATCTTATGCAATTTCATCATCATCATCATCATCATCATCATCATCATATCCAAGCTTCTGCCTTTAGAAAATGAAGCAAGATTGTTGACAGCTGCCATAGAGTTTTGTATTTGTCCTTTTTTCCTCTGGTCTTCACAGAGCAAAGTGTTGTGTTTTCCTGACAGCAGTTTACTACAGAGAAAGTGCAGACTGTACATAGTCAAGATGTTCCTGTTACGTTCCATCTTATTGCTTTGAGACAAATCACAAGTCATATTTTTTTTTTAATGTGCAGGTAAGTTTTTTTGTGATAGAAAGTTTCAGTACATTAGAGAAGTGAAGTTGTTCCAGCACAGTGAACATAGCCAGCTTCTGGGTGAATGTTCAGATAAGTGTTGTCAAAAATATAAGTAGCTGAAACAAAAAATATATTTGAATTTGTAGGTACAGTTTGAGCATCCATTTTACACTCTTTTTGAAGCAAATTAAGCAAAGATATTTGAAGACCTGTGCTGTGGGCCCTGAAATTGAATTAATGGTCTCTGGTAAAATCACTGGGATGAGCAAAGGTGCTGGCAGTATCCCACTCTCCCAAGCAACTGTATTATCACAAACTTGGATTCTCCTAACCCTGGTGGATGCAGCCCCCAAAGGTTACAAAATTAGTATTCAGGCTGGACAAAACAAGAGTGCATAGAAAAGAAGCCACATTGTCAGTGTGAAAGGGAAGCTCCCAGACAAGTTCTCCCAGTTTCCTTGGGGTTAAGGAACACCAGTCTGGTCAGCATGAAGAAACCTTGGCAGACAGACTTCTCCCTTTTGAAAAAGTAGTATTACGTGCATATGTGTTGAAATGTATAACGCCAAAAAAAAGTGTGGGGAAGCAGGGATTAATTCCTGCCTCATGTTATGTAAATTCCGCACTTCCTAATTTTATTTTTTTTTCTAAAAGTAAAAGGGGGAATGAGCATAGAGTAAAAACACATGAGTACTGGACTGATAATACACAAAATAGTTAGGACTATATGGATGTCCATTTCCATTGATTTCAACACCTGATGATTTGTACAAAATTGCATACACTGATATAGTGGGATTAAATTGTATAAGAAGAAAATTATAATATTAAATGTTTATTTTCTAAAATTACTATCTAAAAACCATGAGACGATTTGAGAAGTTCAGCTTATTCTGAAGTAATGACTTAGAAGTAACCATTTCGTCATATGAAATATAATTTAGCTAAAATTAAATCAATAATTAATACAACAAACAAAACAGAGTAAAACTTTTACAGTTTTGATGAAATAAGCTTATCAACAATATTATTGCTTATTTACAGTACATATTCTAAATCCATAAAATACTGCCTAAACGGCAATTTAGTTGAGAAAAATGATGCATTAATGTGCAGTAAGTGGTAAGGTACCCACTACTTCATGTCAGATGACTCAGTTCATACATACCTGCAACACATAGTGAGTAAAAATTGTTTTGTTCACCTCCAACAGCTAGAAACACTGTATGTTAATTCACGTAACAGAGAAGTTTTAGACCATTATGCAACACAGTTTTTCATGCCATACATACAGCCAGTTTTATATTATAAAAACAGAGTTCTGGAGGGCTCTAGTGAATTTGTGGCACTCTGAAATGAAAAAAATCACACAAAAGAGCAATTTACATTTAGGGCCACAGAGCTGCCAAATAGACTCAGCCAGAGGCTGAATGCTGTGGATCAAGCCACTCTGCTCCAGTGTGAGCTAGTTCACAGCACTATGGTTATAAATTAATTATGCCATTTGACTTTTGTACTAGCAGTTTGTCCTTGGCCTTCTTTCTGTTAGCTGTTTAACTTCAGCAGCCTGAGTGTGTCTGCCCTTCACCTGTGACTTGCTGAAGGATGCTGAACCTCGAACAACTTCTCAACACTTGTAATATATACCCCATGTGTCTGACGTCCTCTCCTTGGCAGTTATAGGGCTGTGTGTGAACAACTTGATGAGTTTCAGGCCTCCAGGTGCAAAAGAGACATTGATAAACTGGAAAGGATCCAGTGAAGATCTGCTAATGTGGCTGGGGACTGGAGCACATAATGTGTGAAGACAAGTTAAGGGAACTGGGCTTGTTGGACAAATAATTGTTCCTCATTTGCTCAAATACAAGAGGGTAATAAATCAAGCTAGTCCACAATAAATAAAATGAAGTAGTTTTCCTCACATGTCAGTATGTCATAAAGCTTCCTGCCCTACAGTGTTGTGGATATTAAGTCTATATCACTTCAAAAAATTATTGGAAGAAAATAAGAAAGAAATACTTAACAAGGCCATTACACAGAATGATGCACTTTCTGTCTCAGAAAGGAATCCGGGGTTACAAATTGCTTTAGACTGAAAGAATCCTGAAAAAATATTCCTATATACTTGTTGAAACCTTTCCCTCTTCCCCAGGTATCTGATGTCAGGTATCATCAGGAACTAAACTAGGTGGACCTTTAATCTGTTGGGGTACAGTTTTTTTTACATGTTGCATCTTTGATAACCAGAATGACAGGTTATCAATGAATGACAGAAAGGAGAGGGGGTTCAGATCATTCCCAGCAGGAAGATGAACAAGTTGTGTGTTTACACTCAGATCTGTTATGTGGGAGTGAAAACCCTGATTGGATTGAGCAAAGGCAAAAAGAAAGATTCCCTTTGAATCAACCAAGCACCCTAAGAGCCAAACACGTGGGTGAGCTCTGAAAACTGGAGCTGTTTATTGAAGCACATCATTACAACATACACTGTGCTGACTGCTGAAGTACCCCTGCTGTGTTGGGGGAAGAAATTTGGGTTTCCATTTTCCCACTGCAGAGATGTGTCATTGTTCTGCATCAATATTCTTGTGTTTGAACCTTCTAGGTTGGGGGCTATTGGAAAGCAAAGGGTTGATAATCGGTGTTCTTAAAATGCAATGAATTAAAGAGTGACAATTTGGACAGAAATAGCTGGAGGTTCTTTATATTGTTCTTGGCTAAGAATTTGATTATCCAGCCAAGTTATGAAAGGAAAATAAAATATTTTCCTGACAATGTTAAACTTTTTAAGAGTATCTAGAGACTAAATGCTAGACATACTGAAGGAAATAACTGAACACTGGTTAAGTTCGGGTGGACTATTCGGAAGCTTAGAGCTAGAACCTCCATTAAAATTTATAATTCATATATAAATCTTATTTCCACATTTTGATTTACATTTAGGAATAGTTTAGGGAAAGCATTCAGAAATATGGTGAATTATAACACCGCACAGATTCTTTAATGTCTTCATGCTCAGCAGGAGACAAGGAATTTGCAAAAGCATTACTGGCACTAATACAAGATAATTGGGAGATAATAAATCCAAATGCTTTGGGAAAAAGATTAATATACATGGACATCTGCAAAAGTATCTCCCATCATTTTTCCAAATCCAAATCAACCCATTTTACAAGGACATTGCTTTCTCATGCATAATAAAAGGAGTAACTAAGGAGTTACTTACGTTGAAGGATATTGTTAGATTGCTATTATGTTACTATTATATACTGATACCAACACAAGTAGTGTGTTTTATAATAAGAAAAAATAAGCAGACCATTATTTCCTGAGTTCTATTATTATTAATATTATTATTATTATTATTGTTGTTGTTGTTGTTGTTGCTGTTCTTGTTGTTGTTATTAATAGTAGTAGTACTACTAACAAACAGTACTGACATTTATCTAAAAAGTTTGCCATTAGAGATCAAATTAATGTTTTTAGAAAAATAAAACTTTGTAAAAGATATATCAATGTACTTGCTCCTGGATGATGAATTTGGTTCTTTTTTCTATATTCAATTAAATTTTAATGATGGTTTTAATGATGGTTTTGTTCATGCTTATATGGAACATAGATAATTAATAGAATTCTGCTAACTCTTCACCACATTTAGAAACTTGGATGCATTTTCTGCTCCATACCCTGTCCTTTCTTTCCAGCTTAGAAGTTACTTTACCTGTTCTTGTGTATTCAAAACAATTCCCAGTTCTGATTAAAGCTTTGGGCAACTACATAACATTGTCCACCGCCAGCTGAATGTGGTCTTATAAGATGTCTCTTTAGCAGTGCCTTGATGAACTTACTGAACTTTCTCTAATGAGTCAAATAATACACAAACCCTTGTCTCCAGCCCTGGCAATTTTTTAATGCTATTTTCCCTCTAATTCTGCTCTGCATGAAATCAAGGACAAAAAATGTCCCTTCCAGGAGACAGTGCAATTCCACGTGCATAACTGTGCATACCACATCCCCAGCTCGCTCCATTCTCCTCCTTTTCAACATCTATCTGGCTTACTGTTGAAGTTGCCTTTCCCAATATTGTCAGTCAACAAGAACAAGAAGAAAAAGTGGTCAAAGGCAGTCTGAAAGTACTGAGTGGCTTAAATAACTCTTCCTACATTCACTGGAACTACCACCTGCCCAGCAGCACCTCCCCACTCGTTTCTTCGACACCAGCCTCCATCCTTTCTTCAACTAACCGTGTTCTCCATTTGCATGAAACCTTCTTTATATGAGATGCCACCAGGGAGGCAATAGGAGAATGGTGAACTCTGGAAAACCATTAAAAAAAAAAAAACAACCCACAACTCCAAATCAACTTTTTAAAATGGATCTTAATTAGTAGAATCTGAAGCCTACATGGCATTTGATGAGATTGGGACATGAATCATCAACAGAATAATGAAAAAAAAAAGTTACATTTAAGGTCAAAAATCTTTAGACTAGATGATAGCCATCAGTATTGCTTTAGGCTTTGTACTTCTTTTTTTAGGCAACTGCATATGGACTTCAGGCACAAAATTTCAGGCACCTGTTTTTAGAATCTTGGCCTCGTGGTGTTCACTAACATTGATCTGATTCTTCAGTTTGAAATTTTTGGTTGACATGTGTTTGACATCCTGTCCAATTAGAATACAGCCCACTTGAAAAGCTACATAGTTCACCAGTCAGGAAATTATACGGAACAGTATATCAAAGCAGTGATTTTGGAACTGTCAGATCAGACCTGATCAGTGCAAAAAACAAGTACATATTAAAACAAGATATAACCTTCTTGAAAAATACCAAGTTTTTGTTTTTTTTTTCAAATAAATGCTTATTTTATTCTTTATTTTTTGTTTTTACTTGTGCTTGAAGCACAAATGAACACATTTCTTTCTAGTATGAATGGAAAAAGTGGGAGACCTGCTGATTTGGCTGTTAGACCTCTAGACCCATAATCCTATCACAGTGGGTGGGAATCTGTTGGGTCAGTGGCAGGTAGAACTGCTGATCAGCTAGAAACCCTGGAACAATTGCTGCTAGATATGCATAGAAAAGCTAAATCGTGTATCACTATGAACATGCTTATTTTATAAACTGTGCAAAATTGTCAGTCTGCATGTGTATAGTAATGTGTGGGGACTAAGCTTCATCTAAGCAGCCAAAATGCTGTACTGGGCATGGCTTTCTAAGAATTATTAGTTTCCTAAATTTAGAGATAAAGCAAGGCATGGCAAAAAAATCCTATTGCTTTTAGAGCTGTTGGGCTAAGCAAACATGGCATTTAAAAAAGGAAGAGAGAGAGCTCCAAGCAATGACATTCAGACCTGGATATAAGCCCATCTGAAGGGCAGGTTTTAGTTCAACTCTGGCATGAGTTGTTCCTGCTTTAATTTTGCATCCTGTGACAAGACATGGCTTGCTTTAAATTGCCAGTGCTCACGCAGAAGTGATGTTGGTCACAGTGGTCACACGAAGTGTTCACAAAATGACTTATCAACTTAATAGCATCATAAGATTTGATACTCACAAATGACCTGTAATTCCAGGTACTCTTCCTGGAAAAGTCACTGATAGCTGCACTTAGGAAACTGAATGTTTTTACGGTAGGCATGCCTAAAAATACCCAAACCACTAGTTGCTAGAAAAACACAACTCAGACATTCAAAAGAAAGGGGCACAGAAGAAAATCAAGAGCAGCCAAAGAAATTTTCCAATATCAATGAAAAAGTGAGCTTAAAGCTTATTTTAGAAGTTTTATTGGAGCAGTATCTCATTTACAGTGAACGCTGAGGAAAATATAGCATATAAAAGAGGAAAATAAATTATAAAAATTAAAGACATAAAAACTATTTTCTGAATGGTTTTCCATTAAGATTATTTGTTTCATACAGTAATATTTAGATACAGTGGGTTTTGTTTTACTTTTATGTCTGTATTATTTTTACAGATTTCAGAATTACATGTCCAGGTTAAAAAAATAAAAATTATAATTAAAAAAATAATTTCTCATTCTTTTTGATGGAAAAAGATATAAAATGGAGAACACACTTCTTAGTAAATGCAAGAAGGAAACTGTAGTTCAGGATCTCTGCTGAGTCTCTTCGGTTTTTTAAGTCAAGTTTTTATCTGCTATTTACATTTACAACAAAATATACAATTTCTCCACCACCTGATCTGAAATGTACATTTCTGATAGCAGTTTCTTTCTACCTAGGCAGATATGAGTGAATTTATTACTTGTATGGTGTAAGGACATCCACTAGATCAGATTTGCGCAGGGTTGTGACACAGTGTTTCACTGGTTCCCCTTGCCCAGGCTAAGCCTTCCAGGCATGTCAGGTTTGTTCCATTCTTGGTTTCTCTAGAAAAAATATTGTCAGTCCTGGCAGATTTTGCCAAGTGTAATCTTCCGTTTTCTCATCTCAAATAAGAGAAACATAAGAAGGCAAGGAAGTTTGTAAGAAATGATAACATATACAAACATAATTTTTCAACATTATATTCTATAATTCTTATTTATTACAACAGCAGCACCTAAGTGTCACAATTGCATCTGTACAAAGCTGAATATTTTACAGCTATAAAGCATAGCACAGTTTCTGCCTAGAATACCTATAGGTGAATGTAGCTCCACTTGATGTAAATGGGCTCTATGCTTCCTGATCTTTCCACTTCAGTCATGCTTCTATAATCAGACCCATGTTTTTGAAACCTGGTGCCACAATCAGTCTGTGTAGGTCCAGTTGCAGAATCTGAGCACATTTGCATTTCTTTGTTTTTTATCAAGATACTGATTTTGTATCAGCAACTGCTTTTGCTACTAGCAATGCTTCTTTCCTTCTTATTTTTTCTAAGAATCTACCAGTATCGGTATCCTTCAAACTTACAGTAGGCATTGACTGGTGGTACCTGGTACTTAGACGAAAAGAGGATTTAAATCTTTCAGCCCATCAATCACACATTGTTCCTAGCCCTGAAAAAAAGAAAAGAAAAAATGAACGGCGGTGTAAGTCCCACTAAATTTCACCACTAAGAGGTACATTGAAAGCATTGGTACTTTTAAGGAAAACTTGCAAAGAAAAAAGATGTTCATCTCCAGCAGTGTTAAAAGTAAAGTGCAGTTGTGCACTAGTTTATCCTGGTCAGAATGATTGACCTTGGGACTGTAATGAGAACTTGAGTGACAGGTTGGACACAGTAGTCTGGGTCTCGCCCTAAACCTGAAACCCTTTCAAAACTCCTCTTCCTGCTCCTTTGGTACAGGGCTGTACAATTCCTCCTGCTGATATGTTCAAAACATTCACTTGCCTTGAAGGTAAATACAGCCTTGGGGGGCCTGCAATAAGATTAGGAGCAAACAAAAAGGTTAAATTGCCATCTTGTCAAGGAGTTTAAACTCATACTTGCAATTTGCAGGTTGAAACCTTCCACCTAAGCCTTATGGCAGTGACTAATGCAATCTATTGATTTTTATGAGGAATTAATAATCCTAAAACGGTGAATTCACTTCTGGATCTTGATAGGACACAGGCAAAGTTTAAACTTAGAATAAAGAATTACTGAAATTAATAAATTGCACCGCTATGCTTTATTCTCTGACTTCCAAAGAGAGCATTTTTGTGTGTTAGAGTGCAATAGTCAAAACAGAGGTAGTAGAAAAAAATTAAGGTTGAACAATGGAATAGAACTGCCTTAAAAATCAAATGACCAACACTGGGCCACATCTTCAGTTCCTAATCATGGTTGCTGTGTGCTGGGTGTAGATTATTAGTCCTTAAAATGTGTATAATGTGGTTTGTGATTTGCTTCTGAGTCACTATATAATACCAGGGATGATGTAGTTACCTGAGTCATCTCTTCTGCCACAGGATTGATCACAGCTAGACTGGACTTAATAAGATGGAGCTGACCTCTATGGGAGTATCTTTAGTGTGAGACACAATTAACACAGCATTTAAACTCACTGCCCCAAAAGATAAATACAAAAAGTGGCATACTCCTAATTAATTGAAGAATTCATGACTGCTCACTTCCACTTAGGTTTTTTTCTCTTTATCACACAGCTATGAAAACAGGCAGTCAAATATATCAGTGTTCTTTTCACCCTTGATTTGTATATTTGTGTAAATACAAACATAACTTTGATTTTTTTATATAATTTTAATTTAGGATATGATTCAACAATATATCCCTGCCTTATGTTAGGAGAGTTTAACAGAAGTTGGTGGCGATTTTTTTACATAAATATTGATCAATAAATACAGTAATGAATAAAGCCTTTTAAGCACTGTTTTCAAAAAGCACTCAGGTGATTCACACCACTTTTTTTTTTTTTTTTTTTTTTAACAATGTTATTCTCAGAATACTTTTCTCCTGAGCTTCTAAATTTGAAGGAGAGATAAAACTCCCAAAAAGAATAAATTAAGAGTACCTAATCTTGGGCTTCTGCCCTGAACCATTCCTTTGGTGGAGGCTGTTTTTCACCACTGGCCATAGATTTAATTTCTTCTCCTTAAAGTCAGTCTTTTCAGATGCACCCCCTAGTATTGCTGCTATTAAAACCAATCGAAGTTTTACACCAATGATGAATAACTTTGAATATCATACTTCGTGTATCCAAGTTACTTCTATTGCATCCATTCACAGCATCACTTGAAATTACATAATCTCTTGTTTATTTTTCTTAATGCCTCTGCTTTCGCAGGTACACTGCAAGCTTTTCACCCACTTGCACTAGTTGCAGGGAGTGGCACCAGACCACAACTAATCCACCATGTCAGAGTGCAAATACCTTCTACAGATCAGTCAGATCCTGTGTACGTAATGCTCTGTTGACTCTGAATATAAAGACAATTTGCATGCACTTCGCTCATGCAAAACTACTTGCAAACACTGCAGCCATCAGCCGAGTCAACTATCTCGCTTATAACATTTAAATTTTATACAAAAGAGTCCATTTCAAGAGCCTTAGTGATGTTCTGTGGATCTGGTTTATTATTATTTATTATTATCATCATCATCATCATTATTTTCAACTGCACAATACATCAGTAAAATGCAATGTGGAAGAGTCTTCCACCATATTTATGCCATAAATGTCCAGAAGCATGTTTACAAGTCCCTTGTGAAAAGTTCTTTCCCATCGATAGTGTCTATGTCAAGCAAACTCAAGCCTGATTAAGTAGATGCCTCAGAGCATGAGGCAAGTATGTGCATGCAGCAGCTGGAGAGGCTTCTTGGCACTGAACGGTTCCTGAAGCAAAAGCTTAGGATATTAGGAAATCTAAAGACTGAGCTAGATAAATCCTGCATGGATTTCCCAGTAGCCCTTACCTACAGATGAATGTTAGTGCAAGGAGAATTCAATAACTGCCTGATTAATATGAAGTTCCATTAAAAAGATACGAATCTTCTAATGCTGGTAATGGTAAATATATGCACGGACCTTTGCAGAGTCAGGGATATATCAAACCATGCAGCCTCTGCTGGAAAGAAGAAACCAGTTTTACAGACACGAATTAAACTGTGATTTCCATTGGGATCACGTCAATCCAGTCGCTTCGATTGAAACCCCAGTACTGCCTGAAACTAGCCATGAAGAGTTCAGCTGGGGCCCAACAGGCTGCACTGAAAATGCCTGGACTACAACGAACTCAAGCCCAGAATCTTCCCTGCTGGGAATTGCTTCTCATTTTATTATGGAAAAACTAAATTAAATCCTAACATTTTCTACGATGGAAAACAGGGATGAAAGTACAGCACATCAGTGTGACATACTTCTGCTGCAATACTGAAAGATCATTCACCTACATGCCGAAGCTAGTTTCTCTACATACCGTGAGATAAAACAAGAAGGCTCCAACACCAGTAGCTCTAGTTCAAATTCCACATCTGGAACTGCTTAGTAATGTATATGTAAAAATTATCTTGATAGACGACACAATATAATCCCACTCAGACAGCAGTACACTCTTAAGCAGTGTTGCTGGCTCAATTCAGTAACACTAACAGTATCACTAGATATAGATTTCCCACTGTTATTTTTGCCACGTCTCTTAAATTAAGCTTTTAGTCAAAGACCAGAGGCATTGATCACATCGAAGGACACATGTAACATAGGAAGTGCATCTTTCCACAGATTAATTCCTCCTGCTGGTTTATGAATAGATGATGTCTCAGTATAACAGAAATCCAAGCAGCTGTAGCAATTAGACATGACAAGACATTTTCCACATACTGTTTTGTCTAATGAACTGTCAGAGAGTGCAGTTTCCCTGACTTTTAATTACTGCACCACCCACAGTTAGGACAAGTTCACCTACCTCTTCTGTCTGAGACTTAATTCATCTTCTCAAATGCATCCTTATTAAAAGTGATAGGTCCCAGTTTGGACTTGAGCTAAACAGTGTAATGTAACAAAAAGGCAACATTATGGTAAGCACTATCTTTCACAGCAGCCATTCTTTTTCACTTAGAAAGAATATTCATTTGACTTCCTAATGAAATAAATTATCTGCCTTCTCAAATGAGAGTTTTTCATCAAAAGTAAGTTCAGGCTTTATTTGGCAAATGATAAACATTTCCCTTAGGGCAGATTGGATAAATTAGCAGACTGAAAAGGGAAAAAAAATCCTTTGATACTGTCCTGTATCTAAGATCCCAAGGAAATTCTCTAATCATATTGTTATTATTTATAAAGTTTAACTATTAAAAAAAAGGTATTTCATTGTGACTGTGGCTCAACATGCATTTGGGCTGAAACATAGCAAGTGTGGGAAATATAACTTTTTAGGTAAAATGTTATTCCATGAATCTGACATACAAAGCTGCTTGCATTATACTTTTCCAGAAATATTTTCTTTATTATCCTTTTCTGTATTTACAGTTTTATTAACAGGATCTTCATCAATGTGAAAACCACAGGATTTTGTATTCATTTTGCCATCTGTAGAAGTCTTACGTGGAATGAAGGATGTTTTTATACTAATGCCATAACACATAAGAAAATGAATTAATGTTGAAACAAAGCATCTGCACACATAAGCTATAAGCATAAACTGTATACTTTTTAGTAACTGCAGTGGTCCCATAGACATGAGACCAAAAACATGAATTCCAAAATAAAATCTTTGTTCAGAACAGAAGAGTTCTATCCTGGTCTCCCTCAGCTTATACTTTATTTAGTTCTAGGACTAATCGCAAGGCAGGGTCAGTGCAAACCTTCACACTCAAATGATGTGTAGATCACTTGCTTACTGATAGCCACAGTCTGAGGGGAGATGGGGGCAACGCTGCCAAGCTCAGCTTCCCACGGTTAGATGCAAAACCGACAATTCTCCAGGAAGGAAAGGCCAGTGATTCTAAGACAAACTAAAGTGCAATTAAAGTTATAAACAGGAAGATTAAGAGAGCATGAGGTACTCTCTGCAAAAGTATTTCAGGCCTGTGGAAACCCCTCCAGAAATCCTTTGTAAAGAAACACCTGCATTGCCTCGGATGAAAGAGCCAGATGATGACAGATATGAATAGGTGTGTGTTTTTGGATGAGTGGGAGGCTCGCATAGAGGTGGTGTGAACATTTGTGGTTGGTCATGAAGAGGAGGATGATAAACAAAACCGTGGTACAGGGAGTCAAGAGGAGCCCAGGAATTCCCACAGATAACGCAGTGTGCTGAAGGACATCAGGCTTCAGCCTGAGGACTTGTTCTTGCAGCTGCCTGAACCAACCCCTATAAGCTGTATGAATCAGTAAAAACATTAATCTTTTCTTTTAGGACTATGCCAAGTAATGCTTGCTGAGGAGGTCTGGCACAGGGAGGTAAAAAATACTGGGTGGCAGGAAGGTTTTATCGTGCTTCAGTTTTTATGTTTAAAGATTATTAGTAGTGGAACAAAATAAGACCATTTGAAAAACAGTGCTTAAAGATGCATAGTTTGCATCTTCTGTGAGGTGAGAATTTTGTATATATAATATAAAATTCAGAGAGGAGATCACACCTAATATAAATTACCAGAGGTGCTCAGATGCTACCTTGTAGTCAAGGTGTAACTACTTATTTCTACAAATATGGACCTTCCAACATTCCAGCAAAGCAAACACTAACCCATCTCATCTTTAAAAAGAAGGAGGAGTTTCCTGCATTGCCTTCTTATAATTTGGGATCAGTGTGATTATCTACTGAGGAGGAAAATCTAATATAAATATTGCTGTTAAAGGGACTCTAATCCTATGACAACATATTTTATGAATTCAAAGAGTTTTTTTAAACAATAATATAAAAACTTTATTGTTCCTTATTTCAGTTTGGAAAAAAACCCAACATTAAATTATCAGTAAAATGAGTCAGAAGATTTTTGAGTGCAAAAATATCTTTCTTGCTCAAGAGAGACACTAATAAAAGATGTAATGTGATTAAAAGATCTAAAATTATGTGCCCTGGTTGAGTGATCTTGGTTCTTTATTACATATCATATACTGAAACATGGAAACATTTGTTAAATGTTGTTTAGTTATAAACCACACAGATAGTCTTTATCAGCAAAATTCTTTATAGATGACAATGAAAATTAATTCTGTAAACCATGTGGCAAACTGTACTGTCAACTACAGTAAATCTAGGCTAATCCCTCCATGAAAGATCCAGAGACTTTTTTAGTATTAATATTACTTTTTTAGTATTGCTCTATAACTGTATAGGTTCTCTACTGAGGTTCTATTGTGAATACAAAGAAATCTATGCCATAAAAATAATGGTAATTTATGAAGTTATTAACTCAATTTTCACAGTGATATCCATATAACCACAAAACCTCCTATTTCATTAATTCTAGTGAAAGAGAGGATATAATTTACAGTGTGTAGGGTTTGGGGTTTTCTGTATTAGCATGAAATTCCATATGATACTAAATTTCACACTTTTATATTCCAAGGAACTGAGTTTTTTTGCCTTGCACTGCCAGTAAGACTATCTCAAAAAAGTTACTCCTTTAGGCAGAAAGCAGATGCTATGTCTCCTCACTTTTTACCCCTCCAACTGTGCAGTTCTTCCAGAAACTGCACCAGAAGGCTACACCTTCATGATAAAATAAATGAACAAAAAATCTAACAGTTTGGTTGGTTATTTGTTTTAACAGGAAAAGAAGACAAAAAAAAATCAGACCTATAGTTTTTCCAGGACGTATTTAAACAGGACTAGGAACCATTTTACAAAGACACAGGAATGTTATCTTTTAGACTGATGCAACAGTTTTACAGTTATTCTTTAATAACATTGAGGGGTTTTCATTCTGAAATGAACACTTGATTTTCTTGAATAACAAGAACTTTAGATTTGTGCCAAAGTGATCTTAAGAGAATGTATTTCATCTTTGTACTGAATTCCATCACTTTTCACACCTTCATAATTGTATTTAGAAGGCAGAATGCATACTTAATGTGCAGTACTGTTGCTAGCAAAAAAAAGAAGCCCTGAAAATACACATTGCTTGATAACTCACAAATCTTGAAGCTGTGATTTATTTTACTGTCTTCTTATTTTCCATGGATTTGGTGTTACTTACAGATCTCATCGTTTATGTCTCAACTTTAAATGAACTACAGGGGGGGTGGGGGAAGATCAGTA
>JAVJGJ010000014.1:96755362-96768521 GCA_035590215.1 Microhierax caerulescens
TATAATGCTTCCCCATACCATGCAGAGCGAGTCGTCCTATGTCCACATGTCCTTTCTCGGTTAACCATTCCTCCACAGCTAGTCTTCCATTGAAGACAGGTGTCCCTTGTGAGAGGAATGGTACTACTCCCTCTTCAGACCCCACAGCTGGGTGGCCCGTGTGTCTTTCCCTAAGCAGATCCAAGCCTATTATCTGATGTGAATTAGGGAAGACCACTTCCTACCTCAGTCTGGCTGCTTTTAAAAAAATGAAGATTTTTAGAAGAAAGGTGTTTTTATAAGAAAGTGTTTTAGGGACAATCTAGTTTTTGTTCCTTTACCATGAATGAACTATCAATAAGTTGATGCAGTGTTTCACTGCTACACCACTGTTGTTATCATCCATTTTTTCTGCATTCAGTAGACTAGTATGCAAAGGATCTTTTGCTGATGTTCAGTGATGATGATGTCTTGGCTCACTAGCAAGAGCCCTGTCAGCTGTGGGGGAGCCACATCCCATGTGCTCTGAATCCCTGAGAGCCTCCAAGAGCAGGGCTGCTCCATGGGGTGGATGAGCCAGAAGCCACAGCAACCCAACCAGCAGCAGAGCAGAACCCTCACCAAAAAAGGCTCAGCCCTATAGCACCTGAACATGACCAGCAGAGTAGGGCTGCTGCAATAACACCTCATGCCAGCAGTTCGGTGACCTTCAGACAAATTCAGAGTGGAAAGTCAAGTCCAGCGTCTACCCAGTGAGTCAGGAACAGCAGAAGGCAGACATCAGTCTGGAGGCAGCGGCAGCAGCACAGCCCAAGCAGGGAACGGGGGCCCAGCCTGAGCTGAAGTAGTGCTCCTGGGCCATAGGCAATGGAGTGGAGGGAGGATGTCCCTGGTGAAGCCAGTCAGGGTCATTAGAACCTTCTTACTATAATGAGAAGTTGTCCCTCCTCACTGTCTCCAGGCCCTGAACCTCATGCCTTTTAACTCAGGCATTGCTCACAGTGAAAGGAAAGATGCGGCAGGTGTAAATCAGCTGATCTGTGGTGTAGAAAGACAAGGGCTATTATTAAATGAATGACCTACTACTTCTACTACAGAAGCAGTTGTGGAACAAGGCTTCACTGTTCTTGGCACTTCAGAATAGAGCTCTTCCACACACAGGTCACAGCTCCACTTCATTCAGAAGGTAAAGGAAACAAGGGAGTAAAGGGGGAGAAAGACGGGTGAACCATTTAATTCTGTGCAATGCACAGCACGCTCGTACCAGCTCCTGTTTAAATAGTTAATGAGAATTGCTCAGTGTTTCTTTGCTCCCTCCCCTGTCTGAGGTTCATAAAGACAACTGTGGGAGCTCTGAACTGTTGAAGAAAATCCAATTAACTCTCATTTTTCTCATTTAACTTGACAATTTAAGTGGTTTCACTGTTTATAATGTGTACGTTTATATATGTGTGTGTGTGTTTATCTCTATGTACAGAAGATGTCTTTAAACAACCATACTGGGTTGTTTCTTTTGGGGTTAGTTTTTTTGTGGGGTTTTTTTTTGGCATTTTGTTTTGTTTTGTTTTTATCCCCGGTAGATTGTCTTTCTAATTTCTGTATGAAAAATCTTTTGGATCATACAATGTAATAGCTCTTCCAGACTAGTTTTTTCTGTCGTTGAGTGCTAAGATCTGGTAAGACTCTCATTACCAGGTATTTCCAAGTAAGTCAGGAAGTGAGGGAGAGCAATGATCATCAATTACCAGGAGAAGTAAATGTTGCCTTCTGATCTCTTACTATAAGAACATAATTCACATCACCTACCTAATTTTTATGACTGACCCTTTCCTGTCTATACACAGTTCAATTAATTAGGTATGACTATTTCAGAAGACTTCTGTATGCCTCTACTGTTTTTTTATGACAAGCTCTGAGTCCAGTTACATTAAAATGACTGTTTGTCTTGTTTCATTTACTTTGCAATGCTTAATTAGGATGATAGAGAAATAACGTCAGTCTGCATGAAATGTATCTGTGTGAAAGACATTGATACTTATCTATACTCTGTCCATGTGAAGATATGATGTTTTGAGTGGAAGCCTGTTATTAATTCTCAGCTTTCAATATGAGACACATTGAAATCCATCTACACTCAAAAAAAAAAAATTGTCTATTCAAGTACTGGCAGCCAGAACCATTCTGGGACAAATTACTGGTGGCAGCATTCCTTTTTAGAACACACAGAACCAGTTCTGAAACAAACATGGAACAATGACACTACCAAATTGTTAAGCTTTGTGTATTATTAAACACAGTTATAGGCCATATGCCCAGGAAATAACAAGAAAAAAACATTTATTTCTTTTTAACCAAATAAATGCCAGTATCGTTTATCTATATGCAAAAGGGGGGGGGAGGAGGGGAAGGCATAGAACAGGCTAGGGACAAAGGACAAATTATAGGTGCAGTCTGTCACATACACACAAAGCTGTACATCTTTATGGTTGCTTCATATGTAGGTATGAGGTTTGAGTGTAAAAATACAACATAATGATTATTATTAATCCTTCGGCCTTAATTTGAGGACTTCCAGAGACAGCAGAATGAGTCAAGGTAATTCTAGTTAAGGACAAATTAATTTCAGAGGGAGCTGTAGTAGTAATATGCATCATAGATAAAGAACTTGAGAACATATGAGATGTATTGCTGAAATGAACTTTAATGTGACTTCTACAGTTTTCAGGTACTGTGGAATGAAAAACATGTGTATATGTTCATGGATAATTAATAACAAAGATTGGAGGCATCATGACGTGAACTGAAAGTTACAAGCCAAATCAAAATTGGTAAATTATTTGATTTTTTTCTTGAGAGGAGGGGCCGAGCAAACTTCATGAAGCTCAACAAGGCCAAGTGCAAGGTCCTGCTCCCGAGCTGAGGCAACCCCCAGGGTCAATACCAGATGGATGGAGAACTGGAAGCATCCCTGAGGAGAAGGACTTTGAGGAACCCAAAGTTCCTCAATGGAACTTACAATGTTCATTTGCAGGCCAGAAAGCCAACCTAATCCTGGGCTGCATCTAAAGAAGTGTGGCCAGCAGCTCAAGGGAAGTGATTCTCCCGCTCTGCTCCACTCTCATAAAACACCACCTGGAGTGCTGTGTTCAGCACCAGGGGCCCCAACACAAAAAGGACACGGACCTGTTGAAGCGAGTCCAGAGGCGAGCCACAGGGATGATCAGAGGGCTGGGACACCTGCCCTATGAGGGCAGGCTAAGAGAGCTGGGGCTCCAGGGGGACTTTATAGCAGCCTTCCAGTGTCTAAAGGGGACCTGCAAGGAAGGTGGAGAGGGACTTTTAACAAGTGTATGTAGTGATAGGACAAGGGGTAACAGTTTAAAACTGAAAGAGGGTAGATTTAGATGAAAGATTAGGAACACCTTCTTTACTGTGAGGGTGGTGAGGCACTAGAATAGGTTGCTCAGAGAAGCTGTGGATGCCCCATCCCTGGAACTGTTCAAGGCCAGGCTGCATGGGGCTTTGAGCAACCTAGTCTATTGGCAGGTGTCCCTGCCCATGGCAGGGGGGGGGGAACTAGATGATCATTCAGGTCCCTTCCAACCCAAACCATTCTTTGGTTAGCTACCTTTGGTAGCTAGTAATATTAGTTAAGTACTACTGGTAAAATACATTGATAATTAACAGCACAAAGTGTAACTTCAGACCTTTAAAATGATGGCATAGCTCATTTTACTTCAGTATGGTTAAAACTAACGAGTACCTCTTCATGTAAATAGGAATGAAATAAATACATACATTCACTATTGTGTTGCCAAATCTTTGTTAAAATTCAGCTGCACTAAGAAATAATTTATTATCAACTGTTTTCCATATCAAAGGATGCTTCTGTGTTTTAAAATGGGCCAGTTACTGAAGTAATTCACAGCAACCACTTGTGTTTCTTCAACAGTGAGTGTGGAAGCTTATTTCACTTCTCAGTGGTCTGGTATTCAACCAGAAGTTTAAGCTGTGACCTTTTTAAAGTCCTTTAAATGCATCGTTTTCACCAGACAGAAGTTTCCGCTAAATGCCTTCAAAAAAAAATAGGGGGGAAAAATAAAATCAGCCTTTCCCACCTCTATCTTTTTTGTTCTGCTAATGCATTTGTGGTCATATGTTGTGGCCAGCATATTTTGTAACTGACATTCATGTAGATTTAACAGACAAGAGGGACTGGCTCACTGGTAAACCTTGTCTCATTTATACATAAATTTATTGATCTGAGAGGTCACCCAGCATATAAATTTGGAAGTGCTGCAGCATTAATTTCTCTAGAATGTATGGAAACCTCCCCCTTTGTGCTTAAGTAGCCATCTGAGGCCACACAGGAATGGTCATGGTGTGGTTAGGTCTCTCATTATTCCAGCCTTGCAGAGGCTGCGTTGTGCTAAATGGCTAATGCATTTGTCCCACTGTGATGGATTAAACAGA
Organism: Microhierax caerulescens; assembly: GCA_035590215.1. NCBI lineage: Eukaryota > Metazoa > Chordata > Aves > Falconiformes > Falconidae > Microhierax > Microhierax caerulescens. The sequence goes on from JAVJGJ010000014.1 coordinate 96,759,815, forward strand.
CGACATGGAGATGGGAGCCTGCATGGAGGTGTCTCATTAGGCTAAACCCCTCACATTCTCACCCATGCCATGGGTAGCTCTGAAAGGTTAGAAGTGCAAAGATTTAGGTGCTCCTTCAGGATGTGAACTTATTACCCGTCTCAGGAGAGAAATGCAGTAAGAACATAATACTTCCTAGAACAGCACCAGGTCAGCCAGCACGGCGTTCAGAGTTAGGGTGAAACCTTAACCTCAGTGAGTGCAGAAGGAATGCTTTCAATAATAAACTTGGATGCTGGATTCAGTAGAGGAGCTGATGCTGGTTTCGTCATCTCCAGAGATCTTTTCCCCTTGCGTGTAATCACACAGAGCCAATTGTACTGTCAATTTGCAGCTCCCTTCCTCCCTCTAATACTGGTTTCTGGTACTAGGAAAGCAGAAAGGTAAGTATTGATTTTCAAGAGGGTGGCTTGTCTGTTTCATACGGACCATCGTTGTCCTTTCCAACGTCTTTCATCATATGATATGACACCTTTCTGAAAACAGACCTGTCTACTCCTGTGTGACAGACAGGGCATCAACACAGACAGGGATTATTAAGAGAAGAAAAAAAAAAAAAACAAACAACAAACCTCTGAGGAAAAGGAAAGATGAATGTTACAGACCTAGAAGAATCCATGCAACCAGTCCATTAATTTCCTGACAAATCTCACCAGATTAACCACTTCTGAAATCAGAGCTGAAGAATCTGAGTTACTATCACTTTCTTTAGAGAATCAAGGCATGATGTGAGTCTTTGTGTGTGGGAAAGGACCATATGTACTGCCCTTCCATATCCAACTAATGACTCATCTAGTCCTGTATTCTCTCTTGTAACTCCCAGATATTCAGAGGCAACCCCACTCTATTCAAAAGTTATCAGTACTAGAATTTCCATATCTTTTTTCCCTTAAAAAATAGGTTATTCCCAGAAACAGAATTTTGCAAAAGAGGTGCAGCAGAAGTGGCGTTACCATCGCTCCTTCCCAGCAGCTGTGCACAAGCCTAGTGCAGAAATAACAAGGTACAGTAGGTGGTAAGGAAGTGTTACTTATTCATGACAAGAGAAGGTTTGGACTTTTAAAATTTTCTTCTTAAACAACAATCTCACTATAGCCAGCTGTTACTGTTTACTTTCTTATGCTTGCTAGAGTTTAAGGATTACTGTAGCCAGACCTAATGAACACAACAAATCATTTAGTTTCACCCAGCAGACTTGAAATATGTCCCAAACAAGTTCACAAATGTTATTTTATTACTTGATGGACTCAGCTTCTCATCACTGGCACAGATGAGACCAGTGCTCACCCAAAGTCTTAAGAGGGAAGCAACAGACATGAAGTACAGGTGAAGTGTACCCAGATGACCTCACTGAGATCTATGATGCAAAGACAATCAAAAACTTCTTAGCCTTCACAGCTGTAAATCAGGTGATTAGTAATCATTTCACACTTGTCAACCATATGAAAATTAAAATTCTCTGTAACTGCTCAATGTGTGGGGCTATGCTGTTAATTGTCTCATCTTTGACAACAGCCACTATTTCATTTTCCAGAGGGAAACACCCCTGACTTTTCTTAGCAGATTTATGTAGGCTTCTCTGCATCCAAAGATGGAGAAAGGAATCATTGTTAAGCTTTAGAGAATGTTTAGTTGTAATTGCTAACTGGAAGCAAAATGTTGTTTGTCATGTTCAGTGCTATACAGGTGCCCTGGTCTTCACGAATGCCCACAAAGGTAGGGAATGAAACTCACAGATTTTAAAAGCAAAGGGACTATCCCAACACCCCTCCCTCTCTTCCCTTCTCTTTATGCCCTAGATAAAGTCATACAAACACAATCATACAGAACATAAAAATTTCTTTTTAAGTAAATTATCTTCAAATGATAACAAATCTGATTCTGAAGTCCCTAATGGTAAGTGCACCTTCTCCCTTGATGTTTGGTGTTTAGTTGCATTGCCACTCCCATGCTGCTAGGACATATCATGTTATTTCAAGTTTAATTTTTTGCAACTTTGAATTCCAGCAACTGTATTTTGTCATGACTTTATCATTGGACTTGACAAATCCTCCACCAGCAGATAAGTCACCTTTCAGCCTCCTTTTCATGAATGGAAAAAGTAAGCTAATCTGAACTCAAATAATATTGTGAGCATCCTTTCAGTTTTCATTGCATTTTAATGTTCTTCAAGACTGAGCATTAGACCTGGACATAATGTTGCATAGAAAGGCTCTCATGCTCAAAGTTATACTTAGATTAATCCCAAGTTTGAATTAATCTTTTTGTTGCAACACTACAAAAATATTTTCTAAAAATCCTTCATTTTACTTTTACTTCTAAAATACAGATAGCTTACATCTTTGTCTCATAAGTACTTTGAAAATTCATAAATGACTATAAACTCACTTAGTGACTAGCGTCTTTTTTTGTTGTTGCTTGAAGCAATTATTTATTTTGCTACGAGGCACAATGGTGAATCTACAACCATTAACAATTTTTTTTCAACACTCAATATATAAACTTTTTTTGTTATTTTATTCTAAAAATTATAATGTATGATCCAACCACAGGAACGTATGTACATATATTGAAATAAAGGCATTGATATGGGAATTACTTACTCTACAATTCTTCATTTACATTTTTAAATGTCATTGCAGGACAAAGAGATGAAAGAACAAAAAAAAAAAAAAAAAAAAAGTGATCTGATAATTTAAAAGACTCTGGAACAAAGACTCCAATTTCAAAGACTCCAAGAAATCATGAGTTCATTAGCCATCCAGGTCAGAGAACAGTGAGAGATTACCTTTCATTCCAATACCTCCTTAATTCTTGCTGGAGTGTCTGAGAGATGATATAAACAATGCCTTTCTTTCTGATATTATTGGGACTTCTTGAAAGTCAAAGTTCAGAGAAAATGTCTTCCATAATTACGTATCTATGGGTATTTCCATCTACAGATACAAATAACAGAATTAATACATCTGAAGGGTGGGGTATTTTCTTCCCTGATTTAGTACTCTAAAATACTAGCTACCTCACCTACATTGAATGGTTAGTGCATAGCACCTGAAAGACAGGCATACACCTAGTTTATTAATTCACACCTCAATTAATTAATTAATACACACCATCTGTTTCTATTATCATTACCTCCTACAAATTTCACCTCTGCTGCCCAAAACAGAGGACTGGTTTGTTGCCTAGTTCTGAGGTAGCCAATGTTTCAGTGTGCACACCTCCAGATCACTTTCCTAGGATTTAAGGGTAAGTGAAACAGGGGTGCCAACAGGTGTGTTCTGCAAACAGCTGTTTCCACTGAGAGGGTCACCACTTGCCAGCTGTTCCTCAGCTGCTGGACACATTTTCTTGCCATTTTGCTGATAATGCTCCTTTGTACAGTTCAAGTGAAATGAGTTGGATTGCTTGAAGAAGCTATTTAAAATGTCTAATATTATTTTGAGTGAAGAATGTTAGGGATCTCCAAGTCTGGGGAAAATGAGCTAGTTTAATTTAGGCAGTTTAAAAAGTAAATCCTGGATAACTCAACACATTTTGACTGAAAAAGGGCGCATAAGCAGCACAGCTAGGTGACAAGTAATTGTTATATTCCCATTTCTGTTGCAAATGAGACAGAATAAAGACTGTGGTAACTTATCATTGGTACTAAAGCAAGAGAGGTAATGCACCTCACATCTGTGAACTCATCTCCCTAGTCTTATAGCAGTCAAGCATTTATGGGAGCACTTGGCTGCAGAACTTGTAGTAGTTCAGTGTTTATTTACTATTAATCAGGTCAGGAATTTGGTCCTTTTATTACCTCCTTGCTGTAAATCCCTGGCCTTGATAAACCTCATCAGAATTATGGAATTCTGGTGTCATGTAGGTTTGTACCTCTCATCTGGATTCTGTGGTGTCTCGTATGTTTCAAGTGCTACTCAAGATATTCCCAGCCCCTCTCTCACATATGGACCCTCAGGTGTCAAACTAGACACCCCCCTCCACAGAGGGCACCAGTAAGGTCTCCCTATCCTTGTCCAGAGTCCTTTTCCATGATGAATACCTTTGAGGCACCTGAGGTTGTCTCATCCTGTTGCCGATTTTTTCTAAGAGCTATGCAAATATCCCCAAACTAATGATTATATATGTTTTTTTCTTTTACAAAAGCCCTGATGCGTCACCACAAAACCAATACAATTCACTAAGAGCTTAAGTTTCTTACATGAAAGTGCTAAAAAAAGGTTGTGATCCTTTGAACTAGCTGCAAACACGGTATAAGCCTCTGCCTTTGTAATGACTGACTTATATTTTATTGAAAAAAAGCATTAATTTTTAATTCAGTTTGGGTTTTTTTTCAGAAGTTGGGGAGGCTTTTTATCTTTGTGTGTGTAGCACTTCTTGCAAAAGATTACTGTGTATTTTGCATTTAAATATTCTGTACAGATCAGCAACATTTTCAGAAAAACATCTGGGGAAATACTTAAAATCACAAAAAGACTGAAAACATTTTTTTAGTTGTACATTAACACTCATTTAAACTATAATCTTTTAATGATTTTATACCATAAAAACCTTTTGCTTCATAGAATTCAGGGAAGAGAAGACTGTAAGAGATCCTTTATAAACAAATATTTGACTCCATCCTTTGTGGCAATATGCAGTATGTCTCCAATAGGTCTCATTTAGAAATGAATGGTGCTCCTGAAGTGACTATTTTTCCTCATTGAATATATGTAAAATCTAGAAGGATAGGTTAAATATGTACATCTAAAATTAGATGAGAGGAGCCTTGGCCGCTGAGTCCTGAAAAACAATCACTTTTTGTACATAGGAAAAGTTTTAACAAGAAGGTGATCTCTGAAAAAGTTCTGATTTTAGTCTGAAGTCATGGAAGTATTTTAGTATCAACCATGAAGCTCTTAAAATCCTTGCCTGATTGCATGTTTCTGTGTGTTGGTCATGCAGGCTAACGAGTACAATGGACATGGCTACTGTGCGTGGCAGCAAGCCTGGACACAGGAGCTCTGGTCACCCACCCTGCCAGTTCTTAGCTCCCTTGCTGCTTTGGGCTGCTCTGTTTGCCCTCCCAAAGACAATTCCAGTTTATGGTTTGGCAATAGGTCACTCTGGGGATTGATCCCAAAAGCCAGTATGGAAGAAGCAAGAGACAGATGCAGAGTTTAACTGTATAAACCAGCAGGGTTTGCCCCTAGGTGCACTTACACCATACAGGTCCTCATGCAATACCGCCCCACAATGTCATGCGATAGGAACATCTCTGTTACATATTCTTAAATCACATCAGAAACTGAGCTTAAAAAAAATAAAACAAAAACAAACAAAAAAACCCACCAAAAAAAACCACAAAAACCAGTCTGACCAGAGGGAAATCCCAGAAGGAAACTCAGAATCTATTGCAAGGCAGCAGCGCAGAAGAAGCTAGCTGTCAGCAGAGTGCACGCAAGCCTGTCTGTACTTCTTGGCTTCTGAGCTAGGCATCTCTCCTGCTGCTGGTTTGTTTCTCAGTATAGGTGCAGGCACTGAAATGTGCCTGGTAACACTGGTAAGGAGGGACATCTCCACAAACTCTACCCAAGTGCGCAGGAGGTAAATGTCTGCTGTGTGGAGCGGCCATGCCTCGGGGCCAAGCCTGGATGTCTTCTCTGCCTCCCTCTGCTCCAGTGGCTGCTACAGTCTTGCCCAGTAACACCTGCTTTAGGTTTCCTTCCAATGGGATGGCGATCAAAACCCAGGGGGGAGGCACACCTTTCCTCACTGATCTTGTATGGTGATGTAACCAGATTATTCCCCCTGGACCTTTGCATTTGCTTTTAATTTATGAAAATTAAATATGTATTGTATGAAATAAAATAAAAAATTCATACAATTTAAATTCAGAAATGTCCCTTTTCTGTACAATAAGGGAAGCTCTTGTCTACAGCGCCTCTGAACAAAAGCTTCAGGCCCATGGAGGATTTGTAGATCTTTACTGATCCTTCTCAGGCTGCAAATATATTTAGCTAATCAATGTTCTCTTCTTTAATGGCAGCAGAGGGAAAGTAGCTGAACTGAACTGGGATAAATGAGAGTTGTTATTCCATTCATGCTTTGGTTCTATTCTTTGGGAAAATTAATCTCTGTTTGACAGATCTCAGTCTTCAAATTAAGTTTGCCAAAAATCTAAGTTTATTTGTTGGTTTGGTTTTTTTATATATATATATTTAGGATGGGGTTCTAAATTTCAAAGCTTGCTCTAGCCTATAATCATGTATTATAATCAAGCTGTCAAATGTTTTCCTACAAGCTGTGGTAATTTGGGAAATCTTTCTCTGCACCATTTGTGGTCTCCAGCTGATACCATGCTATTAAATTGACATATTATGAAATTACAGTGTATGGATGTGACTTTTGATGATGCGATGTGTGCTTTTTCCTTTCCACAGCAGGGTAGCCCACACTGATTTCTGTGGCTAGGTACTGGGCTATAGGGTCCTGACTTCACAGAAGGGTGTCAGATGTGAGTGGTGCACTTGGGGATGACATTCCCCAGAGTCCAGAGCCAGAAGCAGTGCTAGCACTAGGCTCAGGCTTCAGAATTTTACAGCATATGAGATCTCATAAAACATAATGCTAACACAACTGTCTGGAGAGCACCCAGTCAGGGAGGGAGCTCTCCTGGAGCTCTGTGCCTGACACAAGGCAGAATCAAAATGTGCCCTCTAATGTTGATAGAACTTGGGGTTGGTTTTTTGTTTTGGGTTGGGTTTTTTATTTGTTTGGGGTTTTTTTTGTTGCTTTTGTTCTGTTTTGGTTTGGGTTTTGTTTTTGTTTTTGTTTTTTTTTTTTTACTTTGTCATGCATTATTAACACACTGCCTAAATAATTCCTTTAATTATACTTAAGACATTAAAAAAATGAAAGGTCCTTCAGCAAAAAGAAGACTGAGAACAACTTGACAGTTATAAACAGCATGACAATGGGGAAGAAAATGAACTATTTAAGCAAAACTAACATGGATACAACAGAGAGGCAATGCAGAAGGTGCTTTTGCACAGAAATAATATGGACAAAATGTATGCCAGTTTTCAGATAACAATGATGAATTTAGGAAAGGGACTACAGGTTGTAATGACCCAGGTTCCTAGTCATATTTCTATGTAAATTCACTGGGGATTTAAACTGCTTAGTTATGTCCCTGCACAGCTAATTATGGTTTTGACTCTTGAAGAAAGAAAGCGGAGTAATGTACTCATAATGTTGGGCTTTCTTTTGGAGGGACTTACAAACGAATCACTTCACTAGCAACAGTTTCTTCTCTCTGGTAGAGCACATATCCCTCCCCTTTCCTGGAACAATAAGGTGGTTGGGAAAGACACAACTGATTTATTTTTCTGAAACAAGCCATTGCTTTTCACATTTTGGAATATTTGAAAGATTTCAGTTGTTCTATAAACTGGCGGGAAATTATGACAGAACTCATAAATCTTTCCTTTTTTTTTTTTTTTTTTTTTTCTCCGCCCAAAATATCTGAAACACATGTTACCACCAGGTCTAGTGAACTCACTGGAGGCTACTAAGCAAAGACTCTCAGGAGTGTGCCTGGCCCTGCTCCACAGTGTGCAGGCAGCGGGAGAGTGAGGGAGGCTGCACTTTCGCCCATTCATGCAACACTTCAGTAAAAGTGTGCAGGATAGATTATTTGCTCTGTATAGGTGCTAGGGAAGAGGAGAAGGAGACCACAGAAGCATTTCTAAATAATGCGCCCTTGAAAAAAAGCACTTCAGTATGCAGCTTAGCAGAGCCTTTAAATACTCCATGTGGGAAACATGGCTGTTGCGAAACTGAACACACAAACTGGCAGAATCTGGCCTGCTGCTGGGAACTTAAGTGTATTCAAGCTACCCTATATAAAAAATACATTTCTGGGACAATTTTAATTCAGATAATATTTGTGAGTATATAATATGTGTTCACAGGTTACACATTTTATCAGCAGAAAACTGGAAAGCTCCACAACACCTTTTGGGTCTTTAAATCTCTTCGCTTCTATCACCATATTTACAGAGCACAATACTCATTTCTAAGCAGTATTTGCTTATTTAAGACCAGCTGCTTCCTGACCCAAAATGCCATTTAAACAAGTAATCCTAACTCTCTGACAGCCTTACTATTTGCCCTTTCAGTAAACTTTTCTTTTTTCTTTCTGGTGTGTGAGCACTTGCACTCTCACCTGCAGTTCAGATCAGCTCCCAGTACCTCAGAAGGCTACTGCTTTGCTGTGAAGGCTGTGATTGTAAAACAAACCCTAGCTTTTATTAGCAGTAGTGGGCCTATCCACACCCCTAGTCAACCCTGAAATTGATATTATTCATCTGATCTGCATAGGTCATCTGGCAGGTCACTGCCTGTGTTACATTACACCAGTGTTTTTCCACTATCCCAGTTAACAAGGTTAACTAGAAACGTGACAGACAGAAGAGTAAAGCTGAACACATGGCACATATTATTTGGTTTAAAAACTAGTGGAGGTTTCTCTGTGGCAAGAACATATGAATAAATGATTTGTGACTCAGTTAAAATAATTTTAGTTTCTTGCATTTTTTTCTGAATGTCAAAACTCTTGAGAGACCCAATTGTGTCCCTCTCCACCCTCCCAAGTACAGCAAACTCATCTTGAAATAAACTC
>JAVJGJ010000014.1:96768559-96796024 GCA_035590215.1 Microhierax caerulescens
CCAAGTCAAAAAAGCTGTTTTGCTTGCTGGCAAGACTTGAAAGAAGAGTTTTACAAATTTAACTGCCAATATACCATCTGCCTTTGCTGCTCCTTTGAGCCTAGTTCTTCTAATTGTGTCTTTAACAGATGACAAAACCCCTACACCCCTCTTGGGCACTGTAAAATAATAACAATTAAAACATGAATAATAATAATTAATGAAGCACACATGGTGCCGTAAGTCTGGAGTCTGAATAGGCTGCTTTTTCTGCAAGAAGTCTGTGTGTATTCCACCTTGAGAGATAACTGTAAGAGTCACTCCGCTGGATGCCTGGAGCTGTGGCCACCAGTCTTGGGAGGGCAACTGTGCTCAGTAAGTGACACACTGCAGCAAGCTCTATGTTCTGCATCGCTTTATGCTTTTTAGTTTCTACTGACATTAAGAAATTTTAGTGGGTGGACTGCCAACCAGCAGGCTGAACAAGCTGTGTTTTGCACATGAAACTCGTTTGAGGATGGCTAGCCTTTTTTCCACCTGTTACAGTCATCACCTCAAAGGCCAAAGTGAGAAATCAGTTCATTGTAGTTCTTACTTGTGCTCCAGTTCAGTTTTGCAGCTCTGCTAGTTTAAAGCAACATGTTACTTCACACTTGACCTTGGAAGTATATGCTTTATGTAATAGATTTGGAATAACCTGCTGGGAAAAAAATTGATGTCACTTTTCCCAGCTGTAATATGTGCTGAGAGAACCTGGGTTATGAACTCAAATGATCTCCAGGTGATCTTTGAGTCTGTAGGATAATTGTATGCCATATAAATAAGAACAACCCTTAAGATCTTTGATGTAAGCTAGCAGGCTGCTCCAGCTCAGACTGTGGGCTGTTATTCAGAGTTATGGACCTGCTCCTCCAGTCCACCCAGAATGGCCTGTTTGGGCTGCGAGTGCAGGCACGGATCGGGCTGTGTCCCGTGTTCAGCCCTGCTGCAGCCACCGTGATGGCTAAACTCCACTTTTGTCCTAACACTAGGACAGAGAAAACTCTCTATATAAGACTTTTCTGAACCTTCAGAGGATGTTGTTTCTCAATTCATAGTTTTAGTTTGATCCCTTCAGATTGTCCAGGAGAAACTTTTTGGAGGTGAAGGTTAAAAACTGCATGCAAACTGCTGGAATTTTGACTAAGAATACCGGTAACTTGTGACTAACTTCATGCAGTAACTCATATGTTCATAAGTTAAGCCCATTACTAATGTTTTCCACTTCAGCCACAGCTGCTCAGTGAAGATGTTGGCTGTTTTTCTTCTCCCTGGTTGAACTGTGGCTGTGCCCCAAAAGGCACTATCACATTTTATCACTGAACGCTGCTTTCAGCAAAATTATCCTCCCAAAATATGGAATTTGCTTCTCTTTTGTGTGAAATTTAAAGCATAACTGTGAAATCTTTAGTTTTCTGCGAACTGAAGATAATTATTTTTCTAACTTTCCTGTTCTCTGGTTGCTGTTCAGCCCTGGAGTAAGGTTTACAGATTAAAAGAATTAAAAAGTATTTGTTTATATATCTGCATGTCCACTTAAGCATCTTTTCTGGCTAAGATGTAATCGGCCATGAAGTTAGAAACAACTATGTGAAAAATCCTATACTGGTGGAGGAAATAAGATGAGATGCAACTCCAAAAGTGCCTCCAGATTACTGACACCCAGAATTTCCTCAGCTGGCTTTAAAACGATGAATATTCAGGTCTCGTGGTCAAATGCCTTTTCCTCATGTTTTTTTTATTTTTCATGCTGACTGTAATCTAATAGTAGAGTAAAGCCCAGATAGATGATGACTATCTGCTTTCCAAGCCTAGTCAGCAACTTATGTCTGTTGCCTGAAGCTAATGACTTCTAAGTGAGTTCAAAACACTGGAAAATGCATTTTGTATGAGAAGAGATTTTTTTTTTTTTTTTGCATTTACTAGAACTTATCAAATATATTGTAAAAAAATGCAACTAACTGACAGAATTCCTTTTACTTGTTATCTTGTTTGACAGCTTATAATCAGTAAAGTGGATTAATTAAGCCTCATGATTTTTATTGTAGATTCCTATTCAATAATGAACTGAAACTTGCAGTATGGATAAAGATAAATGTAGAAACATATAATTTGCTTATAAACTTCTTCACAATGTAAATTTCTGTTGCTACATTCATAAAACACTAAGAGCTATATATTAAAATGCATTTCATTTAGATCCAGGATTTGCCATGGATTTCTAATCTTCCATAGTTCTAATGTCAATGATTTCCCCTAGCTACATAAAAATGAACTGGTCTGTATCTGCACTTCTCTTTATTATGCAAAGCAACTCTGCATTTAGCAGAAATATTTAACAACCTTTCTGTTACATGATCATAATGTAATAACTACTTAATCAATTTTTCTGAAGCATTACTTGTATAGAGATCTTGGCATGAGCTGTAAGCAAGTTTCTGCTGAATGCTGTAATAGAACATTCAGAATAACTTTCAATTTCCAGCTTTCAATGTCTCTATTATACTTAAGGAAGAAAGCATATGTCTGCTTGCAGCCAATTTAACAACTAGATTTCCCATAAAAGCCTGTGTAGAAATAGTATTAGAAAGGCTTTGGAGATCATGAAAACACTAGTATCACGGCAAATGTATTAGTGTGTCGTAAGAGCTCACATTGATGGAGTTACAATAAAATACAGTACATCCAACATCAACGTTCACCTGCTCTACTCAGGTAAGTGGAAGCGAGATTCACTTCACTTAGATAAGTGGTTTAGCTGCTGATACTCCCCTTCTCATCCAGGACATGAGAGACGTGGCTTCCATGCGGCAGCAGTAAAGAATAACTCTGGTAAAAGCTAAAAGCAAATGGCTTCTTCCAGGAGCCTTCACCGGTGGCTAGCCCAGGTGAATTTATAAGAATTTATAACAGGCTAGGCATCCAATGGACCAGGCAGGACAACCAATTTTATCACGTGCTCCAAGCCTGTGTGTTGGCTGGGGGAAACCAGTCTGTTGAAGAGAGTCAGCTTACAGAAACATAAGGAAATACAGATCTCTAGTCATTGACTGAGGGAAGCAAAGAAAGCTTTGTAAAAGCATAGGGCCCATTAATTTTAAGGCAAGCCAGGGAGTCTCTGTAATGGGAAAAATAAGAGGATTTCTCTGGTCTTGGGAATATAAGGTAGTCTGGAAGGAGGCAGTGAGAACATTATATAAGCAAAATATGCCAGAATCCAGCTCTGGAACAGAACTGTAAAACCTTGCCCATACGAACAGTTTAGCTAAATGAGGGCACTGTCTGTCACAGGTTGTTCTCTAAGGGCTTGTAAGAGTGGAGCCCTCACCAGCAGCTATCATGTGTGCCTTGCTCTATGCAGACAGCACAAGGGTCAGAGAGAACCATTGGAGGGCTAAATCAGTCTTGACCATTTAAAGACTAGTTCAGCTAAAATTATGCTATTAAACAACAAATGCTATCTAAAGAAAGATTTATTTTTTGTTTGTTTCTGGAAGGCATTTTTTTGCTTTGTTTTGTGGTGTCCTTTTTCCTATGTGTACTATGAATTTTTGTTTGTTATAGCTACCGGATCTGAGACCTAACCTATGTGCTGTAATAATTAAAATGCCCTTGCAAACAGCTGTATAGTTCTGGATCCTTCTTTGAGTCATTTACTGCATATTATATTTTCCCTGAAATTGATCTAATGTCTCAAGCTGGTAACAAACTATCTGAACCTTCACCCTCATTCTTTTTCCAACTGTTTTCATTAACCAAAGCACAATGAATATGCATATGGATTGCAGAAGTCCTCTAGGCTATTGGCCTATTGTTTTCATAATCTTATTGTTAAAGGTCAAAACATCCTGCAATGCAACAGAGGTGAATGCATGGGGGAAATGAAAGTTTTTTAATATTCCTCAAAGGCTGGAAGTGGTGTACTTTTTTCATCTGGGGAGAACAAATTTTGAAAGCTAGTGTCGTGAGCAGATTTTATAGTGAACCTTTAATGCCAGCCAGGCAAGGTGCTATGGCATTTGCCTTGTTTGCTAGTTCCTCCCTGGTAAGAGCTGGCTGCAAAAGGACCCTTGTCCTTTCTAGTTACACTGAGGAAATCCCCCTCTCCCCAGAGACTGCAACACCGCCAGCATCCTCTGTCAGGATGCGACCTGCAGAGGGGCAGCGCTGCACAGCACAACTTGGGTAGCTGCCATGACAGGCTATCGCTCAAGGTCCTGGTGTCTCCCACACTGACTTTTATGAGAAGAGGAAAAGACTCAGCGGGAGAAAACAGACAAAAGAGAGAATGAGAGGTCAAATATTTACAGCAGAGCTGTAAGACAAGGTCTGCAATCCCCAGGCAAATGGTCACAGGGTGGCAGGGAAAACAAAATAACACACAATAATTCACTGTAGATTGCTGTGCAGCACAGTATCAAATAGCATCATTTACAATGCTAATAATTCATGGGCAGTACAAGTTACGGTTTCCATTACTTTAGTTTTTTGCATCCAGTTACAGAAATAGGCTTTAAAACTTTCAGGAATTTAGATTCCAGATCACCATATGGGCTCTTGCCAAGTACTTTGTATAGGATTTCAAAAGGAAATGGATTGGAGATTTATAAATGCTTTTTTCCAAAAGGAAAAAGTATTAATTAAGATTTGTAATATCTGTAAACATTTCTAGGTAAGAGATTAAATTAATCTTTAGTTTTAGTTCACATAAATTAACAGGTAGATATATATCTGATGCATGAAAGCTGTATACATCCTTTGATTTTGTTGCCTTACAAAATTTCAATCACATTTTTTAAGGATTTTAAAGAGAATAAAGCTACAAATTCTTTCTCCCAGAAAAGAAAATAAAAAATCTTGCGTCTTTATATTTGAAAGCAAGAAGTCCTCTGCTGGTTTTCAATCCAAAGAAACAAAAGTAAATTCTTATCCAACAAACCAAAGACTGGACTCTGGGAAAAAAAAGCTTTAAAACTTTTATACCCCTGAAGATATCCAAAACCCACTGCAAAATAAAGTAACTCTGATCTTTACAGTGATTATTTCATCTTCTCATATAGAATGTATACCTAGACCTAGTGATCAAGATTCATGATCACCATTGTGCAACGGAATTTGTAGGAAAAGGTGCCTCCAGGCTCAGAAAGCTTGTCACTAACTAGGACTGAGCTGGATGAGGATCCCACACAAATCCAACCCAATGGGCACCAACTGCTGAGCAACTTTGATTTTAATATTTAGCTCATCTGGAGAAATGACTGGAATTCAAGGCCATGGTGTTATGGAAGGAAACTTTTTGTCTCTAAATGAGCTGTGGAAACCGAAACTAAGTTATCACTGGAAAGCAAAAAATAAGAAAATGCCTCTTTTTGTTTACAAAGGGATTTGAGTCTTCTTCTAAAGCACTTGGACACTGCAGCAGGATGGAAAGATTTTGAATGGAAGTGGTACTCAGGGCTGGTGGTACCTCCTGTCAGGCTAAGTGTGAATCTTCCTCAAAGAAATGCTAACCAAGAAATCTCTCCTCTCCTCTCCACATCAGAAGTGTCAAGGTAATTTGTCACCTCTATGAAAGTAAAGAGAAACTCTCCTTACCACCACAGACTGAATTGTGTCAGACACTGTGGTATGATTTTGACTTATCTGTATTCTGTCCTGATTCTTGAAGATGAAAGAAAAAAAGAAAGTGCAATCGTTAGCAGTTTTGCTTCATTAGCCACACTTGGAGGATTTTAAACTGACCTCTTAGACACAAAATGCTTTTCATAAAGGATAGGAAGATGCATTCCCTTTAACAGCTCAGTCAGGGCTTCAACAGTTTTTTGATGACTGATATTCTGGGTACTAAAAAAAAAAACCAAACAAAAAAAACCACAAAAAGTGTAGTCTGATAACTGATTTCTTTGAGGGGTAACATTTGCTCTGAAATTCAAACTTTGGGAACAAATTCATATTTTGGAAAAACTATGCAGTTGACTTAATTAAGTTAAAACCCACCCAGCTCTGTTTTGGAAAAAAATATGTTACATAGTGCTGATTTTATAACATTTTTCAAATAGATAATTTTAAAAAATGAATGGAACTTTATGAAAGAATCAAGACACCACAAAACTGGATCTAATATGGGTTCTTTAAAAATAATTACAGGTAGAATTTGCAAGTTTTCACACAGCTCAGCTAAAAATACCTGCTACATACCAACACCCCATTATTTCAGGTAAAACAATCAAAACTCAACACTCTCAGAGGAAGAATTTAACGTTTGTTATTAAAAGAGATAAGTGTTGAAACTCACATACACAACCTTTCCAGCTAAAACCAACAGAACAGTTTACCTCCTCCCAATTCCATCAGCAACCTCTGCTTTTAACTGACTGAAATTATTGTTTTGCAAAACTCATTATTTTGTAAGTTAGCTTTAAAAGTAATATTATGTTCTGTCTTTGCAGTACTGTGGCTGTACTAGCAAATTAACTAAAGCAAGAGCTCAGATCTGAGTCCTCTAGCTTGATCATCTATTGATAGAAGAGCCCTGGCAGGCTTTTAAATGAAACAAATATTGCTCTCCCAAACAACTTCTGTGCAAGATTGAGGAATGAGCACATGCAAGAGACCATTCCCGGTAATTATTTTGCCAGCCACCACTCTCTTCTGGAGGCTAACAGAGTTTAATTGTATGGATACAGACCATTTCACGCCAGCTGGCCTTGCTGCCAGACACTAGGTTTCAGCCTGTTTAGTTTATTGGTCAGACTAGCAAACTCGTTAGACTACATCGGTGAAAACATTAATACTGCTATGTGAGCTAAAACCTTCCTGACTGAAGATAAAAAAAAGACACGTAAGAATACTTTTCTTCAAAACCCTCTTTCTTTTCAGTGTGTTGGTGACAGACTGAACCTTGTCAGACCCTTACAAAAAGTATTCCTGAAATAAAGGTGCCTCTACTGTTTGCCTTAGAAAGAAAAATCTTTTTAAAAAGCAAGAAAATCTGAAAAACCATCAAAAATAGGTTTAAAAGCAGTAACATTTTAACAGACTCTGGATTTTTAAACCCAATGGGTAAATTAACAGAAGTCTCCCAAAAGTAAAAATGTTCCTGTCACATCTGTTGTTTACAGTGACAGATCCTAACCTATATCTGCAAGAAGTTCAGGAGAAAATTCCCAGTACGTGTGGGGGAGGATGTCTTGGAAGTATGTTTGTCCCCACCCCTGTGTCCCACCAAGAGCATACCACAGGACCCAGGATCTCGCTGGGAGCAGGTCAGCCTGTGCATGTCTCTGCAGAAACTCTCACCAGCCCCAGACTTTCAGCTGTGCTCCGTGCCGTGGTCCAGACTGATGTACAGCTCTTAATCATAGAATCACAGAATAGTTTGGGTTGGAAGGGACTTTTAAAGGTCATCTAGTCCAACACCTCCTGCAACGAGCAGGGACATCTTCAAATACATCAGGTTGTTCAGAGCCCCATCCAACCTGACCTTGAACATTTCCAGGGGTGAGGCATCTTAATTCCCTGTTTTAGAAGAGGGACTGAGGACAGTACATGTTGCACATTTCTTCCGCCTACACATAGAAAGGGACTTTCTGCACCTGGATAAAGATCCATTTTACGCTGCTCAGCACTTTCCCTTGCTTTGAATGGAAATAACTAGCAAATAACAAAGCAGTAAAGTATTTGCTGCTTCTGTAACCACTAAGAATCAACAGTATTAGCTCCCATTCTGATACTTATACTTGTTTATCTGCACTGGGAGGAAATAACTCATTTTCAGAAAGAATCATACAAAAGTTAACAACAAAGGTTACAGATGACACTGCTTTTCATCAAGAAAATATTGCAATCTAAAAGTCTCATACGCTGCTTTCTGCAAATAATTATAAGGGCAGATAAGCACTCAGCTATGTATTTTTCTACACATATATATATATATATATATATATATTTAAAAACACACCCACACCCCCCTATATAGCTTCTCATGCACGTACTCTATATATACAGGTACAAGTATACACATACCATATACATACACTATGGAGATATATATAAAAATACATATATAATGCATAAGTGTATACATATATATATGATGCACAATTAGTGTATGCTATCAGTGCACAATTATATATGCATATATATGCACTAATTGCCATGTAATTAGATGTCTATTGATACTGGTGCTCACAGGTTAAAGAAAACATACATATTCAGCTAAGTACTTACTTCTAAATGGATATTTTCCAGAAACCAGCCAACAGCAAGTGACAAGATCAAAAATGCAGCTGCAGTCATGCAAGCTTATTTTGAAATAATAAGCCAATTAATAAAAAGTAGGAATTACATATTACCTGTCCACAAAATTTATCAACATTTTCATATCTTACATGACAGTCAAGCTACACACTTTTAAGCTTATTTACATATTTCTCATCATATACATATTTGAGAGAAATATTCCAAATAAAAATATCCTGATATGTATTATATATATGTTAGCTTTATGAAGCTTACAGGTTGTGTGGGTGATAGCAAAATTTGGCTTTAGAAACAAAAATAATTTATTTTCACAAAAACATACATGAAACAGAATGGTTTTCATTCTGCATTTAGATTGTACATACTGCAGGCAATAATTTTGATATTTGTTTTAAACCTGGTTGTTTTTCTAATTTGAATTTCACAGAACAGTAATTTCTTAAACAGGTAATGTAGGGAGACAGAAGTGAAAAGTGTTAGCTCTATAAACAAACTAAGTAAGCCACAATTAGGTTTGAATTCCTCTCACACCCTAGGGATTATGAAATAACAAATGAGAGACCTAAACTGAATAAGTGAAAATAAATAATCTAATAATGTATTGGTTAACTTGCTAACAACATTTACCATTCAAAAGGATAATATGCCATGCTGAAACTGGCTAATTAATGATTGATGCTGCAACTTTTTAATCCTGACTGATTGATTTACCAGTGTTACAGCCTTTGTCATGCTTTATTCCTCTGTTGGGCTGGGGAAAAAGGTAACAGCAAGTTTCATAGAGACCCAGAATACAGCTCAGAAGAGTTTATTAAAGTTGGATTAAACATTTTCTTTCATATATATACATGTATATCTATGACAAGTAACATAAAAATTATAAAAATTAGTCTGTCATTGAATGAAAAACATTTAGCTCAGGTAACAAGCTGGACATTTCATATTTTTTTGTTTGGATCCATTAAAAATATTATGCTAGTTCAGCAACCTAAACTAAAACTCTTGAGAAATATTTCAACTAATATCAGTACTATCTGGACCAAGCATTCATTCTTCATGGAAAAAAACTCAGAAGTGATTATTAAAAATCTTTGCTGTTAACTAGCAGGAAAAAATAACTTTTATTCCATTATTTTCAACAACAGATGACTCCAGAAAAAAATCACAATTCCTGGATCTTCGTTTGTCTACTTTCTTTTGAAAAGAAGTTAACTTCTTGAAATTTCAAATCTTTACTGTGACTTACTATTTTAGCTTGAAGTCTAAGCTATCATTTCCATATCTAACTTTTCATATATTTTAAAATGTGGCTTTTACTCTTGCATTCACAAAAATTTACTGAAAGCATTAAATATGATGCTCTTTCTAAGGTAGTATTTGTTCCTTTCAAACCGGAAATTGAGATAAAATTGGGATTTAAAACACTGCAGAATTTCCAAATATCCTACTGCAAATTCCTGAAGAAATTACCTAAGTTCTGGAATTAATTTTGCAGAAGGAATATGGTAAGACAGGCAGCCATATATTTTTGTTTCATATGTGGTCGTCCTAGAATGAATGAAGAACATTTATTAGAAATTCAAACCCAGATGAGCAAAGACCATGATGAATACTGGTATTTTTAGTAATGTTTTCCCAATTTTTCTTTATATCCCAATCTGACTTTGACTATTTGTAGTGTTATTGACATTGTTATAGCATTACAGTTGTGTGTGTATGTGTAAAAAAATACATCGTATCATACATGTATAATACATAGCACGTTTTATTAAATGTAAAGTTCCTATTAATTAAATTATATACTTATCCTGTAGATAGAGTCATAAATATGCATATCTATTGATTATATACATCAGAAACAGAAATCGGATCAGTGGGTTTTGAGCCTTTTTTTTTCATTATTGGATATATTTCAGGTATTTGTGTATAATAAGAATGCTACTTTTCATATGTCTGTGCTTTCCAAACAGTTTAGAAGAACTATATTTAACGTCTCCATGTAAAAATAATTTTTTCTTCAGACAGCATGCACAAAAGTTCAGACTTGAAGAACAAAGACCAAAAGACCACTAAAAAACCCACCATTCTGAGAAATCCTGAACAATGAGCTTTAGAACGTATAAAAAAAATAACCACACAACAACTTGGTAAATCTTTTTCTGAAATGCTGAAAATAACTTTCTGATATTCCTGAATCCCAGTATTCAAACCCTGAAAATGTCTGTCTGTAAAAAGAGTGGATATGAAAACTGTGGGCTGATAATTCTATATTTGCAACTCAGAGCAGGATAATAAAGAAAATGTTCTTAGCACAGAACTGCTGGAAGGTGTTCAGTGGTTTGGTGTGTGGACAGCCACAAGCAAGAAGTTGCAGAAAAGTGCCAATCAAGAAACCGGAGAAGCCCAATAAAATGCATTTCTATAGCATACCCATATGTTATGTCTCATCAATATCAAGTTTTATTTATAGTAATTGTTTGAAGATCATGGTAGGGGGGGTGTCTATAAGTTACAGAGGTAAGTATATCAAGCATTTATTTAGTTGTACAGTAGAATGTGTTTGAAATCTTTAAGGTTCCTGGCTCCACTGTAAGTCCAGCTTCTCTTTTGGACCATGCTTCTTACAACCAGTACAGACACATCTTCAGAATAATAAGGGCACAGCTGCCTTTTGTACAATGTAAGAGTTGGCTCAGAGCTTGATTCTGATCTGAATAAAAAAGGGGGGTGGTGGGGTGGTGGGTGGTGAGGGGGTTGGATGGGCAGGGGGAATGAGTGAAGTGCCAAAGCAGTGGCTGAAATAGACTGATTCCTGCTCACGGCTCTGTATTTTGTATTATATGTATTAACACCCTATTCTGTTGAGTGTGAGTAAGTATTCCTGCTATCAGATCAGTTAAGAAATGTTTGTGGTTAAGCTGATTGTAAAATAATTAATATAATCATTAAGGATTGAAATGGAGGCTATGGTCAGATGTTACAATAATTCCACATTTACTGAACTACATCAAAACTGCTGAAGTCACATGGGAAAAGTAGTCAACTGCGTAAAATTTGTCTAGGAAAATGTGTGATGATAACTTTGAGTAGACAGATTTCTTGCATTGGCATGATTGCCCTGGTGGCACATTCTGCCGCCAGTATCTTTTTCCTGTCTTGCTTGTTCCTCTTCCATTTTCTAAGCACAGAACCTGCAAGGAGATGCTGGCCCATGCTATCTCCCCCTTAGCCAGAACCACTTCTCAGAGTTGGGCCTTTCTTCACCCGCCACCATGTTCTCTGAGCTAGAACCATTACTCAGAATGACCTTTTCATCCTGGTATTCAAACCACTCATACGACTTTTCAAAGACACTTAAGAACTCCTTTTATTTTTATTTCAGACTCTGTCTCTTGGCCATACTGACACTGAAGAGCTTTATTCACTGCCACCAAATGGCAACCTGAATTACACCTCAGATGTGAGCTGATCCTGACAGAGAGTTAGGATGCTAACTGCTCCAAGACTGACTGCACTCTGCAATTTATATTTGCCGTGTCCCCACACTGGACTGCTACAGAAGCAGCGAACCTGTCTGAAAGAGAGGGAGGCAGTCCAGTCATCATATATATCACTATCATATAGATATCATATAGATATCTTATAGTTATCATATAGATAACACTATCATATAGTGTTGTCTCATGTGGAGACAACACTAGTCTCCACTATTTGCTTGCTGAAGTCTCAGCCACTATGAGTGAAGCCAAACTGCTACGTGTACTATAAACTATAGCTAAGACAGAGAGCAAACTGGAGGAGGTTTGTGATAGAATGGGTGACTGCAAAGAAAAAGGATATGATCTTGGAAGGGGAAATGTGAACACCCAACTGAATAATGTATATTTTGTGATTGTGTAGGACCTACTTTGAAAATGCCGTCCTTGCTGCAGAAGGAGCAGGAGCTGTTGTAAATATTGCTGATGCTCACAGCTGATTCTAGCAAGTGCAATATTGGTAATTAGTGCTCTGCAAAGCTGACCTGTTCTCAGAGTTTTGTTTTGCTTTTTAAGTTTTCAGGAAAGTTTTGCTCTTCTTTTTAATTTGCTTGACTTCTTTACCTCAGTATTTCTAGAGGAACAGAACTGTTAGCAGGGCTGGGAAAATGAAAGACTGGGATGTCAAGGAGTCTAGAAAGTCAGGAAAGGTTGCAGATAGCAAAAAGCAAAGATAGGAATAGGAGATAGAGCCTATAATGCATATTTCAAATTAATAAGCACACATGCTCACAAAATGCAATCAGGACTTTTGCACAAAATTTTCACTAGAGTATCAAACATGAGTTAGCTTTCCTGGGTGACATGGCAGAAATGAGGAAAAAATGTAATATACACTGCTCTTTGCATTTGTCGTCTTCTCACTGAAAATTCAACTACGCAGTCTTCCATGCTCTAGAAAATACTGTGGAGGTCATCCTAGATGTGATGCCATTTACAGACACTGCTGAGAATTATGCTCTATAAGCACCTCTTTCACTTCAGAAACTGGAAATGGAGAAATATGCAAACTTTATTTTACTTTCCTCTTTATGGAAGACTTTGGACAGTAACAGACAGTAGAGAGATGAAGTAAGCTTAAGAAGGCAGGACTAGCCCTATCACCGTATGGGACTAGCAACACCTCGGTGAGACCTGATGGAATGTGAAGGTAATTTTATTTTATAAAAACACTGAAACAAAACTGATTTCATGCACTCAGTTACACTGTCACACTCACATTCTCACAAGCACCAAGAAGGTGACTGCCCATGCTGCAGGCACCAAGACATTCAACCCCAACACGTATGCTCAGGTTTCCCTGTGACTGCAGGGGGAACAGCTCTTGTGTCCGCCTGTTGTTTTCTGGGTCTTGCTTAGGTGTGCAATCCTGTGCTAGTTTTAGGTCTGCCTTTTGTACCCTTGCGTGGGCTGACCATGATTACAGGTTTTTTGTATCTCCATCTGCCCCAGTCAGGGAGTCATCAGGATTTACTCACTGTCCTTTGTCCACTTATCTAAGTGTATTTTGGCTCCTACCCTGTTCTCTGTCTTCCTTACATCACCTTCTAATGGCTTGAATCTGTTTAGTATCAGCTTATGCTTTTCCTTGCTTTAGCTTGCCTTTTCCTTAGGCTCTTATTTTCAGAGCGGAGTGTCCTGAGAAGCAGCACATAGATGTGCCAGCATCTTGGTGACCTCCCATTCAATATGTCATTGGGACCTCACCTGCTCACAGCCCTTTTCCTGCCTTCTGTTCCTTCTGGTGCTTCCCTAGCCAGACAATTCCCTTCCTTCTTCATTCAAACTGGTTTTAAGTTTTCTATGACAATTTTATAGATTAACTTGTATTGTTTCACAAACCCTTTTGTAATTTTTGGATGTATCAGCAGACACAGAAATAGTGTAAAGAACAGGTACTGACTTGAGCTCTAGAACTTTTTGTGATTACTAGAAGACTCACTGCAGTTACTTGCAGACCAGTATTGGCTACTTCACTTTCCTTTTTCCACAGTTAAAATGGTTGAAACACTGAGTGAAGCTGGATTATATCAGAGGACTTTTTTAGCCTGTCCTGAGTAATTTGTTTCTTGTTACAGTTAATAATAAAAGAGCTACAATCTAAAATTACCTCAGGTATGCAATCCCCACCCTTTTGGCACAGTAGTGATTACTCAGTAAGTTACTTTTAAACCAGCCATGTGTGGAATGACATGGACAACAACAGAGAAAAAAACCTGAGAACTGGAAACATCATAGTTCTGAATTGTCTAACTTAGAAAAAGCCCCTAGATTTATTTCAAATCTTGTTTGAAGTTTTCCTTCATGCAAAATCTTCCTTGAGATGTAGTATAAGGGAGCTTTTAACTTAACATCTTTGACATGGAACTAACCTTTATCGGAATTTTATAATTCACCAAATTGGCAGTGAAAATGTCTACCAATTCAGCAAGCAGTAGCTATGGAGTTGTACTGTTTGTGTTTCACTGACAGAGTTATGCATTAAGTATAATTTATACATGTTGTTCAAAAATCTATGTACAGAGCCAGAGGTTATCTGGCAAAGCTCCTGATGAACTTGTTTTATGTTAAGAGCTGCCAGAGTAGCAACCATTAAATGCAATAATTGATGTGCTAGATTCTCAGAATTTACAAAACGATGCTTTACTTCCAAATGTCCCTACAATCTTCTTACTTTCTTTGGTATTGATCATCAGTCTCCATGCTTCATATCAAAATTAACCAGTAGCCCACATATTTCTGATTAAACCACTTATATTTTGATCTCTCCCTTACCTACTTCTCCCTTACACATCTTTTTTCAGACCTGGCTTCCTCACAGTCCTTTTTTACAGAAAGGTCCATTAGAAATCTAATGCAGAGACCGATGGTGAAGGCTGTGAGTACTGCTTTAAAGTCTAAACACCTCATCACTTCAATAATGTGGTTAGCTTTTGAAGCTTTATTAGGCCTGAGACACAAAGTCTGATCACTTTCACAGTTTTCCCACTTGGCAGCCATTGACTGTTAACACATCATTGAAACAGTTATTAAGAAGGTTTTGTTTTATGGGTTTAAACACTTTTCAACATACTAGGAGTGGGAGTATAATTATAGATTAAAGGAGCTCAGCTACTTTTTTACTGAAAAATTTTGTCTCCGTTTGATGAGTTCTTCCTGCAATAATGACCTTCAGCAACATCACCTGAATTTTAAAGTATTTAAATGACAGACCAGAAAATGTGTTTGAATAACAAAAGGTTGATTAGGGTTCTATCAGAAAGTAATAAACAGGTATTAAAAATGGAATATTTCAGCCATTAATGGCCACCTGTTAGCCATATATTATAATGGCTGACAGATATAAAATATTTATGAAAATGGTCTTTTAAGGCTTCTTGGACAACTTTATTCTCCTCAACATTTAAACAATTGTGATTTAAATTTGCGGAATAAGTTTAATATTAAAGAAAAGAAAAAAAAAAGAGAAAAAGGGAATTGAAGGCTAACCACAGAAACATGCAGTATCTGAGAGTTTTTTAGCCACTTTCACCGCCATTGATACAGACTAAGAACCAAACCAGAAAATCTCCCTTGGTGTTATTTGTCACAACTGCACTGGAGCTGGTGAATTTATGCCCACTGGCTTTAGGTTTTGGATCCCAACTGTATAGCTCTTCTTACTCCATTTTTCTCCATCCTCATATCCCATTCCTCCCAACACTGCCTCTTACATGTTGCCGCTCACAATGAAAAGCAGTGATGGACTGAATTCCTCAGACATCAGCACCTGAATGTTTTTTGCTCCTCAGAGGAACTGAAGACAGGATCAGGACAAGGATATATTCCCTTCATATTCTATATGAAACACTACAGTGATAGGAAATGTAACACCACCAATGAAATTAAACATAATGTACACGATGCTTTTTCTATCATGAATATTTTACACAACGCTTTTTTCAGATTCAAACTTCAATATTTTTTTGCTAATGTCAAGTAAAATATATCTATTGGTAATAGCATTAGATTGGGTGAGACAGCACCCAGGCCATAAAGGGCAGCTTAAATTTATACTATTCCATAATAACTAGATTAAAGAAACATAGCAATTGTTAACATCCAAAACCTTTTCTGCATGTGGGAGTGGAGAAACAGTAAGGCTCAAGTCTACATATTGGGGTCAATAACCCTATTTGCCTTACCGTAGTTTCAGTGCATAGATATTGTGGTTTATAGTTAATGCTGTAGGAGTGAAAATGAGCAATGAAATGGAGATGACTAACATAATCTACAAAAATTTGCAGATAGTATAAATACTTGGTAAAAAGTATAGATCTTATAACTACTTCCCTATAGAGAGTGGAAATGGTATACCTCTCAGAATTTCTGTAAAAAAAGTTTTATTTTCTCAACAGTCTTAAATTTAAACTTTTCCAAGACAGTAATATCTCTACATATATCTCAAAGAGTAATATCTCAAAAAAATAAAGTTTATTGAAAGTGTAGCATGGCTCATTCCCCATGTCATAATATTCACTAAGATGGGTGAAAAATTAGAAAGCAAGCAAATTTATTTTTTTTTTTTTTAATGTTTCACTCATGGTAGTGTGCTGCTGAGTCTTACTTCTTCCAAACTGCAAACTAATTTTCTTCAGAAAATTATCTTTCTTCAGAAGGTAAGCAGGGATATTCAAAGTCGTTTAAGAAAACACAAAACTTTTAGAATATGGATTACCTTGTCTTCTATAACCAACATGTTAAATATGATAAAATTAAACCTATCATTGTCATATAATTCTATTTTGAAACGTAAATCAATATTTGGTGTTGAAGACATTGAACTGCTCAACACCTTCTAGTCCAAGTGTTGTGCGAGGGTAACAGCTTTACCAAGTTCCCATGGATACTCATAACGCATGAAGGCCCAAAGGTCAACGGGTCATGAGAATAAAGAGTTACCAACCTGAAGAGTACGGCAGCTGCCTCTGTGAGCAAGTTCCCAAGAACAGCCATGGCGCATGACTGGTTGAAGGTCATCAGGGCATGAGAATTTGGGAGGTTCCTGCACAGTGAAGTCCACCCCTAGAGTCCACCATCTCTACTCTCCCTAGGGCTTATGTAACCATGTATTACAACTAGATTAGCTCTTCAACATTAGAATGTCAACAAAGACTCAACATAACACTGTTGCTTGGAAATGACACATCTTGAAAAATAAAAGATCTAATGTATGGTTATCATGCAAACAATTTCTCTAAAATGAATAACATAATTTTCACAATGTATATTTTTCAAAAGAAATACATTTAATAAGCTTCAGGATGCATAACCTCTCAAGGCATCACTGAACACCCAAACATTTCTTGCTTTTGCAAGAAAAATAAACAATCAACAACAAAATTCTTGTAAAGCAGAAACATTTTTTCTCTCCATAATAATTTTCTTCATTGTTTGTTCATATAGCAAGTATATCTGAAATACTTGAAAATTTTACCAAGAGTTAAAGTTTAATTTGCAGAATTTGGAAAATAGTTCAGGTGAGAGAGTTGAAGTTGCTGAAATATACATTCATATATTTATTCTTAGTTTCAGGATAAAAACATAATATGTAGTATTTTACATTAATGTCTTACAAAAATGTAGAAAATATAGCCATGAATAAATAAGTAAGCAAAAATTTATTTCTGAGAATGTGTCAGAGTGAATGTGCTGTGAAACTTACAGGTATACAACTAACTTGGATGCCATATAAAATGGAAGAATTAGAAATATAAGAACTTAATTTGAAGGCAAGAGCTTTTGGGGGATTATGAAAACGAAATCATGAAAACATTCCTTTTACTAAAGAGAATGCAACAGGCATTGGTAGTATATTTAATAGATGTCATATAGATGGGGTCTGTTTACCTATTTTAAAAAATCCAACACCACAGCATTACTTAGGTTTTGTATATGGCTCTGGTTTGGTGATGGGTGGTGGTCAGAAAAGAAGCAAGGAACATAATATTTTCCTTAGTGGGATATTCTTAAACAAAACACAATCAAGCAGCATTTTTGCTTACTTTCCTTCAAGACTCTTTGTAAAACAGAGAAACAGAGAAGATACAAAAATTGTTGTATACTTTTGAAAATTAAATTGAATTGCATTATTATTCCAAGAATTTTTTCACTATCACATTTTCAAAGAGCACGAGATTTTTTCATACTTTTTGAAGACATAAACAGTAGTAAGTATTTAAAAGGATGAAAATTAAAAACATTACAGAGAAAATACATTACAGTGCAACAGGTCTTTCATTACTTGTCTTTGGATCTGAATTATTCTTATTTTGTTTTAGTAAGCATTCTTATTAATGCAGCTACTAAAATTCTTTCATAAAAATACGGAGACAAATATGTATGAGTTTAAGGTGAAAAAATACTTCCCTTTTGCATTTAGTAGGCAGACATTCCCAAGTTCAATGCTTTTCCCGAAAATAAAGCGAATTTAAAAAAATAAATTATCAGTTAAAATATTCACTTACTTTTATTGTCTCTCACAGGTTTTGGATGTCTATCATATAAGATAAAAAAAAATAATGTGGACTTCTGTTTTCATCACTTAAGTCCAATCAAGTTTACAAATTAGAAGTGAACTGTTCCTACTACAGTTATTGAGCACTAGGAATAAATATCTGTTTTGATACAGTAATGAAGTGGGGAAGGAGAAGACAACTACAGGATTGAACTAGGCTTGGCAGAAGAAAGAAGAGGTCAGGAAAGAATGATGATATTTTACAAGTAAAAATTAGATTTAAAAATCAACTGAAAAATATTTTTCATTAACTAAAACCTGAACATCCAAATCTTAATCTTGACTTCTTATTAACAAATCCTTTAGAACCACTATTTTCCCAAGAGTCAGAGACTGAAGACTGGTGTCTCTGTCTGCGACGTCACTTACATACCAGGGCATGCCACAAAATTTCCTGCATCACAAGACCTGGTTCTCAGATCATACGTATGTCACAGCACGTGGCAAGGATGCTTTGTTTTCCTTTCTAAAAAAAAAACCAACAGATCATGTGGTAAAGACCCTACTGCTTTATGTAGGTTTTATCCACATAGCGTCAGAACATAGCTGGACTGCATCTGAGGTGAAGACAGCTGAAGCTGGGACCCGGCAACACTCCTGAATCCTGCAATACATATTTATCTTCTCATAATGTCAATACAGTTACAGTTAATAAGCTTGGATTCTGTTTTTTGGCTGTAAACCTGGATTATGGCCAACCACCATGCCAAAGGTAACGTACAAATGACATGCAGTAAGTTTCTGCCACTTAGACTGCATCACACTGTTTGCTTTGGTTCCTTACAGAGAATCCTAGATCTCTCAGTTGAGCATCAGCACTTTTGCCCACTGCATTTCTCATTTTGGTGATAACCTCCTCAATAATTAGATATATCAGAATCAATTATGATATCTTTAAAGCCTCACACTATTGGCATTTTGGACACATTATCCAGTTATCTTGTAATTAGGAAAGAATTCACTTTCCATTGAGGAACAAATCCCCCCATTCTTTGTTGTCAGAAACTCAGCAGAAAATGTACTTTACAAAACTACGCATTTCAAGTAAAGCAGAACTGCAACTAGATTTAAATGCTTACTAGCTTTTGCTTCCAGGGCTAGAAAACTTAGTCTGCCCAGTAATTCATATTTTTTTATAAATATTGAACATTCAAACTACACATTTTTTCATACCTTTTCTCATGTATCAAAGCCCCATTGTTAGTAAAACCATCTTGGCTGACGTCATTCATAATAAACCAGCGCCAATTACTGTAGGAGGTCTTGACACTAACAGAAGTCCTCAAAGTTTGTTTCAAAATTTCCCCATTACACTTTATAATTTTAATAACAGCATAAGCAGACTCCCTAGGAAAAGGGTTCAGATTTGCCTAGACTAGTTGTTAGGACATTTAGCTTAGGTCTTTCAAAATTACCAATGTGAACAACTGGGAAAAAAACTTCATGAAGAAGTAGCAGTCTTATTCCTCTTTCCTACAGCAACTCTTGGTGAATCGCAGACTTTTTTTTATCTTTTCTGTGAACACTCTCATAACACCAGACTGAAACTACACGTAGGGAAAGGGAGAAGATGCTTGTGATGGAGGGCTTCAAATACACATGGATGCTTGTGAAGGGGAAAAAAGCGGAGTTAGCTGTCAAGGCCTGGAGTACTGTACTCCACTGCAGGAGTTTTCCTCTCATTGCTCAAGGCCGCCTCTCCCAAAAGAGAGCTGTTGGAGATGCCTCAGCCAGCTGGGGAGCTCTTAGCGAAAAGCTGGAAGAGGCATCAGTGAAGGCTCTCCAACCTTTCCTTGTGAGCTGCTCTTAAACTAAGGCTCTCCAGGCTGGTGTGTGCATGTCTGAGTCACGTTGCAGCTGCATTGCAACCATTTCCATTCCTGGCAATGTACCACGTTGATCTTGACCCCAACACACAGATCTGACTGCTTGGCCTGGCCTGGCCTTCGACCTCAGCACCCTGGGCTCACTCTGGTTCCTGTCTCTAGCCCTGATCCTGACCCTCACCTGCAGGCCGACTCCCTGGCTGGACCTCGGGCCTCCCTGTCATCACAGCTGTGCGGGGCAGACACACTGCTCTGGGCCAGTCCTGGTCACCATCCCCATCCCAGCCCTGCTCCCTCACTGGGTGCAGTGGCATGGGGATATCGTTATGGAGGCCCCAGACCTGCTGGTTCTGTGGCCAGCCTTGGCTCCTGGTTCTCTCCCTTGGCTGCACCCTAACCATAAAACCTGTTAGGAAAATAAATGAGGGAGCACATCTTTTAACAACAGAAAATTACCATTTTGGGTGTTTCGGGTAACCTAAAAGTGGAACAGCGCACCCCACCTCAGTGGTGTTACTCTGCTGATGGCCAGATGACTTTCTTACTTCTCAAGGACCAAGGCCATTGCATACAATATTGCCTTGAGAATCCAAGGCAGCACTTTGGAAAAAGACTTCAGGTGGACATAGCAGTTCTTGGTATTGGTCCTGTTAAACCACAGGTGATCTCAGAGCCAAACGCAGCTTTTATTTACCATCATTGTTTACTCTATATTGAACAGAAAATCTGGTAAGGATACGTCCACTTGAGTTTAAGAGGGAAATAAAATTTGTCACATGACAGCCGACTCAAGAGTCAGTGTCACTTGAATACAGAAATTTTAAGTACCTAATATATTTTGTATCCTTTACAGTTTCACTTCATTCAATAGCAAAGCTTGTAAAGGCCTAAATGTCTGCAAGTATCCACAATCTCTGGAATTTCATGGTACCTTTTATTTTGTAAAAATAATCTCAGAAAAAAATACTCCTACAGTTTAGACACCTTCTAAAGTTAATCAATCATAGCCTAACTAGAAGATTCTTTCTCTGCTGTCATATATGTATGATATGTATTCAACATTAATGAAGAATATTGATTATGTCATTAAGCTGAGAAGTCTCTTGGACAGGCAATGAAAATAACACTTCTCTAAATTAATTTCTGTGTGTGAAAATTTTTTATAACATGATCTGTAAGATTCAAAAATAAGGATTTTCTTCTTTATTTCAACCTGAATTACTACAGCTAATTCTGTTCTTTTCATAATTTTAAGCTCAATAAATGCCATTTATGAGTTGGGACTGCCCAAATATCTGCCTGCAGTCATCAGTAAGCTTTAACTCTTTTCTGAAGAGAGTCTTCCTGAAAATTAGATTTGAAAGGTGATACTGTTTGTGCAAATGTATGACTGTCGATCATGCTGTTTCTCTGAATACCCTATTCCTAATCCATAATCACAAACTGACAGCATTCTTCTGTGGCTGTACTTCTCCATCTGAAGAAGTAGTTGCTGTTTTAATATATAATATCAAGTCATAGACAGACAAATTTATTCACAGTATGACTGTCATAAGCCAGCTCCTACTTTATGAAAATTATCACCAGGATAGTAGAGAATATCTTTGCATACAAGACAAGTATTACAAACTGTGTACGGTTTAGTAAGTTTTAAGAATGTGTTTTGGAAATGCGATCGCAATTTAGTTCTGCTTCTGGAAGAGGTTCTTAAGGCCAGTAAGGGACTATATATTCCAGGAAAGCCAGAAATCTCATTTTTCTCCTATGAGGTAGCTAGTAATATTCTTCAGAGGGAGGAAGACTTGTCTTATATTAAAGTGTGCAATCTCCTTGCAATATACACTTCAACTTTCTGGTCACCATTTTTCTTTTGCTGTGCATGATATGGAATGGAAGAATCACTACTAGTCTCAAAATTGTTTTCCAAACAACGTTTCAGATTTCCTGGAAGTATATTGTAGGTGCTTGGACCTGCACCTGACCAATACTCCTCTGAAGCATTTCTACTGCTCCGTACAATGGTAGTATAGGCTCTTTCAACAAGGAATACTTCAGCTGAGAAGAAAGGATCATACTTTCCATAAACCCAGGAATGGGTTAAATTAAAACTGAAAAGCAGAGAAATGAAAAAAGAGGTATATAAAATAAATAAATAAATAAATAAATAAATAAATAGGTAATAATCTATTTATTCTCCCCTTGAGAGACAGAGAGAATTGGATAGACTGCAGACTTTGGATACCTAAAGACGAATAGTCAAAGCTGTGCGGCCTGTGGTTGCCCCCTATGATACCAGGGGTTGGCTTGCCATGAACGTCTATACTTCCCATCAGCACCCAACTACAAAATAGCATCTTCCTCCAAGAGACTTGTAACAACTATCTACCTGAGAGCCTCTTGCATGCATGATTCCCTTCCTTGATTCCATACCTGGCTTAATGACTAGTATGAAGAATGAAGTTCTCTATTTCACATAAGCTGACACGTCCCATCCCTGTCAAGCTGTTGGTAGCTTTCACCTTTCCTTATGCCAGATCCTTTGGTTTTATCACATCCTGAAGTCCTCTTCTACTGCCAGCTTACAGAAGCAATATGAAAACTTTCAGCAATAAGTTTGTGGGTATCTTAAATGCTCTTCCCTCCCCCCGCCCCTCAATGTTATTTCCCTTCAGCCAAGTTACTAGGATATTTTGTAATATAAAATAGATAGGGAATATTCTTTTGGCTTCCACCACCACCTAGTGCAGTGCAGTGTAACAATCAAGTAAAAGAACCAGGGTGCTGACTGGCTGAAGGCAAACAGGGTCCTTTTGCTGGCATCAAGTCTGTCTTGAATTCTCAGAAAATATGAAGAAAAGAAACAGGAGTACTAAGTGCCTACCTCAGGAAGGAAAGCTACCTTCTACAGAATGTAGAGTAGCAATTCTAAGGACCTGACCAGATTGTGGGATTACCACCAAGGCAGAGTAGTTACTTCAAAGTGCTGTTGGTAACAAACTACAGAAAATCAGTTTGCTCCACTGTGGCTAATTCTTGGGTCATTGGCAATAGCAATCGTATGCAAATTATGAAATAGGTGTTCAAAACAATGAAAAGGAGATTCATATCTCAGCTTCACCTGAGACAGAACAAAAGATGAATGCAAGAGATGCTTCTCTGTGCTGGTACTAAAGAATCTTGTCCCCAAGCATAGGCAGTATTAAGGCACTTCTTTAAAACTATTGATTGTTTAACTCCACGTTAAAAAATTTAATCAATTTTTTCACAGAGTTGCCTTCTGACATTGCTATTCTATGTATAGATTATACTTGAGCAATATCTAGAAGTAATAGACAGCTACTCACTAGAAGATTAAAACCTTTGTGTGCTTACCACTGGAGACTAGAGCAAGGAATGCACATATCTGGCTCTACATCAAGTGATCAAATATTTTATAGCTAACCAAGAACATTATGATTTTATAACACAAGCTTTCAGATTCCTTTTGCATTCAGTAATAAAGTAATTACTTTGTAACTGTCCTGAGCCAATTGTATTTCCTAATCTGTATATCTTTTAAATATATATCATTCTAGCTAAAGAAATTTGCATATTGAAGAATCTATTATGTAACTTACTGCCACAGCTAAACACAGGTAACAAGATGCATATTTTCTATCTGCTCTTTATTGTACTGTTTTCTGATATGCCTTTGTTAGCTTTCTGTTATAGAAAGAGAAAAGATGAGCTGATAACTTTCAAAATTATACAAAATGAAAATAAACAGACATATATTTGTAGTCTTCTATTCCATCACTGTTTTCTGTAAAATTCTATGGTTTTCATCCTGTAAAATCTCCATGAACAAAGAAAGAATTACCTTATTCACATTATATTTGTAAAGTGCTTCAAATTGTGGTAAACGTGGAAAATGTCTTTTGAACCAAAACTTCAAGTATGAATTCTTGGTATTCAATCTGAATGCCAGAGCCCTGACCTTTAACACTTCTTAGACCAAAAGGGGAACTACAACAAATATGTGTCAAGAGGTGATGACTCTTCTCTCTGTCATCTTAAGAAACATAGCAGTATCTGTGCCCTTCCAAGCTAAAGCAGTATTGCATCAATAACAAGTGATGTCCAGATGAAGAAAGCAAATCTTTAACTAATTAAGAATCAAGCTGTTTCATATTGTTCATTATTTGGTTAGCTTTTGTTTGGTGGATGCTATCAAGATCTTTCTCCTTCCTCAATTTTCTCATTTTGGAAACTGTAACTCAAAAACAATCACAAAAACCTACTTTTGATCATCATAATGTTTACAACTGAAACTTATCAGTTACTCTGTTAAGAATAAAAAAAAATACATCTGCTTTCAGTCTAGAGGGCTATTATGGAATATGGATGGCTAAGAGGTACACATAGAATACAGCCATGCTTGAACAAGCTGGTGAGGAAATATGTAAGAAAACTCCACCACTGGTTTAAAAAATGTGGAATCTAAGTCAGTTAAGAAATTTGTATAAATGAAATGCACATCTGAAATACATAATGTCACTATATTAATGTGGATAGCATATTTTCTTTTTTGCAAGGGTTATATGAAGCTACAGCAGTTTGGCATGCCTAACTAATTCAACCCCAATGCTGGTTTTTCTTTTTCCTAGAATAATGTCAAAGAAAGAAGAAAATAGTAAAAGCCAAATCATTGTTTTCTTCTTTACAATGTGCCAAGAAGTGCAACAAAAAGTACTTAAATGCTAATGCAGGAAAAAAATATAGTTAGTGAACTCTAATGGCTTTTCATTCAATTTTGATGAAGTTAGAGATAGGGTTCTGCTGCAAGAACACAATGGTTATTGCAACACAGAGAATTTATCAGCAAATGCAGAATATCAAGAACATGGTATCAAATCTTTTCTTTAAGACTACAAAGAAGCAGCTAACAAATCAACAGTGTTTATAAGCAGTTTACTGATAAATCCTGGAAATAAAATGATCTCTCGTCAGCTAAGCCTCTGATCTATGATTATTGTACAATCAAAACAGGTCTTCCATTTTCCCTGGGTATAACTGCATACAAACAAATTTGCAAAGATGACTGACTCTATTTTGAAAGAATAACAGTCTGCTATCATAAATCACACTGCAACTAAACCTTATAAGTCATTATAATTTGACTGCTGGTGGTAGAAGGGATAAGACACAAAACCTGTCATTTTAGGAGTGAAAGGGAGTAAAATAAGCTGAAATTGCACAGAATTACTGTCAGTCATGCAGCTACCACTACAGCCATTCTACTGTACTTGCAGAGCTTGGACAGTCTTTTCCTTTCGAGTGGTTAGTACATCCATCTAATCATAGTTTTCCTCCCAGGACAGCTCTCAAGTCTTTTTGCTGACAGTTATAAGGTTTCTTTGTCTGCTTCTAAGGAGACTTTCCAAAAGTGAGAAGCAGAGAATGGCTCACATAGTGTTGACAAATCAATGAAATCTGTATCAGGCCATTTAACCATCATATTCTGCCTGTATACGGAATTATATGTAAATATTTTGGCTATTTTATGAGCATAATCCCGTAATTCCCAGTGTTCTTGTCTATAAGAGCCCATCTATTATCCATGAAGTAGAAATTACATTATCAGTTGGTCTGCACTCATTCTAGGTTATAAATCTGTAAAATTCTACTACAGGCAATACTTAATGAATGAAATATTTAATGAACTCTATGAAAAGTGACAAGTTATCCAACACCACTCTCACATATGCGCATAACACATTAACTAACATTTTATATTAGAACGGCTGGACAGCTGAGATGCCATGTCTTGTTTCCTTTATACAATTATAGCTATAAACAATTATAGCAAGACCTTCATAATCACCAAATTAATGAAGATGTTTGAAATTTTATTAATGGATCATTTGCAAACTCTTTTTCTATAAAAAAAAAAGAAAGCTGAAATAATTTGCATTTTATGTCCCATTTTAATGCCATCATCCTGATGCTTAACATCCATATCAGTAAATTCAAGAATACTGCTGTCCTTCAGAATGTGGCTTAAATCTTCTTCCTAATGTGACTTCAAAAACATTAGAAAGAAGTTCATTATGGCTTCAAAACAATTTGCTACTATTTGAAAAGGAAGACACACACACAACGCGTCTCCAAACCCGACAGTCAAATGTCATAAAATGTTACCGGATCGGAAAGTCTCAACAGCTCGCGTTGCTCCTTTTCTTTGTACTGCAGCGCCCCCTGCAGGTCTAAAAGATCTTCTCTGTCTCCATAGCATTTTCCGTAGCTCTTTTGAGTGGAGCACCTTATCTGATAAACACTTCACTTCCAAAACCCCTGCCAATTGCAGAACGTTGTTTGACTCACAGAACAAACTTATAAAGCAGAAAACGGAAGGTAGAGGAAAAAACCTTTGATACATACTGTATCTTAGATGAGGAAGACTATATGCATAAGCCAGACGAATGAGCAGGGGTTCATGAAAACTAGTGTCCCAGCCTGCACTCTGTAGGTCTCAAGAGGTTTAAACTCGACAGGAATATGATGGTCCTCTAAAGCAATTTGAATCCAAAACCTCTGGCTTCAGTCTTAAATGAACTGTATGTTGTTACAATTTTTCTTAAATGAACACAATAAAAAAAATAAATGAAGTCTCTCAGGTTGATAGATTTTGTGAACTAACCGCTCCCACCGATATATGTTAAGCATGCCCCCAGACCACTGACTTTATGTGACTACAATTATACTGCAGAACATACTTTGAAAAATAATAGATGCCCGTCCCTCTTTGACAGGTTTCAGATAGGGAGCTCTGGAGCAATCGGAAAGATCCAGGAGGCAATGTGAACCTCTGAAACCCAGGTGGGGGCCTGATGGCCCTCAACAGCAGTTATGCTGGTGGGATTAGAGCGATTGCTGTTCCATCCCAAGTGCACTGTTAAAACTAGGTAATTTGAGGAATCTGTGGATTTTGTTCACAGACTAGTAGCTTGATTGAGGAAGCATGTCAAAAAAAGAGACAAAGCAGGGAGATTTCACAGTTGTCTGCAAATAATATTTGATTGTATTAGTTAAGTGTCATGTTTCCCACTGTATTAAACTCTGGAAGGATGTTAAGCAGAAGCTCCGTGAAGTAATTGCAACATATTCACAGCAGATAGGGCATTGCTGAGAATGCAGTGAGTGGATAGAAGTGTATATAGTGGTTTGCCCCATTTTTGTGGAATATACAGTTTCAATGTAGGGACACATGAAGCTTCAGAAACACTGG
>JAVJGJ010000014.1:96796038-96812475 GCA_035590215.1 Microhierax caerulescens
TCTGTAGGCCTGGTTCTTTGCCTGTCCTCCACTGAAAAATTGGAAATATGCAACTAAAAATTAATAAATTAATTCCTTTACTCTGTAAATTGTTTTCCCAAAGAAGATGCTTCTGTGTAACTAGTAATAGAGTAAATTAAGAGAACAGTAATTGTGGCAGGTTGACCGTGGCTGGTTGCTGGGTGCCCACCAGAGCTGCTCTGTCACTCCCCTCCTTCAGCTGGACAAGGGAGAAAAAATACAACAAAAGGCTCATGGGTCAAGGTAAGGACAGGGAGAGATCACTCAGCAATTACTGTCACAGGCAAAACAGACTGGGACTTGGAGAATTGGTTTAATTTGCTGCCAATCAAACCAGAGCAGAATGAGAAATAAAATTAAATCACCCCTCCCTTCTTCCCAGGTTCAACTTCACTCCCAGTGTTCTCTGCCTCCTCCCCACCAAGCAGTGCAGGGGGATGGGGAATGGGGGTTATGGTCAGTTCATCACGTGTTGTCTCTGCTGCTCATTCTTCTTCACACTCTTCCCTTGCTCCAGCCTGGGGTCCCACCCATGGGAGACAGTTAGTTCTCCATAAACTTCTCCAACGTGAGTCCTTCCCATGGGGTGCAGCCCCTCAGGAGCAGGCTGCTCCAGTGTGGGTCCCCCGTGGGGTCACAAGCCTGGCCAGAAAACCTGCTCCAGCCTGGGCTCCTCTCTCCACAGGGCCATCGATCCTGCCAGGAGCCTGCTCCAGCACAGGCTTCCCACAGGGTCACAGCCTCCTTCGCATCCACCTGCACTGGCATGGGGTCCTCCATGGCTTGCAGGGGAACCTCTGCTCCAGCACCTGGAGCACCTCCTCACCCTTCTTTTTCACTGACCTTGGTGTCTGCAAACTTGTTTCACACATTCTCTCTCCTCTCTTCTGCTGCAGTTCATGTTGTGCAGAATTTTTTTCCCCTTCTTAAATGTGTTGTCCCAGAGGCACCACCACCATCACTGATGGGCTGGGCCTTGGCCAGCAGCGGGTCCATCTCGGAGCCGTCTGGCATCGGCTCTGTGGGACATGGGGGAAGCTTCTGGCAGCTTCTTACAGAAGTCACCCCTGTAGCCCCGCCACTACAAAGCTTTGCCACACAAACCCAACAAAGTAGTTCAGTTTTAGCTGAAGCTATGTATACATACATTATAGATTATAAAAATGAATAAATAATATTTCAAAATACTTTTGTATTTACAAGTCACTCCTGCTTATTTTAAATCGATTTGGTCTTCAGCAGCACTGTGTTATTATTTTGTAAGAGTAGAAGAATGCATGCTAGCTCTAAGTCTTTGTAAACTTTTTCTTTCAAATATATAAATAGCTATTGCAGTTCAATTAATTAGTAGTGACTCATCTAGTTGGTCAAATCTATTTTTTTACTCATTAGACAGATTTTTGAATTGAAAACACAGGGCATTCATAAAACTAGATGACAGAAATCTCACTAAGGAAATGGCTGTAAACAGATTTAGCTCAACCTCTGTTTTAGCGATCTCAGTTTATAACATGAGGGATTACGGTGCAGCAATGGTGGTAAATATATATATATATATATATATATACACACTGAGATATACACTCTGAGATATAGATGAATATAAATGCACGTGCATACATATCTATGGGCATGTCCTTCAGTTCAGAGCTATTTAATACCTGCACTAGGCTGTATCACTACATTGAAAACCAAAATTTAAATGTTCATGTGGAATTTTACTCTCTTTAACCCTTCTGACAGTCACAGGTTCACTCAGGATGTGTACTTCAGAAACAGAGGAGTGTAAGATTTCGGAAAGGAAGGAGGGGGGCAGTTGTCACATGTAAGTACTTTCCTTAATTTCTGGCTTTTTCTGGGGTCACCTGCTTCATCTCCTTTTCTACTCACCTTTCTTTTATTCCTCTATTTCTTCCTTTCTTTTCAGACATCTTGCTGATCACTACTTCGCACACTTTTTCTTCTTGTCATTAATGGAGAAATGTTTATTAAAAGTGAAAGATAATAGGTCTTAAGATGGTAGATAAGGACACTATTACATCAATATTTTTCTTTAGATTCTAAACAGAGGTGGCCATTTCCTACACATACCTAGTACTCAAGGTTTTGTTGTATCTTGGGATCAAATTACACACCTTGGTAATTAGTGAGGTTTTTGGTATGACTTAGTCCTTGCAAACTAGATGCCAGCAAATCACTTACTTGGTCACAGTTCATTTTTTAGTATTGGTCAGTCCATTTAATTAGTTAATTTAATGTGTATCACCTATATGGTGGGTTTTTTTCAATTAAAATCCTAATCAGCATAATTAAAGAAAGTAACATACTTGAGGCAGTGCATTGTTTGCTAAGCAAATACAGAAGGTTAAATCAAAAGAATTTTTTGTTGGCCTGGAAAAAAATGGAAATTCTGGAAAGAATTTGCTGCAGATATGGTTTAGCAATCATGTCTCATCTTATGGCTTATTTAAATATTCTTACACAAGAATATAAAACCACATTAAAAAACCCACAAGTACAAACATTTCAGAACAAAACGTCAAGGGTCCCTAACTATCTTTTCTGTTCAGTGCTGAACAGACACAGAGGAGCCATAAGCAAAGGTTATTTTAATGTTTTAAATGATTTGTGTCACTAGATTTTATTCTTACTGAACTTGAGATACCTACTCAGATGAATACAATGTTAAGGATCTGAAAGGAAGGTGCTCAGATGAAATTTGTTCAAGGTTCCCTCTGCGGTCTGTGGGATGAGGCAACACATCCTGTGGCAGATGTCTAAAGGGCAATGGCAATGATTGTCACCTGAAGAGGTCCATCCCCTTCTCCTCACAAAGCGATCCAGGAGAGTATACAATAAATAACAAGTAAGTGTTTTTCAGTCAAAATTTTGAGACATAGTAGTGGATAAGTGGAATCTTCTCTTGCAGTGAGAAGAATGTATGAATACAATTAGATATACAGAGCCTTAAGTGTTAAAGAAAATCACTGAATAATCAGAATTAATGGATATACAATGGATGCGTGGAAGGAGTAACACTGGTTTTGTAAAAGTTCCATGAGACTAAGAGGACAATGACAATCAGTACGTAAACCATAGTTAAAATTGTTGCCTAGGAAATGACAGCATATATATACTTTTGCTTAGGGAATTACTTATAGAAAAATTGAAAGGAAGATATTAAAAATTCTTAAACCATATAAATAAACTACAACTCTATTTTTAAAATATTGTAAATTGAATAACATAGAATAACTATATGTGATCAGGAATACACATTTTCACCTGTGCCTCTGGAATAGGACAAAATATTTTCTGAATAAAATCTTCGTTTTTTTGGTTGGCAGGACTGTATTGTGAGTGATGGAGGAGTTAGGAAAAGGAGAAAGAGGGACTCCCTTTTCAACAGCAGCACAGATCTATGCAAGCTTTAGAGACACCTCTAACTACGAACTTCAGCTTGCAGGGAGCCAGATCCAGACAGCAAGAAGTCTCTCCCGCTTCTGTGTATCACTGACAGTACTCAGAAACTGAGGACAAATAAATAACAATTGGGGGGTGGTTGAAAGCAAAAGCATGAAGAATGTACCCCAGACTAATATCCTTTTATAATCAGTGATAAAAATGCACCAGAGGCTATGTCTGAGTTCAGCAACTACAGATAATTAACCACAGCACTAATATTTTGCTGTAATCTTGGAAGTCTTTGAAACTAAATCCTTTAAACTTCATGTGGGTGAAAGTGAAAGAGCTTCCCTGTGCAGCACTGACAATATCCAGGTAAATTGCTGCCTATGATTATAAACACTTTTGGATCATAAACACTTGCTTAAGATTCTTAATGCTATAAATAAAACTCCAGACTAATTTGGTTTTGTTTGATTTTCCTAAGTCAAAAGATTGTGGCTGTATTGCTGAAAGAAGAGCTGAAGCAAAAAAAAAAAAAAAATAGTGACTTTTCCTTTCATATGCTTGCCTCATGGAGATCTGTTTCTCTACTGGTATAGAAAAAGATTGAGCCCATCTATTTTCCTTTTCAGAGAAATCCAAAATCTAGGCCTATATTCAGATCTTAGGCTAACCTCTTGCTTTTACTCTGTTAAACATGTACAAAATCAGTGATGATCTTTGATGTTCAAAGAGGAGAGCATGAGGTGAATGTGCAACAAGGGCACTAATACGCTATCAGGACCAAGCTCCATAAAGGTCTATTGCTTTTCTGAGAAACACTAGAAAAAAATTAATCCAGGTAAGTAGTATGTGCTGATTTGTTGCTTATAAATAGCTCAAAGGCTGTGTCATTTCATTAGCTGAAAGAAGAAAGATACTTACCTACATTTCTTTGAAAAAGTAGCAGAAAAATGCAGCACATTTGCCTGAAATCAGTCTGAAGGCATCTATCTATCCTTTCTGACTGAAAGTATAAAAATTAATCAAACACTTCAGATGTTTCATTCTAGCTTTACAAATACTGAGTAATGAGATTGTGCAGCTCAAAGATAGTAACTGGCGTAAGTTATCATGATCAAACAGCACTGCCATTTTGGAGTTTGCTACTTCATTAAAAAATTACAAAACTAGTTCCAAAACATCCTTTCCTTGGTTTAATTTAAAAATGTATCTTTTTTTTAATTTAAATTAGGAAAGCAGAGAAAACTGGAGCTTCAATAAAAGTTATGCATACGTATACCCTTTCAGAACATCTGCTGATATATCTCTATGGTCCATTTCTAAAATAAAACAGTTTTCCTTCCTCCTACAGTACAAGGTCCAAGAGACTACAGCCTTACAAGTATGTCATACCCAGATCAATCTTTGCCACCAAAAAATGAAATTGCTGTTATTTCTGCTGTTAGTTGGTCTTCTTATCAAGGGGGTATTTTTTTAGACAGATAGATATTGAATGTTACGACTGAATCCCAGTTTTGTTTTCCTTTAAAGTTTGGGTTTCTTTTGTCTTACGAATTTATTGTCATTAAAGTTTTTCATTTCCAAACCACAGAAATTAGGCAGGCAGAGATCAATTGTACAGAAAAGGGTAACACAAGATATGCAAACCTGCAATCAATTTTATCCAAGTACATCACCACACAGACTGAACTATTCCAGAAGCAGGTTAAAAGGATAGAGGTTTTCCCTGTTCGAAGATATTTGCACCTCACAGACTGAGCCAAGCATATGCACATTTTTTCATCTTGTACAAGTCATGATTACAAGATAAGAATGACTTGCACCTGGATTCACCTGATTTGAAAGTGTAAATATCCAGAAGCTGTCAAAATAAAATCTATCAATCTTAACTTAAAATTGAATAAATCAGACTCTAAAGGATGATAACCAAAATCCTTTTGTAGTAAAAAAGCCTGAAGCAAAAAGTACTAAAATTAGTAAAAAAAGGTAATACACGAGAAGATTGTTGCCCCAGATAGTTGAAAGAATGTCACAGATTTTTGCTGAATAAAGTTAATTTTTTGTAGCACAAAGTCTATATGGCCACATGGTGCATTTACAGCATTTCACTGTCAAATGTGATATTTCACTGTCAAACAGTGAGAGCTTGCACTTCAAAAACCTCCAGTTGCATGTGTATTATCCGAACATGGCCTGTCATAATTAAAGCTAATCAAACTAGTAAATGGGTCAGATATACAGATCAAGACAACTATGAAATTGTAAACAAACAGCGACTGAAAAATTTAATTCCTTTTAAAGGTTCATCTAACTCCTATCAGAATACGTCAGTGTGTACACTGATTTAACCTGAGAGGCATCACAGCCTCTGGCTCAGAAGCTCTCGTCCAGGTTACAGGGTACAGGCATTGCCCTCATTTCTCCAGTGACAACAGGCTGACCTTGTGGTTTACTTTGGTTGCAAGGGCAAAGAGCTATTTTTGCCCTCAGAATCTTTAAGGTCAGTTATTGCTTCTCAAAGCATTAAGGTCAATTAAATGTAATTGAGGGGGTTTTTTTGAAGTTTACACATTCATGCAAAAGTACAAAGCAAGATTACTGTATATAGTACAATTCTAAAGCTACAGTTTTATTATTTATCAAAAAACCTGAACTTTATATTGCTTGCAGAAACGGAATGCTTCAATAAGCCTTCAATACACACTTGAAGGCTGTGTACCTATTAAAACATCTTAAGAAGTATTTTTTTCTTAACAGTTTCACTGATTGTACCAAGAGGAAATAAAACCTCAACTCCCTGCCTCCACAGGTTCTGTGGATTCCCATGCAGTCAGAGAGAAGCAGAGACAGCCCACCTTCCAAATTCACCTGTTCTGTACATGAGGCATGTAAACCAAAGCTGGTTTTAAGTCTCTTTTAAAAACATGTAAAAATACATTAATATATTCCCAACCTGTGTAAGACATTCAGCAGGGGTTCTAGCACTGAGCTGTCATGACTTCTGTGCATTCTGTAGGTATCTTTACCTGTAACTGGCATTTCTCATGAGGATCATGATCATGAAGATTGTCATATATTTCAAAACTAGCAGGAGTTATTTGTTCACAAAGCAATGGAGGCAGAAGATAGGTTTTTTGGGGTGTGTGTCTGTCACTAGCACTTCCAGCAAGAAGAAATGCTTAGTTCATTAAGGACTTAATAAAAAATAATATATTTAATAAATTAAATTTTTATAAATAAAAATATATAAAAATAAAAAATAATAAAAAATAAAATTGAAAGCTTGAAATATTTCTGCTTAAAGAGTTATTTTCATGCTTATTTAATCATCTGAACTTATGCAATGCTTTCAATAGTTCACACTCAAATTATTCATAAATTGTCACCCATCTCTAATGACGATTGCAAAAAAGTATTTGCACATTCCATCTAGTATTATTGCTCCAGTTCAACAAATGCTTGGTGAAATCAAGTCATTGATTTATAAATTACAAAAAAAAAAAAAATTAAAATGCAATTTTTACCAATGAATATATTTATTGAATAATTAGGGACATTTTTCTTTTAATGATCAAAAAGAATAAAAAATTCCTTAAAATACAGTTCCTGAAATTTCT
This sequence comes from Microhierax caerulescens, assembly GCA_035590215.1. Taxonomy (NCBI): domain Eukaryota; kingdom Metazoa; phylum Chordata; class Aves; order Falconiformes; family Falconidae; genus Microhierax; species Microhierax caerulescens. Next base: position 96,803,088 of record JAVJGJ010000014.1, read on the forward strand.
GGAATTCTGAAATACGTTCCATTCTGGAAGGTTATTATTACTACAGATTATTTCACCTGTGGTTTGTGAAGTTGGACTTCTTTTGCCACAAAATTTTAATAGATTTAATTGCTTGAAAATCAGACTACTATCAAATCTGAAAACATATAAAAAAGGGTGACTGCCAGTAATCTAGTGTAAAATACCCCAACATTAAGTGACATTCACATACCATGCACTTAGAACACGTTGATGCCAAAAGTCATCATGGACTACCCATAGTATTTAAAATCTGTCACAAAATAGGAAATTACACTGAAAGTATCAGGATATTTTTAAGTGTGCTTGTATATAAAGAAATCTTTCTAGTTTGAATTTCACCTGTAAGAATTCTGCATCCTGAAATTATTTTGTTCCCAAAGTGCTCCCATCTCCCTCAGGCTTCCCAGAGGTGACAAGTCCTGCCCCAGCACGAGAAAGGTCTGGGCTGAGAAGTCTTTGCCCATGGGCAGACCTCTGTGCTCCTCCTGAGGATTCCTGAGAAGCAGAGTCAAAGAATCATCATTTGACAGCAGCTCCTGCTGCTTGCTTCCACATGTAACCTGGACTCAGAGAAACTTGAACCTTTCCCTGCTCTATAGTGGAAAACACTGCAGGGTTGCTTAAGCATTATCTACAAAGCTCATGCACAGGCTCCTGAGGATACACAGCAAGAGAATATAGTCAGAAAGGATTGCCAGGAAAAGACACAGGAATTTTTCAACCAATTGTTTTTACCTATAGCAGCAAAGCCATCCAAATTAAGACTTACTTAGAAAAAAAAAACAAACAAAACCTCAGGATGGCATTTCTGGTAGAAAAGCGCATGCCCCCCTGAGTAACTTCATGTGTAGACAATGGTCTTCACTCGAAACCCAGCTCTGTCCCATTTGGAACAGATTTCAACTTAGATGAGCTTTTAATCACTTAGCTATTTCAGGATAGGTATATTTCCACAGTTTCTGTTGGAGCTCAGCTGTTTAAATGCCTTTAAATTCATATTTCAAGAAATAAAATGTTAGGAAGATGGGAAAAAATATGACTAAACAGGAATTTTCACGTCTAGAATTCACATCTTAGAAAGAATTATACAACTCTGGCACTGACAACATAAGTTAACTGATGGAAGCACAGAGTTCTTTTGTCCTTTTCATACAAGTCTCATTTAGACTGTCATAACTTCATCTTCTCTATAGTCTCCAGCAGCAAGCTTTCCACTTGTTTTAGGATATCTTAAGTTAGGTAGAAAACAGTATTACTGGATAACATTTCATCAAAACCCCTGCTTTGTCATGTTAAAATCTTGATCTCCTGGTACCTAATGTCATCAAAATAATCATACTTTGTTCACCTTTACCTCTCAGGAAGATTCATCAAATCTGTCAGAAAATGTTACTACAGCAGTCATGGTTAGTAAAGATATTCCAGAGAGTGGCAGATTCAATTTATTTTTTTTTTTTTTGAGATATCAGATGATTTGAAGTAAACAGTACTAAAGTGTTGATATTTCATAATTTTTCCTGTCTGGCTTCAGTTCCTCACCAAATCCCTCTGAACCTGGTAATGTTTATTATTTTGTAGTCATGGTGGAAAAGTGGAGGACATACACAAAATATACAGTACAGAAACTTCAGGCAGGATGCTTTGAAGGGCTGGAATGTTACATCTACTTTTGGCTTCTTTTTAAACCATCTGTTGCATGAATACACTGTATTTATGCGCATGTCTATTATGAGATCTCCAAGTTATTTAAGCAGATGCTTACTATAAAAGTGCAGTCATTATATCAGACTAGTGGTACAATTCTAACAAAAGGTCCTGCAACCTTGTCATACTTACAGCTTCACTCTGTCACAGAGTACAAATTAAATCTGACCTTCATGTACTACAGTAATGTACAAAGACCTTCAATTATCAAGTGTTTGTCTTATGCAAAGGGTGTTCAATAGCTTTTAATGATGTTGCCAAGTATCATCACAGTAATGTCTTATGTTCATTTTCCAGTGATGGAGATTATTTTAGTTAGTAAAGTTAAATGGCATAAAATATAAAGTGAAATATAGAGCTGAAGGAGCTGTGGAGCTAAAGCAGAACTCAGAACATACAGATCTGGTATTTTAAAAAATTACACAATACTGCATGTGCCAAAATAGATCAAAATCTGAATTGGAATTCAGAGAATTTTGTCTTCTATTGCCTCTCGTGTACAGAATCTCGCCTCACCAGGCCACTTCCTATTGCCCAGCTCAGCAAATTTTCTCTTGCTTTCCACTGAACTTGCCACAATTCTTTGTGAACAGGCTACTTCTAGGTAAAGAAAGTTCTGTCATAGTAAATCAACAAATAACTTACTTCTCGCAGTCTCACACTGTCTCAGCCAGAAAAGGAGACATAGTTAAAAGACCATGTGCTCTTGAGGTGTTGCTACTTGGTGAAGGAGAGGACAAGTCACTTTGGTCACTAAATGCAGTGTGAGCACCCGAGGCTGTGCTGACTCACTGCATACTGCCCCTATGGAAAGAGCAAGCACTGTTCTCACAAGGGGAAACAACAGGTCACATCGAGATCAAAAGTAGCCCAAAAAAGCTGAAGTGGTTATTTATGTCCTTACTCAAGGAGTTTGGCTTTTTCCCCAATTACTTTTTTGTATTTTTACACACATCAAATTCCCATTTAAGGACAGGAATCAGTGTCTTATCTGTTCTTTTTACCTTTCTATGCTATTCATCTAAAACAAAGATGAAAACGCTTTAGTATGTTTTGAGAGCTCCCTTTTAACATTCAAACATTTTTTATGCCTTCAAACTCAGCTACGGCCTTTCTAATTCTGAGTCATTACCTACAACGAATTAATGGGGCGTAACTAACCCATTTCATATGCACACCATTAGTTTATTTAGATAAATTTTCTTTACTGTTTCTGTGTGGACAAAAGCTTAACAAAGATGAATAAATTCATAGAGAGCATATTACAAAAAATAAACTGAGTGCTAATTTGCTTAATTAGTCACTGAAAGACAAATGTTGTTACAAGTAACACTATTTTTGGAAATGTCACATTCACATGCTAAATGTAGTGGACACATGGGAGATATGTATAAAGAGATATGATGTAAGCATACTCATTAAGTTCACCACTGTACATACTTTCATTGGTTTACCACTTTTAATATAAAGAAGACAAGACAAAACAATGAGAAGGTGAGATAAAGGCTCAAAAGAAGATGGATGGCAAGAAGGTGAAAAAAACATTAAAAATAATGACCTCTGGTAACTGCATATACAATACATTATGCCATACAGGGAAGTTATCAATAGTACAAAGATTTTTAAATCTTTCTCACTCCACATAAAAATTATTTTTGCAAATATAGTACAGGACTGGGGAAAAAAAAAGATAATTTCATAGAGAATCAGGCAAAAATGTAACAACTTATTCATCTGCTAAAGCTGAAGTATTAGGGACTGTGAAAAACAAAAAAACCCCTAACTACTTGCATATTGAACCAGAACATGGAAAGGAACGGTAACCTAAACGTCAAAAGTTATGATTATGTGCTCTCACTGTTTACAAACACATCTCTCCTCATTCCTGTACCGAACCTCAATTACTTGTATTTTACAGAAGAAACAACAAAACAACATCTACAGAAGGGCTTTCGGGGGAAGTGGTAGGGAGAGGACACAAAACCACATAATCACAGAATGGTTTGGGTTGGAAGGGACCTGAAAGATCATCTAGTTCCAATCCCCCTTCCATGGGCAGGGACACCTGCCTCGAGACCAGGTTGCTCCAAGCCCCATGCAGCCTGGCCTTGGACACTTCCAGGGATGGGGCATCCACAGCTTCTCTGGGCAGCCTGTTTATGGGCATAGCAGATGTGAACCTGGACACAGGCTCCACACAAGCTGTGACAAGAGGAAAAAGCTGGAGTGCAAAAGTAGACACTTTAAATAAATAATGTGTTAGGAAATTAAATGAGGCAAACTGTGAGCAGATGGAGTGATTTAACAGCAATGTGTCATTCCCTTTCTATAGTGTCCACTTTTCTGACAAAAATTTCTATTTAATGTATGACTTCAGGTTCTGCACTCTGGCTTCCAGATAGTAATTCATCTCACCTCAGAATTTCAAGGCATGGCAGACTCAGCACTTGGCAGCCAAGTGAGTCTACAGTGTTGTCAGGACAGAGGCTCCTTCTGCCAAATTTCAATCATTTACTTCTGAGGCAGCTTTCTTAGACCTTCCTCAATGTCAATAAAGAAAAATCAGCGGTTTTAGAGAATGATTCATCTAACATTTTTTAAAGTCTACTGTGGGTTGAAATAAATGCCTTTCCAAAAGAAGTCTATTTCTCTTCACTGACCAGTGAGGCAGCTTAGACTGACTAGCTCAAATATCCACGTCTAGTCTGCAGGCCATGCCTGCATTCCTTTGACAAATCCCACCCAAGATGTCAACAACTGACAGAGAAAACTTGGAACTGTCTAGAAAACATGAAACTGTCTGGTTATAGGAAAACAAACAAGCAAAGCGTTGTTGGGCCTTTTATGACCTATATGGACATTTATGAAAGATAATTCTTAATATCAAACAACATGCATAATTTTGGGATGAAAAAAAAACAAAAAAACAAAAAAAACTTTATTTGGGGGAAATTAAAGAGCAAAGAGTAATTCTAGATTGCCTGGCAAAAAAACCTCACTGTCACTTAGGTCTTTGGCTTCAGTTTTAATAAAATCAAGCAAAAACAGAATAGAAAAAGAACAAAAAAGCAAAACCACACTTGTTGTGACTGCTCCGAATTTCATTAAATATTCTTATATTTTGTTCAATAGGTCATAAGTTTATCAGGAAATTTTTAAAGACAATTTGCAACATATAACAAAGATCTGCTATATATTCACAGATTTGTAATTTCTTGGGGGTTTTTGGTTAATGCTTTCTCCCCAAATTAATCCCTTGGCAATACTGAACATATCTTTTAATGATTTTTATTTAGAAAAGATTTGCATTTCAGATTTCCACTTGACTCCTTGGACAGATCAAGGGTACTATAGAAGTGGGAACTGGAAAAGTTAAGTGCCACCTCGCTTACAGTACTGATCTATAAAGCCCAGACAAACATCAGTGCCACCTGCTGCTGAGACCTTAACTACAGAAACCACTAAGAACTGGGTGCAGGTACCTGATGTATGGTTTACAGTGGATAGCTAGCTCACTTACAGGAGGAATTACTTTCCTAAAAAAGGTTTAAAAGCAAAGTTAAAAACAAATAGCTGTGCATGTGTGAGATCACTGAATTCCATTTATGTCTTATTTTTTCATGTAAATTATTCCAGTTGAGGAATACGAAATTTAAAAATGTTTTTAAATTAAGAGACAAAGTGGGAAGGCAACTGATTTCCCAGTCAGATGTTCCTTTGATTTGCTACTTGATTTTGGAACATATCAGCTGCACTTGAGCTTCCTACACACACTCTTACTCACTCACTTGCAGACTGAGGTATTCCTGAAATTAATCATTTGTTCTCAGACAACTTAACATAAAATAATGTTATTTTCGATAAAGGGATTTCATGAAATATTAGCAGATCTTATTTGGAAAAAATGTTTGTACTGCTATGTTTAATAAGGTATCCAGGAGCAGCTCTTACAGTAGGGGTAGTGGGGTCCATTTCTACAAGGACTTTACTACCCCTCAGTAGTCAGAAAAGATCTGATTTCATTCCTGCATCAGGGTGAGGCATGGCACACACTGCGATGGAGCCCAGCAACCGGAGATGTGAGGACAGCAAGTGCAGTGAGACCCCACATCAGCCCCTGGCGAGGATCTCCCTGCCCTCCCCCCAAAACCCTGCCCCTGACAACAAGCATGGGGCAAGTGGAGCTGAGCAAGGAAAAAGTTACTAGGTCCTTTGTGAAGTAATGGCCATTTGTGGGGTGGTGATGTTTTTCCAACTTACAACAACTAATTATCCTCCTCCTTTATTACCCAGATAATGAATAAGCTACAGACCTCTTCTGTCACCTGTTTCTTCTCTTAAATCTCAGTTGTGTTACATGTATACACACTAGCCTAATACAAAATTTTCTGTTGAGATCACCAGCAAAAAAAAAAAAGAAAAACTTAGAGAGGATCCTGGAGACACCATTCTAGAAAGTTGTGAGGTTTAGATTTCCCATTCCTCTTGTAAAATGATTCCAATATTCCAGGAACATACTAGCCCCCAAATGTAGGATACATGCTAATTGTTGAAGCCACCTGACAGTGAGGGTTCTAATTCAACCACCTTGTGTACCTGAGACAAGAGAGGCCATCCGGAAGGTGAGTTGTTTCACCATAAGATATATTATGAGCTGATTTAGCTTACTGCAAATGAATCACAATGTTTACTTTACATTACACAAATAAATGAATGAGAAATTTTAGCCAAAATTAATAGGGCAGGAACATTTTTAATGTGGATCTTTCAAAACGAAGATTTAAAATTCTCATTTCAGAGCAATGTTTTGGTTTAAAATTTATGACATTTGTTTTTAATAGAATGAAGTATACCTTGACCTGCAATTATTATCAGGTTTTTGGTAGAAACCAGGAAGTGTCTATTCAATATAATTCCTTTTAAATAAACTCCTTGGCACATCTGCTATGTGTGACAAGGAAAACCACAGATTAGCTTTACAGGCTGTTTTAGTGAAGACAAATTTTCTGGTCTGAAGTGGTCAGTTGTATACCACAAAGGACAAGCAAACTTTTCTCTTACCTCCTGTATCAGTGGTACCATGTTAATCAATATTGAAAACAACTTTTAATATTATAATTAGATGATACTATAGATACGTTAAGGCACAACCTAAACTCTCAAGAGGCTATTGGCAGATATGAAGCTGCTAAAAGGCCGACCTAGCAGAGTATCTAGGTGACACAATCAGATCAAATGCATGATTTAAATAATGCTACTCTGTTCAGTCTAGATAGTTGAGGCCTGTGGAAACTGCAGATGAACGATCTTCTCTTTGATATTTAGAAGTATCTTGAACACATAATCTTTGGGCTAGATAGTAGCTTTGAGTCAACTCAAGGGAAATCTCACCCTCAGTCATTTTGTTAGTTGCCATTACTCAGTAATCATTAAAAGAATGTTCCAGATAAAGTGCAGATCCAGAGAGGTGCAAGGGAATAAAAATGAAGAGTACTTTGCCTACTCAGCTTGATCAAAGTAGATTTAAGTGGCACCCAAGACCCAAATGGGGGAAGAAAGGTTCAGACAGAAATCAAGATAAAGGAAAACTTCAATCAGTACAACCATAAAAAACTAGTGTTATGTGCTCCTCATAAACAATATTGTAACATTTTATTTAATGAGCCTTAAACTGCACAATGTCAGTAATCACAATAATTATGTTTTATTTAGTTAACTATGTCAGTCATAGCCTCACTCGCTGCTCAAATAAACTACAGGCTGCTCAGCTTGCAAGTTATATCATATAAAGCTAGTATGCACTGTTGGATATGACTAAACTCAAATTCCTTCAGGCTTTGACTGAACCTCTGGTAAGGTTCAGCAGTTCTAACCAACTTCTATGTACTACCTATATACTATGTTGTATAGTAAGTAGCTTCTTGTTCAGATAGGCTGAGACTGCTAGCCTTCTGCCTTGAATGATTTTCTTGACTTAAATCAACTAAATAGGAGAACTGTCTCATGCTTTACATTTTTTCTTGTTCTGATTCCATCTGAGAAGCCATATTACAGGGCTGCAGCTGGAAAGTCCACTGCTCAATGGACTTCTAGTAACCTATGTTCCAGCTTTCTACACTGCAGCTTAAGATAGGTTCTTATTTCATAGGATATGACAAACAAAAGACTTGAGCATTTCTAAGGACCATTTAAAATAGGCAGTTTGGTTTTCCCCCTTCAGTCCGAGTTCTATGATAAAGGCTTATTCACCAGTCAAAGTTTTAGATTTAACAGATAACAGAGATTTTAGTTTTTTAATATTTATTCAAATTAATGATGCAATGTAATAATAATTATTATTATTACATTACCCAGATGATAATGACGGTTTTCTTCTGCTGACATATCACTGAGAGACTTGGCCTATCAAATACTGGGAGACGCCACAATTATTCAGCTTATAATCAAAGGAATAGTCAGAAACTGTAAGTGGTAATTAATAATACAATGCCATGGTAGTTACTATTATAACTAAAGTTACTTGTTTCTTTGAGCCGGAGTTAAATCCAGTTTCTTGTTCTTCCTCACTTTTGGGTGTTTTTCTGACATTGATGTATCACGATATTCCCTTCCTCCTAACACTTTTGGATCAAATGCAGTATAGCTTTCTGAAGCTTTTAACTTCAAATACATGCATTTAGCTCTTCTTCCCAGTAATCAAAAATCTTTCTCTTTTTTGCTTTCTCTGGAATTTGACTCTTTTTAATTCTCAATGACAAACCCAACAATTAATGCAAGCTGTTCTTATTCTATGAAATTCAAGCCCAATCCTACTTGTGGACTGTTCCTTCATTGTTGGCTTGGATTCATTAATGATAATATTTCCTAACAAAGTTCACTAGCAAAGATGTAGTCCTGGTGTTTTAAATCTGTTTCCCACAGACATGAAAAGAAGCAGGACAGGAACTGGAAAAAGCGATTAATGAAGAAAATAACTGCACTCCCTGCTCTGGAACATCATCTTAGCATATGATGCCACAAACTGCATTTCACCTTCACATTTATTTACAGTCAGACTGAGGGGTTTGGGGTTTTTTTGTTACTTATAGGCTTCATTCACAAAGCATACACTTTTAAAAAGCACTTTTTTCCCCAAAGATCTCTTTGGAGGTACACCTTAGAAAGATTCCAGTCATGACTCAATGATGCACTGGATCTATTTTCACATTGCCTTTCAACAAGGTGACATTAATTTTGTTTATTTTTCTATTTTTAGTGACTATTTCAGTATTATGTCTATATCATTTGGAGAAGATCTTTGCTAGAGGTTGCTAATTCTAATTTCATAAAATAAATTGGCCATTAGTATCACAGCTGGTTGCCAAGCCAGCTGTTGAACTTTGCCTTTGGAAAGCCTTCTGCTACTGTTCTCTCTTACGAACCTCAACACTTCTTCAGCTTTGTCCTTTCTCCCACAGATCCTTTGTAGCTAGACATCTTCTAGACATTTTAACTCTAATTCCTGCTGCCCCCCCGCCGCCACTCCCCCACCCCCCACCCACCCAATCAGTAGTCTCCCTCCAAAACCAGTTGTTTTTTATCTGGAATCACTTCTGCTCAAAAGAAGAAAAAAAAAAAAAAAAAAAAAAAAAAAAAAAATTTTTTTGGGAAAAATAAAAAAATT
>JAVJGJ010000014.1:96817006-96847012 GCA_035590215.1 Microhierax caerulescens
CCTGTTAATGTTTCTAAACAGGTTGTGTTTAGAAGAAAGTTTCTGCGGTGTACTTCTGTGGTGACAAGCTTAACTATTGATATTTCCTTTGTAACTTCATGGTAAAACAGCTTCTGAAAGTATCAGTTTGGTTACCACATCATCTTGATCCAGAGGTCACTAACGAAAATGTGGAGTGCTAAATGCTGTTGTAGTGCTCAAATGCTGTTGCTTCAGTTGGAAGAAAGCAGGCTGGGTAGTTGCATGTTTCCAAAAACTCAGCGGTTCTGGGTTGGAATTCTAAACTATTGCACCCTAAGAGTGCCATGTAACAGAGTTGAATTCCAGGTAAGTATTTTTGTGGTGCTTTAGGTATGAGTGATGTGCATCAATACAGTGATAATATAACTTCTAGAGTCGGCAGAGCTAAGCTTTTGATCTTGCAGCCTTATTTATGTATTGAAGATGCCTTTAGTGTATCAAGGTCAAGCGGCAGGCAGCAACAATTTGCAGGAGAACCAGTGTTATAGAATGAACTTTCTGATGACAGTTCTAAGTTGGGGAGGAAGATAATTTTTTTTCAAATTATACTTCAGACAATACTGCATCATAACTGATAGGCTTATTAGAATAACACCTGTTTGGTGAAGAACAGGACTAAAGTTCTGTGGAAAACCTTATACTAATGTGATATTGCTAAAAAAAGGGTGGATGGGTGTGTCAATTTTTATTTAAATGGTAAAGTACAATAAAACCATAAGAGTTTGATCATGAGAAAATCTGTGGATATAAACAAAATTAGTAGGAAAGGACACAAAATTAAAGCTAATCTTGGACACTGACAGTTCCAAATGATACTGTTTTTCTAGATGGCTAATTAAGCTCATCTTGAAAATATGAATTGCTGCATGTATACATAGTGGAACATGGTGGTTTCAACTAGTTTAATGCAGACTAAGCAATTGTAATATTCATCTAGATGGTTTTGCAACTGTTTTAATTGACTATTAATCTGTTTAAAGATAAATAATGGTCATCTCTTATTTGCCTCATTTCTCTTTTTAATAGTAATATTTGACTATGATTGTAGGTTTCAAAGAGAAATGATAAACTACCAGTAGTAGATACAGGAATGACTCTTTGTGCAGAGGGAACTAAATCAGCTTCTGGAAAAAGTTGCAGCGGAGTATTTGATGGAAGCCAACGTTCATTAGAAGGTATTGAACTTTTTGCCACCTTAAGAAGTCAGCCTTCCCTGTGCTTTCTAGACATCTTGTAATAATGATCAAGATGGTCTAAACTTCTGATTTGAAAGTTTTGTATCATGTGATGTGTTCATACATGATTTTTATAGTTTGCAAAGACTCGTGATTTTCCTAAGTGTCTTAATGGCCGATTGGATTATGTACTGATTGTTTTGCATTATTATTTTTTTTTTCCCCAACTTCATCAAATTCTTATAATGCTTATTCTGTGTGATAAGGAGAATCAATTTTTTTGAGTTCTTGCTGAAGGCTATGAATGGTCTGTGATACTAGTGAACTTTTTTCTGTTACAAATGTGAAAAAGCAATTAAACATTCCTGTGTGAATGGTGATTTCTTATTTAGGTAAATTAGTAGTTGCAGGTATGAGCTTTATTTTAGCAATGCTGCCTAGCTAAACAGTTCTTTCCATAACTTAGCTTATTTTGTCATTCCTAGCTAATAACTAACCCTCAAATGTGGTGTTATACATCATACATTTTAGCTCCTGTGCTTTAGGGTGCTTAGTCATTTGTGTTCTATGTATATTTAATTTTTGTTTGTGAAGGTTTTTTAGTCAGTTGCTTTGGGCATTTTCAGCTTGTGTTTACGACTAGGTTGGCAGGGAGGTAGCTGACTGGTTAAGACACTGAGGTGGTACACTGTTTATATAATTATATTGCTCAGGAGACAGCAGTATGAGAAACTGTTGTGCTATTTCTTGTGCATGACAATTAGGGAGACCGTACCTATCCTGAAAAAGCTATATTGACCTGTATCATAACTCTGCTATATAGGCTTGTCTGTTTACGTACATTCTCTTGTTGGTTTGCATTACAAATGGATGAGATACTGCTGAATAAACAGAATATTTTATTTCCCTCCCCAGTATATTTTTAATCAACGGTGATTTTTTTTTGCCCTCCACAGAAGTGAGATTCTTTTTAAATAGAACTCTAAGTTTATGTTTATCCTGAGCACTTATGCATTATCTGTAAAGTAATGAGATTGAACAGCAACAGTGTCCTTCTAGTTTCTTCCTGTACTTATCTTTTCTTATGCTTGGGTTTTGTTTTTTTTTCTTTTAGACAACAGAAGCATGCCTATCCCCTTACTTGGTTAAAATCTTTATCTGTTGAAATTTGCCAATCATGTCAGATGACGTTCTTGAAAAGCAGCAGCAAAAGCATTTGCTGTATCCTATTTACATCATATCTCTACAATATATAGATGGTGTGCACTGTCCAGCTGGAATGTACTTGTGTATCTTTTAAGGTTCATTGCAATTTTTTCTTGAGACATGCCAGTATAGCTTTGAGTTAATGGATAGTAAGTTTAATGGTCAGAATTTATGTTAAAACCTCTGAGAATATTTGTTCTGAAGTCTTGTGGAACAGGTGTTTTACTGTTTCTAAGACAGCAAGATCTCTGCTGTTTGTCCAGGCAGCTGCAAAAAATGGACTGTCCAGATGTGACTGCACTTCTCTTTCTGGTACGCTGTAATAAATTGTCAGGGAATAGTCATGCTGTAGACTTAATTAATTTTTTCTGTATGTCCTATTGGGAGTTGTTATAACCCTGCTATCTGTGATCAGAGTAGTGATCTACCAGTGATCTACCATCAAAGTAGGAGACATTTTTGAATCATACGGTCTCCGAAATACACCATTCCAACTTGCAAATCAAGTGTTGCTATGACATATTTGCAAGAATCAAAAGAAATGGGAAGTTTATGTCCTTACAAAAGTGAGCATCTTGGTTTCCTAGTTCGTGTTTTTCTGATTTTACAGTATGTTCATCTAATGAGTGTTCTTACCTTTTCCTCTAACTCAGAGATTCCTTTGCAAGGTGAAACAACATTGCTTACTGCATCTATCAAGCAGATAGTTCCTTATAGAACTATAATTCTTATTCATCTGTATTACCTTTGTAGGTCAAGAGCTTTGTTACAGATTTGTTGTAAGAGGCCTTCAGGTAGATGCATAATCCTGAATGAAGATGTTGATGCTGTTTTTTCTTCTCTGTAATGCTGATTGTTTGCAGTACTCTACTGATTACAATATTCTGAACAAATGAAAGAAGACCTGATTGTTTTACCCAGCAACAGATGCTAGCTACCTCTTAGGAACTAAACTTTTTTTTTTAAAAAAAAAATTAACAATTGGGTAAAGACCTGAGCAACCCAATTAGATCTGATAGCTGATGCCGTTTTGAACAGAAGAATGTTGGACAAGAGACCTCCTGAATTATTTTATGATTCAGTGATGATTACTTTTTTCTCATTATTTACCCACTTGTAGGGTTATTACATGTATGTGCAAAACCCATTTCACAGTCACGCAGCTAGATGTAACCACCAGATCTGTCATTTGAACACAAATGCCATCTGCTGATTAAAATTTTTACTGAATTTTTTTTATATTTCATGTATATGTGACAAATACATAGTGTAGGCTTGGGAACTGATCCCAATTAAAAAAAATATGTAGTACCTTGATAACACAGCCATGCTGTTTCTTCTGATTTGCAAGTTCTCTGGGGGAATCTGTAAAACAGTGCTGTATTGCATGCCATACAAATCCAGTGGATCAAGTACTTCTGTTTAAAGAAGAAAAAAGGATTTATTTTTAACTGCGTTTTGCATTGCGCTCCTTTCATCTTCTTGAACTTGAAATTCTTTTAAGTGCTTCTCAACTTGAAATCTCAGTGTTCTATTTTTGCATGTTCATCTCTTTGAATCCTTTTGTCAGGTGAGAAACTGATATGAATGCTCATTCAGTAATCTCTGTCTCTTAGGTAGGGGAATGAAGAAGGAGGAAGAGAATTACGGGATCTAAGTGTGAAGAAACTAACTCTCATCAAAGAGGGAATGCCGTTGTATCCAGATACTTGAGTACAGTGGTTACTCACAGTAACTGATAATTAGATAGGACTAAAGCTCATATAAAAAAAAAAAATTCCTCATGAAGCCATGTAAGAGAAGGCCTTCTGACTGTAAGAGAATGTCATCTGACTTCAGTCAGTATATTTTCAGCAGTTTTTGATCCAAGATGCAAATTATCTCTTCAGTTCACGTAACCTCCTTTCCTGTTCTTGCTTTAGAGAAAACGCACCAGCCAATTCTTTATACAATGAAGTGTGATTGTCTTCTACATTTGTAGGGATTTTTAAATTTAACAAAAAAAATATCTAAAAATTCTTAGTGGAACTGTGCTTTATATACTCTTTTTAGTTTTCATCTGTTTTTGATTTATGAACATCTGCAGTATTTTCCAGCAGGGAGCTGTTAGCATGCTTTGTAAATGGGCCTTTTAGAATGTTAGAAGATATGTATATTCAGAAACACAAACATACATATGCTTGTTTTTATTTACATAATTTTACTAATTTACAGTTGTGTTTCTTAGTTACATTTCATAGGCCCCTTTCATGTAATTCTCAGGACTTTTGACCTCTTGCTTTTCTTGTTTATTTTCTGCCCAATCAGTTACGAAAACATGGTTCTTATTGCATACAATGTTTCACCTTAGTAGTGTCTTGAGCCTGAAATCTCTTTTGAGCAAAGATGGGAGTTAATTCTTCCATGCTTGCTTTTCTTCCTACTAAATAATGCAGTTGCTTTAACCAACTTCACCTTTTTGTCAGTGTCCCCTGAAGCAGATGCATCTCTGCTCCTAGTTTGTAGAAGGCATAGAAACAGTTGCATCAGTTGTTTAAACTCCCCAGAATTTTAACCAGCCTGAAAGGAAGCACATCATAGCATCATACTTGAAAATCTGTTTTTCCTTCCACTTCACTAAAAAAAAAAATATATATCTTTGAAGTAATGTTGTGTGTGTTGTTTTCCAGTAAAATTTTAAGGGTTTTTTTATCTTCTATGCAGTACAGTGATTTTTTTCTTTAAAGGAAAAAGTCCTTTCTTTTTAAAAGTAGTAACATGATTTATCATTTGCTTCATTGCAAATGCATTTCTGACACGCTGTCACAGCAGATTCTTTCTGTCAGTACAAAAGTGTTAGATGTAAGTTAGAGGTATTCCTGCTTACAAGTGGATATGCAAGTGTTTCCAGTGCAAAGCAGGTAAACCACAGTTGATAAACTAATGATAGTGTGGTGTTTTAGCAGCAGGGCTGATGCACCGAACAGTATGCTCTGGCACTATGAAATGTGCTTTCTCAATTTGTTTTTGTTCATTTTTAAATAGTAAAACTGGTTAGACCCATTCCTGGTCTGATTATGGGTAAAGCAATTGAGTTTAGCACGTCTTCTTATCTGGTGGTTTTGAAAACTTTCTTATTCTCATCTTTCCTGCTTTTCCCATTTCTGAATTGAAGAGGCAACTTAAAATGTGTTGCTGTACACATTTGCCTCTCTTCATCAGAACTGATATCAAAGTATTTGTAAATTATTTCCAAAAGAAACATCTCATCAGCTATTGTATTATCAATGAGAAAAATCAAGTATATTACTGAGTGTACTGAATTTTTTTCATCCAGTTCCTATGAAGATGTGTCTAATTATACTAGGAGTTTGTACTATTTCAGTTTGTACTAATATTAGTTTGTACTAATTCAGTACTGAGATAATCTGCACAGTATCTTGTTTATCTCTGTACAATATAATTTGTAATACCTTGCTGTCATAATTGTAGTTACTTGCAGAAGAGCTAATAACATGTATGGCCTCGTATTTAATTTTTTTAATAAAACATCCCTAAAGATCTGAACTTAGGCTTCCTGGTTTTTTTATGAATTTTAAATTCTGTCCTTGGCACCTTCAGACTGTATGTGTGTCATTATACATTTAGTGCTTTGTGGTTTACTTTGATTTTTTTTTTAATATATTTTTTCGTGGTTTAATAATAGCAACAATGCACTGTGTTTTTCTTTTCTAAATGAGAAATTACTTTAAATAAGAATTTGCCTGTTAATAATGTCTAATAATACTAGTAAGCAAATGAGTTCCAAATTTGAAATAAAAATATTTGTTTTCTTTGACAATTATATTGGCTGTGTGAATTATATAAGGGTGTGTGTGTGTGTAAAGGGATGATACAGTAGCCAGCAGTTTTATATTTGATTTGATTTTTATTCCATCTGGCTAACAGTGCTCACTCTCCCAGCAGCATTCTCTTATCACTTTTGAGTAGCTACTTTTTTATTTTGTATTTCTTCTACAAATTAGATGAAAATGTGCAGTTACATTGTATATAATTATATTTCTATATTTATCAACTGATTGATTGAAAAAGGGATTTGTGTTTAGAGTTTTCAATTTCGGAGCTGCTAAGCTAACTGCTGCTTGTTTGATTTATTTAGTAATCAAAATTTTTTACTGCTCTTAAATGCTCTTTGTTACGTAGATACAGTATGTTGTATGTTCAGTGGCAAAAGTATAGATGTATATTATAAGATAAAATTAACTGATCCTTCTTCTGACTGTGAAACTTTTCTTTCCACAGCAAAAATGAAACATATCTATCTGTCGTTTGCAGCCTGTGGTTTCCTGGGTATTTACCACTTGGGGGCAGCAGCTGCTTTTTACAAGCATGGTAAGAAGTTACTGAAAGTTGTGAAAGCTTTTGCGGGAGCTTCAGCAGGATCACTGGCTGCCACTGTCTTATTAGCAGTACCAGAAAATATAGAGGTAAATTAATAAACTCGAAGGTATAGGATATGATAATTTTCAAAGGATATTTTTGATATAATCACCTACCATTAAGTTTTTTTAAAATGTTTTGGTTCTTGTTTTTCTTCTTATTTCTTTTAAAGAAACATGTGTATGTTAATAAAATCTGTGACTTGTGGGCAGAAATATTTATGAAGCAAGTATTTGTTCATGGAAAGAAACTATAATATGAACTTTATAATTTAGGCTATCTAAATATAAATTTCATGTGTGTGAATGTTGAGTTGTATGCAACCAGATATACTTTAACACACCAAAATATATATATACTTGATCACTGTACGTACAAAGTTAATAATTTTCTTCTTGGCTAGAGATAGGGTTTCTTAAGCAAATGCATAGCACCATCCTTTCATACATTTGTGAAAGGAGATGAAAATGGTAGATGGAGTGCATCTGCATAAAGCTGAAGAACACCACACACTGGCTCAATTTTTTCTTTGCTGTGTGCTCCATTAGACAGCACAAGAAGTGGCTTTTACACCTGCTGTATACTCAGTACAGTTTATGACTTAACAGCAGTAGCCCCACCACGTGCCAGGGAGGATTAACTCTCACAGCAATCTGTTCTGACATGCTGCATATGTGTGTTTGGGTTTTTTTCTCCAGAGATACCACTTTTTTCTCACCATGGATATGGTGTGATACAGAAACAAGTTATATTCAATGACTACCCTATTACAGGTTCTGTGGTGGAGCATTAGCTTTTCTGTTTGTTTGTTTTTCCCCATAGGTTAAGGCTGCTTTGCCTTCCTGAAGTGCCTGCAGTGACTTTGCCTTAATATATGTAAAGGCCTAGGCCTTGTCAAACTGTTAAGATCTTTCTTTAATATTTTGAATTACAATAAACAGCATGATTAGGACAGGAGGTCTGTTAGATTTTTGTTCTAAGTACATTTGGGTTTCAGCCTGGTGAGTGTCGGGTAGGTTTCTCAAGGCCTCACTTAATACAACTTTCACTGCATTTGCTTCAAATAATAGTCCCAACCAATACCACACTTTACCACTGATTTGGGTGTTTTTTTTTGATACTCGTTTCTGCTGGGGTATGAACTTAGCTTGCAGAGTTAACTATACTTCTGTTGCTTTCAGCCCTAAGTTCTTCCTTGCCTTCTTTCCATTACCACCCCCAGGTGCATTCCTTATATGATTTGCTATTAGACAAGTTCCACTCTGTTGTGAAGAAAACCTTACTTTGTATTCTGTTCAGGTGTCACTCCTTTTTTGTAGCCTCTGACTAGTGGTTCAGTTTCAGGTTTGCCTGGTATAATGCATACCTCTGACAGAAATTTTCTCTGTGCTGGGTACAGTAACTGGCCTTTTCTTAGCCCAAGGAGATTTTTCTGTTAATTGTAGGCTCTGGGTATGAGCATTTGTTTCTAGCCTGGTCCAACTTAAATAGATCTTTCTATGTAGAAATATTAGTACAGTTATTATTTTTGTTTGTCAAAATTAAGCCTATATTACATTGAGTCTGATGGATTTTTGCTTAAAAATATGTCATTTTCATAAAAGCTGTTCATGAACTTCTTAGTCCTTTTTTAAAATTTACTTTTTAGTTGTTCTGTTACACTGTTTATGTGTAATATGGAAAATTGAGAGCAGTTTTTTGGGGGGAATAATTCTTCCTAATTACCATGGAACTTAAGTAAAGGCAGTGTTGTGTACTGAATAGAATTAATTTTTCATATCATTATCATGATAATTATTACACTGCTAACTTGAAGTATTTATATCCATAAATAAAACTCTTACATCAGTTTATTTTTTTCTTTTTTTCTTTCCCCAGAGATGGCTATGTTAGAGAAGGTGTAATTAGGACTTTCACCATGTCCTAGTGTTGAAGCTCTAATACAACCTTTCATTATCTTGGAGAGAATCTAACACTGAAGATTTCTTGTTTTGACTGTTGCTGTTCTAATATGACAGTTTGCAAATGTTTTTCTGTCACATCTTTTTTGTCACTGTTGAAAAGGCAAGGGACTTGAGAATTCTAGGGATGTTTATAGAGTTATAGATAAGAACCTGTTTATTTTAAAAATACTGTAATCATGTTTGATGTCAAGTTTGGTTAACTCGGTACAAGTAGGTCCGATTTCTAAACATGACCTCAGTCACTATTTAAAACTTAGTTGTATTGTTTAAAGCCTCTAGCACTGAAATTATAAACAGCTTGTAGCTGTAAGAAGTTGTCCCTTTTGGCAGCAAGAATTAGTCTAGGTGTGGTCTATTCTTAGTAACTTGTAATATGGGAAGTGGAATCTGTGGCCTGATTTTCTGCAGTGTCTTCTCTTCTTGTATCATTCATTATAATATTCCATTCGTTAAATACTTCCATGGTATTATATTAATTAAATATGTAGATTTGTTAGTAGCATGTTTTTTCCATTAGTGAGAAGAAATTGTAAGAATTGTAGGCTTTTTTTAATGTTTATAGGCATCTCAAAGTACTTGTGTCTTGTTTGAGTACTGAATTAGTCTTTAAAACAGACTGTGGCTTTACACTTGAAATACAAATAATCATTCTCATGATGGCATGTTCAGAGAACTCATTGTTTGACAGTGGTAATATGTAGAAGAAAAACCTTTAAATTTCCTTGATTGTTAAACTGGTACTAATGTGTACCAAAACTAATGGGTTTTGGGTTTTGGTTTGTTTTTTAATTAGGGATCTTGTTTTCTTACAAATTAGTTCTTATAAAAGGGTCAATGTTTTGTTACAAGCCAAGCATTTATGGGAAAATATTTCAGTCTGATCTTGTGGCTCTCTCTTGATTAACCTTTAGCTGCTAGTATGGTTTAGATACCACAGATGAACATACTTTCCATAACTAAAGCATCCTTAATGGTGATTATTTTTATTTTCCAGAAATGTAAGGAGTTTGCCTGTGGATTTGCAGAAGAAGTTAGAAAATTGGACTTAGGTGCTGTAACACCTGGTTATGATTTTATGAAAACACTTAGGTACCTATCTTAATGCATGTCTTAATTTCTGTGTGAAGCTCTCTACCTGAAAATGGAGAGTGTGCATGTTTTTTCTACACTGTCGTGTGCACAGCACTGTTTCTTTCACACCTAATATATTTGCAAGGTTTTTAAATAATGACGGTGAATGATGTTTAGCATTTTCTTTACTCTAGGGGAGGCATAGAGGCTATTCTTCCTTCTAATGCTCATGAGATAGCTGAGAACCGGCTCTATGTGTCAGTCACTAACACCAAAACTAAGAAAAATCACTTGATTTCCAATTTTGCCTCCAGGGAGGACCTTATTAAGGTAATGAAGTTTAATATTGCTGCACTAAATAAAAATGTTTGAATTTCTTCAAAGCTTAGGAGTGTGTCGTTAGCTGTACAATAAATCACTGTTTTACTCAGGTAATCACACTCAGTGGTGCTAAAACCATAACATAAACAATGGAAGCAGAATTTGATGCTAGAGTTTCATAATTTTGCTAAAATAGGTTTTGTGTGTGTGTGTTTCCTTTATCTGTTTTTAAAGTAGTATCTTTTAGGCAAAGAGCATTTTAAATGTAACAAGGTAACTAATGGTTACATTAGATAAGAATGAAATCTAGAATCTGCAAATTTTGTAACAAATTACTGAGTCTTTTTGCATGTCTTACTTCACTGATACCATTTCTGTTACAGTTTATCACAAAAGAAAGTAAAGATTTTTTTATTAAAAAAATAAAATCCAACACTTTCCATAGGTCCTTGTGGGGAATAGATAGAATGTAATGTTAAGTGCCGTATATAAACTGTATCTTAACTCTTGCTGGAAAGCATATTTTCTACTGCCCATCTCTTCTTTTGAGTGACACTTTTTAAACTTGGATCAGGATTGTATACACAGGCTGATATGAAATGGTAGGAGGAATTCAGATGCATGTAAAGCAAATGTTCCTTCTAGTAATTGATTAGTGGAGGAATAATAAGTTATAGCAGAATAAAGAAGGAAATAGAATAAGCAGGACTTTGTTCTTTCCCTGTCTTTGTTTATGCTTAAAGAAGAGCTTCTTTATAATTAACTCTTAAAATCACACTTATTAGCAAAATCTCAAAAGTATGCATTGGAAGTTTGCCTTTAAAGTATCAGTTTTTTTAAATCTTGACCCTGTTGTACATGGTTGGTCATTTCCCAAAATTTGTAGGACTTAATCATGCAAAGATAATTATGAAAAAAAATTATGTACCATTAGTTCTAGCTATAGTAGCCAGCAGTGACAATCATGGAGATTATTATTCTGTTGGTCTGGGTTTTTTTTTGCCGTGAAATCTTCTAACTTGAAGACAATTAGAAGTGTCAAGTCAACCTTGGAAATGCATACATTTTTTGTAGTATTTCAGTAGCTCTTTTGTTGACCCTAACCATTTCTGTTCTATTTTTTTGTTCTGTATGCTAGCAGTAAAATGGTTTGGAATAATACTAATAAAATTCTGAATCATTGGTCATTGGAATACACTGATAGAACAGACAATATCAATGTATCTCATAATACATGTTTTTGTGTGTGCCTTCACCTATGCGTGTATCATTAATACAGCACTCTGCACGTTGTTGGCTGCTCTGGTAGCATGGAGGACAGAGCTTGTTAGGTTTTAGAATCATGTTACACCTAGAAGTGATCTACTGTATCCAAGGCATTAAGATACTGCTGGCCAAAAATTGTTTTATAACAGCAAAACTTCAGTAATCTCTGCCAGAATTCTTTCAACTTGATGTGCAATTGATTTCAATGCTTAACGAGCCTTATGATTCCAAAGTTTTTCATAATGGCTAAACTGCATACATGTTGCTACAATTTTAAACTTAAATTTTCTTTTAGTATCCCCCCATCCCGATGAATGTGGAAAGGCAGTTAATAATCTTCCACGTTTGAAATAGTCTTTACATATGTGAAGACAGTCATCACGTACCAGCCTTTCTAGACCTGCAGTTCTTCAAACTGGAGGTGATGGGGAAGAGAGGCATGATTTGTATGTTTGTGAGGGAGCAGGGCACAGAACACGTATTTAGTTTGGAAAGGTGAGAGCAGTGAACAGGAGCCCACGCTGGTCTGTTAGTGGTAGGGAAATACTAAGTGTTAGTTCCTCAAACTTGTCCTTCTAGCCTCAGTCTTGTCTAAGTGACTTCATAAGGAAGGCAAACTGCTTTCTTCAGTCTTTGTGAACAGAAGTCACACTTTGCAGTGGTCATCTGGTTTTAGCCCCTTTCCTTCACCAAACCTTTTGTCCCCATTTCTCTTAGTTTAAAAGGGCCAAAGTTACTGAGATGGAGTTGAAGGAACGAGTAGTTGGTCAGAGGTAGAAACTGATGTCGGGAACTTGAGAACCCTGTAAGATGTCACTTCTGAAAACCTGAACAGGAATGATTTCACAGGGGACCTTATCTTATGCTTTTGTGAGGGAAAGGCCTGTCTGCTAGAGAAATAGCTACAATTTCACATTTGGAAAATAAGAGAAAGGCTTTTTATCTGAGATCAGACAAAGCTCAGGTGGTCTGGATCACTGGGAAGAGAAGTAGGCAAAAAAAGTTCTCTAAGTGAAAGTTAAAGACTTCATACAGAGTCTTAATTAAGACTTGTTAGGGGAAGTGATGTATTTAATACTGGAAGTACCTTAATTTGTTGTAAAAATATACACAATTCCACCAAAAAAAGCTCAGGCATTTTCTTCCATAGTCTCCAAGGGTTGTGGTTTTTTTTTTTTGCACATGATCATCTTACACATAGTATATATATTCCAGTCTGTAACCTCCTTCTGTTCACCAGATTTGTGTCTCATGCCACCATGCAAGCACGTGCATGCATATCACCACATTTAGCTATATGAAAATTTCTGATATATTCCCCTTTATCCACACGTGTACCCCTTCTCTTTGAAATGCTGTATACTGATTGTGTGATATATATATATATATATTTATGGGTGGATACATAGATACAGAGATAAACACACATGCTGTCATAGATGATGCTGTGAGTAGTAGGGTATTATGTGTGCACATCCGCACATGACAGAAGAGGTGTCTTGCTCTAAAAAGTTCTAATAAAAATTGAGAACTACTGTAGACAGTGATGTAGGCTTACAGTAGGGCAAACAGTAATTTATTAATACTTGGATTTATTAAATGCAAAGTATTAATACTGATAAAGATATACATATGTGAGTTTTCATGCTGTTTATAGTACTTGGAAATTCTGAATTCTTAGAAAATCTGATTTATTAGAAGAGTTAACGCTATATAAATATGCCAGCAGAACAATTGGGTCAGCTTCTTCTTTGACACTATTATATACTGCATTTGGTTGTTTTTTTTTCATTATATGCATACTTAGTTTCTGCAAAGCCATAGTTTTACTTCACATTGTGGAAGACTTAAGTTCATACTCTTTTGAATCACATTAATCAATGAGTTAAGTTGTGATTCTTTGTTTTGAGAGTTGTCAGAAAGTCATAAAAAAACCCTATTGAATAGTTTTAATCATGTTTTGACACTTCTTTTCAATTTCATTTGCTATTCTTTCTGCTTTGTTTTCTCTAGGTCCTGCTAGCAAGTAGTTTTGTGCCATTATATGCAGGAATTAAGCCAGTGGAATATAAAGGAGAGGTAATTTTTCATTAAATTTAACTGCCAGCTGTTTTTTTTTTTGTATAAGAGCATTCTTCATTTCTGAGGTAATGATTTGATCTTAAGGGAAGGCAAGTGCAGTATTCTATTTTGTAGAATAGTTATTGTTCATACTGTAGATTAACAAACTTGTATCATCTTTCACAGTGTTAATGTGTTGTTTCAAAAACTGTGGGTGCGGAGACTAAATGATCTCTGTAGTGTGAAGCTATTTCCTAAGACGTCTAACACTTAACCATGAGAAGAAGCTTTATTTAGTAAAGATGCTTCTCATGGCAAGCTGTGTTACCAACTTAAAAATATTTCTTTGTGATTTAAAGGACCACCATTCTGCTTTTCTGTTTAATGGAAGGAATGATAGGGAGGTCTTGGCAGATTGAATGTGCTAGAATACATGTGTCTGTTTATGTACGTGGTGTTCTCATGTTCTGTACAAAATTACATGCTTAGCAGGTACCTTCAAATCTTTTACCTCTGGACAAGTATTAAGGAATAAACTTTTTTTTTTCCCCCTATAGCACCTGGTTATGAATTTTTCAGAGGTGTAAACTACTATAAGAAAACCTTTTCACACTTGCCTGTACTTGGTTTAGCTTCAAGAACTTTTTTGTCTTTCTTACTTACTAACTTTTTAAGAATAATTTTGACTGTTCAGTTTGTAATTACTAGAAGCCTTAAAATAGCCATTTCTTTCTTTCTGAAAAATAACTGCATGATAATTTTAATTTCCTCATATGTAGCCAGATGATCACTTCAGAAGACCTATAATCCTCATAACCACCTTGCCAAAAAAAACCCCACAAAACCATATGCATTTGTCTCTAGCAAGAGAGTTGGAGTTTTTTGTGTTATAAAGCTTGTTGGCTTTAGAATTATGTATACAGCAATGCATATCAGCTAAAGTGTTTGAAGGGTTTAAAGCAGCATTGCCTGACTGAGTCAAATAGAGACTGCTTACAGCTTCCCAGGATCTTGAAATGTTGTTGGGAGTATTTATATGTTGCTTGTGCAGTTCAGAGGGCATACATGGATTTTTTTAGGTTCATTCTGTCATTAGTTAAAGGGAAGGCAGTGTCGTTACATTTCTTCTGTTGTTCTTTCAATTAAGAAATTGAAAAGTTGGCTCAGGATTTTGTCCAAAACTTAGTTAAAACCCATTTTATTGGATGGACACTGCAATTATGACTCGTGTAGGTATTGTAGTATGTACTGAAACAACTGCAGCCTCTTCCTAGGACAGTTCTTATTTCTTCCTAACTTTATTTTTTGCATTCAAAAGTGAAATCAGTGAATGTTTCACAGAAGCTGGTTACTTGAAAGCTCGTTATTGCCAAAGCTTCTTAGTACTCCCCTTAAGTGAGACTCAGAAAAGGCAGTTTCTGGGAATAAGGCTGCTTTCATTTATTATTATTTGTTGGAGTGACAAGCAGTTAGTTCTGCTTGTCTACACTGTCTCATCTCGTGTTGTGTAAAACAGTGCATCGGTGCATTTGTGGTTTGGGGATACTTTTTTTTCTTCTGAGAAAGCTGCTGCCTGTAAATGCATGTGACTTTCATTCTTTAGTCCAAAACAGAGCACAGTGAGAGCAAAAACCTTAGAATATCTCTTGCAATAGTATCTCCTTGGTGTGGAATAGTGGATAATGAGGATACGTGGATGAGTAATAGGGGCCACAAAGTGTGCACTGGAGAGCCAGATACAAGACATGTAACCTCATGATCCAGGCATGGTAAGTACTGAAGTCAGTAAGATGGATTGGATATTGATTTGGCCCTGTGAGGCCTGTCAAGTTGGTATCATATTCCAAGTTTCCCAAAAGCTTTACTGTAACAGACCAATGTCCTGTCTGTCTGCATTTACACTACTTTCAGGGAGTAAATTCCTCAAGCCATATGGTCCATAACAGCATGCAATAGAGTTTACTCTCTGCTGGCTGCTCAAGTCTACTGGCCTTACCTGTGCTTCAGAACAGTTGATCTGAATCACCTGTGGGCTACGTATGTCACCTGCAGACATATCACCAGGTCATCTGGGAGTGTTTTTAAAATATATTTCAGTATGTTCTCAGAGGTACATGATATGTGGTATGTAAGGGAGTATGGGACACTGCTGCTGGAATAGCGTCAGAAAATAGCCAAACTCATTGCTAGCCTGTCCATACTGTACTCCTCTTAAAGGGTGAACTTTAGGGTAAACTGTTTGCAGCATTGCACCTTGAGGTTTTTTTTTCAGGAAGAATACTTTTTTGGAAGCATTTGGCTCAATGGAATTAGCTAGCATACCTTTATGCTTGGAGGCTAGACTTCCAGAAGGAATAAGTGAAATTACATGGTAGCATAGACATAACACCAGTCAGTTGACAAGTCTGTTTTCTTCTGGTCTGATGAACCTAGAAAAATCTGAAAGAAAATTAAGTGTAAGATAACATCTAAGAATTTATAGTCGTTAATGGTCTTAACCAAATTGGGATAGTTTATTACCTGGTTCAGGGATTTAAGGTGCCTTTGGAACCAGGCTTTCAATAACGTCACAGCAAACCTGCTGCATGTGAAATTATCTTTCTTTGAGGTGGTTTGGTATCCTCTGAACCTCTAGCAAGGTTAATTTTTAAACCGGATAAAGACCCACAGGTGATTGAGTCGACTGTATCTAATAAAGAGGCTGTAGTTTGTGTCACTGTTGTTCTTACTGAACAGCATTGGAAAAAACATCTACTGGCAAATGGGTAAATTCTGTTAGGTCCAGCCTGCATTCTCAGTTTCATTGTCTGGTTTGGTTTTCGTTGCACACTCTTCCAGAACTTTCTCTGTCTTTGGACTGTACTTGCAAAAGAGAAACTAATTCAGAAGTTACCAGGAATGTGCTTAATCAGCAGAGAAGGACTTTTCAAGAATTGGTTAATGGAATTAAAAGAAGCTGGAGCATTACATCTCTTTAATTATTTCAACTATGTAACATGATGGACTGTGAAGCTAAAATATTTTTGACTAGGAAGCAGCTTCACCCAAATGCTTGAAAGAAAAAAAAATGGAGGGACATTGGCCAGTAGTAACAGAATCCACAAAAGGTAGTGCTTAATAAAAAGTATTGCCCTTGCCTTCATAAATGTTTTAATTTTCAAGTAAATATTGAAGCTACCTAAGAGGAGAGGGGAAAAACCTAAATAATCACAATTTTTAAAATAAGTTGTAGAAGTACTAAGCTAGACTTGTGAAAGACATCAGTCATCTGCTGTCATGTCTGACATGGCTTAGGGACTCCACTGTTCTCACCATGGGAATCACAACAAAAGGCCACATAGTATTCCAGGGAACATTGCATATAAATCAATAATAAGTGACTGTAGACACACACACAAAGTTGGCATTAGAAATGTTAAGATATTTTGCTGCTTTACTTGCAGTTATGACACCAAATGGTGTACTGGGAGTTTGGGAAATCTGAAAGATACCTTTAAATGGTTTTGGTATTATTTTTTTCCTCCTTTTCAAAGGCAAATCAATCTCAATCCTAAGCATTAAGAAATATGGGGGGGTGGTGGAAATTAAAGGAATTCAATGGTGAATTGTGGGTATTGGTATAAGTTAATGTCAAGAATCAAGCTCTGAAGCATATTATGAAATAATAGTGTGAGAAGGGCCATATAAACTGCTGAATGTGAATATTTGTAGATTATATTATAAGCTCAGGAACATGAAATTCACCTGAGAGAGCGAAGAAGCCGGGGTGGGGGGTGGGCAAAGCACATACATCACCACCCCCCCAAATGGCGTTTGCTGTGTAGTCATGTGTAAAATAGGGTAAATCCATGTATCACCAGGTATGGGACTTGGCAGTGGAATAAGGGACAAGTGACAACGAACTCTTTTGGTTGCCTGAACTCAAATGTGGCACTAGGAGAAATCTATACCTATAGAGTTAAAAGTACTCTTGCTTTAAGCAAGAGTAAAGGACACAGCTGAGAGGGATCTGTACAAGCAAGTGATGATCTCAGAGGATCTTGCCCACTTCTGAAGAGCAAACACTGTAACCTGAGATAATGCTCATTGTATATAGCAGTCGCTACACTGAAAGCTAGTGCCTTGCTAACAGCTTGAAAACAGATTTAACGTCGATGTCATAAACAACTTCCCATAATATACTTTTTGTGGGAGATTTTATTATTTTTTAGAAAAAAAAATGGTGACTAAATTCCTGTGGATGTTTTCAGGAATCTTATGGGGAAAACTTGCGTTATTTTGCCGTATTATGATGGTCACACATAATATCCCATACAGCAGAAAAGCAGTCTTTTGCCTGGTAGGCGCTGAAGAGTACTGGTACAATTTGCCATTTATTTTTAGTGTTCTGTGTTAATGAAATCTGAAGTATCCTGAATATCCTGGAGTATTCAGTTTACCTCTGAGTAGGTCAAACCCTTAAAAAACACTGATATGAATCTCACAACATTACTTCTTACAGCATTAGGCGTCTGCAGTAGTCTACACTTCATATAGTAAATATGTTTCCTTTATAATTAGTGGAGAAGAAAGCACTTTTTCAGCACAATTCAAATCGGATATAAATACCTACTTTAGGATTAAGTGAATCACAAGCTAGAAGTGTTTTTCTCCCTTGGCAATAAAGGAAGTGAAGAATGACTAATTGTCTGTAGTATAAAGTTTGGTGAGATGCATCTGATCACTAGACCTCATATATGGTCAGTGAATGCATCTAGCCAGTAGACTGATGTTGAGTTTTGGGTTGTGTATGTATTACAGAAAGAAATATGTATGTATAAAATATATTGGCAAGAGATGTCACAACTGTCCCTGCTTATACTGGAACAGAATTTGGCTGTGGTCCCAATAAAAATCAGGTTTGTGTCTCTAGAGTGCATTTAGAACCAAGAAATGGCTCTGCAGGAAATAAATCGGTCTCTTTTGGGTTTTCTTCCTCATTCTTTCCTATACTCAGTTCCTGTAGCAGACTTGATGTCTGGTCCCTATTTTGTGCCATAGTTCTTCAGCCTCGTCCCACCTTTACCCTCTGCTTTCGTGCTAATGCTGTCTTGTACGGTGTATGTAAGACAAGAGGCTCTGAAGAAGAGAGGAGTCATGTGTGGTTTGGCTTGTAGAGTCAGTTTACATGCACATACAGATTGTCCAGCTCCTAGTTTGAATCAGAGTAATGTTTTAGAGAGTATACATTTATCTGTTATGGTTCATATATAATATTAACAATCCCTACTTTTTCATGTATATGTTGAGAAAAATTCTGTGTGTAGCATTTTATTATTAGATGAACTAATGAGCCCTAGCAGTAGCTTGGTAAATATATTACCCACATACTTACACATAATGTCAAATGCTCCTTGATTAAACACTCTGTGTGTACATTGTCAGGTCCTTGATTTTTGTGCCTCTTACTCAAGCTTGTTCATGGTATTTTGAGAAGGAGACTTGTCAGCTTTCTTGAGGGTAGGGTGGAGGAGGCAGGGAAAGGAAGGATGAAGTTTTCGATTACGATCATGCTGTGCTAAGGTTACTTTGAATATATTTTGTTGTTTCCAATAGAAGTGGGTTGATGGTGGCCTTACCAATGGCCTTCCTATCTTTCCTGTTGGAAGAACTGTGACGGTTTCTCCCTTCAGCGGTCGATTAGATATCTGTCCACAGGATGAAGGACGTCTGGATCTTTATGTTAAATTTGCAAAACAAGATCTAATGGTGAGTTGCTTGTTATTTATTAACTTCAGAAGAAGAAAAGGTAGTTGGGCAGTTAAGGTTAGCTTATTTTTGTTTGGCTTTTGTTTATGTATCAACTTAATGTTTTGGCATTTTCTGTTTTACAAATGGAGGCTAAACTTTTAAACACAAGGGAAGGAAAATGTAGAATAAAGAAGTTGGACAGTATTGATCTAGTACAAAACTGAGCAAATTATCACAGGCTGTTAAATGTAAATAATCTAGGCTTGCTTTGAGGATCAGCTGTGTTTGGCTAGGCAGAGTGTTTACAGGAAAAAAAAAAAAAAAAACTTCTGGAAAATCCCTCAGGAGAGGGAACTTCAGAACATCCCACTATACTTACTGAAATCAGCTACTCTAATTGAATTTTAAATACAAGTCTAAGTCATACATTTGAAATGGTGTACAATGACTTGTCACCTCATTTGTGAACATTTGTGACAATGCATTTCCAGAAGTTATTTTGTTAGATGTTATATAAACACTTCTGTATGTTGAAATACAGGCAAAGACTGATTTTTATGTCTGGCCTGCTTTTCATCATTGGCATTTCTGTCTTTGCAAGCTTTGTTGTCTCACAGACTTTAACCACAGTACTTCTTCCTTTGACTTGATAAAAGAAAATACTGAATAGTGGTAGACCTAGCTGTTAGCAAAAGTCCATTAGGAAGAAAAAATAAAGGTAGCAATAATTGATACTTTTTTCTTAGTTTCTTTTTGACAGTTCCTAATAAGTGTTCTTAGTTTAAGTAAAATTGGTGTCGGGTAATGTCATCCTAAATTGAACCAATTTCTGAATCTTTATAATGTTTCACAGAGATTTTAAGCATGGTAGTACTTGATAAATGCAGACAGTATGATATTACTGATTTCATACATATTGAAAATTATGCAATTGTTTACATGTTGGTTGTGATTTGTATAATATCTAGTGCATTTAAAGGAGGATAAATGAGCTGGTAATTAGATTAGAGATTGTAAAATAATTGCAGTTACATTGCTTCTAAGGTCATGCAAGTTCAGACTTGTGCAGAATCTCAGGCAACTTTTTAAACTATTCAATTTGAAGTATGTTTAGCTTTTAGAGCCGTAAAAATGTGCACCAAGAATAAAAAAAATTTCCAGCAGTACTCTAATCTACGTGAAATGAAGAGTTTTCTGTCTTCCTTTAACTGTATTGGAATGTGAACAGTTTTCTGTGTCTTTGAACTTCCTCCATCTATTGGTGTCAGAACTTGGAATAATTGCTTTCTTCAAATAATGAAGATTATTTTGATACTGTTTTGCAAGATTGTGTAAATTAATCATATAAATGGAGTGTTCAGAACACTATTGACTAATAAAATTTTTAATCTTGTTGTAAACAATTTAGTAATATATGTATTCAAGAGCAAAGTTCTGAAATCTTCTTACACCATCAAAGTGACCACTCGAGATGCTGAGTAGTTCTTAATTTGTTGGTAATACAAGCTACATTTATATTCGTATGTTAAATGTTTCCTGGGAATGTTCCCAAGAATGTGGTTGTTTGCACTAGTAAGCTGTCAAAATATTTCCTTGCACAAGTTTAGCATGTGCCAGCTACCACTCTGCCAGACAGTTCTGGGAATGCTTCCAAAGTTAAAAAGTTTCAGAAACTTTGGGCAGTTTTACAGGCAGTCTGTCTTGGAGGCTGTGAGTTTAATAGCATATATGCAGACCTTTTGTGCCAGTTTGTCTTGATGCTCAGCAGTGTACCTGGACATGGTTAACTTACCAGTGTCAACATAGCCATGCTATGCTAGTGTTTTGTTTTCACATATACTGCATGAAACATGACAGAACAGATAGCAACACAGTCAAGTCTAGATAAGTTGCTTTAATAAACTAATTTATAGCTTCTTGCTCTGTTGCAGCTGTCTCAGACCAATCTAGTAAGACTTAAGCAAGCTTTGTTCCCACCAAACCAGGAGGAAATGGAATTGTTATACCGAAATGGATTTGATGATGCTGTATCATTTTTACTGAAAGAAAACTGGTTTGAATAGATGGTATGTAGAAAATTAACAAAACCTGATGGCTGTCAAAACATGGCTACAGGCATCCTACAGGATCTCAGGGATTGTTGTCCTAGTTCCTGTTCATGAAAATAAAAGGCTCAATGGAATTGCAACTGCTTTTTCTGAGAAAGCATCAGTTGCACTCTGAAGACCTGTATAAACATCTCAGTCTGGGAATTGTTCTTGCCTGGTAGTTGTTTTGAGGGGGTTTAGGCTTAGATCCATTTTGCCGCAGCTGAAGACTTGAATGTGGGATTTATAAAAAGCCCATGTTGCCATAATTACAGAAGTTTGGAAAAGTCTGTCAAGTTACTTGAGAGAGAAATAGACATTGTACCATGAAAGATTACAATCTTTCTCTTAAGTTGTGTGTGCTAATTGGATGCTTGCAATATTACTGATCACTGCTACATATCTTGCAGTGTTCTAAAGGGCTTGAACACTTAGCACTAGCCACAAGAAATAAAACATTTGCAACTCCCTTACTCTGATGTGTATTTTTTAACACTAAAAGTTATTGCCTTTTTCAGTGAATATGGTCTTTCAAAATTTGAAATACCAGTGGAAATCTGTAACAGAAATGTGATGTTTGAACGTAAAAGTATGTTCTAAATAATGATGTAAGAAATGATTGTATTTATTAGGATATCTTCCTCTGCTGGAAAAAAAATACATGTTTTCTTGAAACTTTTGTCAAGAGCTCATTTCTAAATTTCTTGGAATGTTGTAATAACCTGATTATCTGCAAAAAAACCAACCCAGTCTATTGGAGAGATGTTGAAGTGAGTCAGCAGGTAATGAACTCAGACTCATGTATCCTGTTATTTTACCATTCACCTTGCTTTGATTAAAGTGCAAGTTCAGGATCTTCAGTCTTAATGCCTAAATGCTAAAATCCACAACTTTTTATTTAAAATGCAAAGAGTCTTGTTCTTGAGTGTGTGTTTTAAGTTTATTTCTTAATACTTAAAACCTGGAGATTGAATTAAAGATGTATGAAATTACAGAATTCCCCAAAACCCAGTGAAAATCTATAGAGGTGACAAAAAAAGGTTATAAAAAAATAATCTGCTTTAGCTGTTTGAAAGTGTCTTTAGCACATAACCACCAGATTTATATTCATACATAGGTTGCATCAGATTAAGATTAATGTGGCAGGGATTGAATTCTTTTATTACTGTTTTTTATTTTTAATGAAATTTTTAGAAGTGCTGATGTAAAACATCTTACTTTCATTTTAGAACAGCAACTCTTTCTAGATCCATGAGGTTCTGTATACAGTGAGAACGGGATAGCTTGCATGACTCCTGGATCTGCAGAACAGCATTTTTGCATGTAAACCTGAATGTTACCTTTTTGCTACCACGGGACCTGTGCCTGGCTCGCTTGCATACTCATATATACAGAGGATAACTTTCAGCATTAATAGAAATAGTAGATAATTCTATATAAGAAATTATCTTCTTTCACACTGATCTGCTAAGGCCAAAGTCTGAGATTCAGTGGTAACACCTGTTCTGGCATTCTGGTATAAACTTGAAACAGCTTTTTTTTTTTCACTTGGTGTTCTGGGGCTTGGAGCTACTCACAGGCTTTCAGAAAAATGTGCATCTTCTAATTGTTACTTTTCTGAGCAATAATGGTGCCATGTATATTTAGCGAGCCTGTACAAGTCTTGTTTACCTGGATGCAGTTTTTTAAGAGTTGCTTTTAAAGGAGGAGGTTATTGAATGCAAAGTTCATTTACTGATGATGCATGTTGCTTTTGAGCATCAACACTGTCACAGTTTGCTATGCTCTTTAATCCATAAAAATCTGATTTCTTTCGGCATGTATTAACATCATCCACAGGAACATACGCAGTATCAGGTTTATTGAGTCCTAAGAACCACAGGTAATGTCAGTTGCTTCAGAAATTGACCTTCATAGCTTTATGATATGATAATGTCAGATTTTTCAGGAAGAGTAAAATCATATTAATGAAGACATGTTCACTCTGATAAAGGTGAGGGGGTTTTGTGTTGGAGCATAAAAGTTGAATGAGAACAGACGTGTTCAGAGGGGATGCTGCTGCATGTATACCAAGAGTCGAGATTTTTCAGTTACGCCATTTTATAGATTTTTTTTTTTGATTGTGTATGACCTACTCAAAGTAGAAGGATGCAAGCCTTTTTTCTTTAAAGCATAGTAAAGCATGTTCAGTATTGCATTATTTTCAGCCAACTATATCTAAAACAGTGTTGATTGTGTGAAAAATGGTATCTTGTTTGAAAAAGGGGGTAATATGTCATCAATTGGCGTATTGGGGAGATATTTGCAAAAAGTAAATCAGGAGGATAGGCACAGTGTCATTGTTTCATGTAAGAAGCCAAGGCTGCTTCTAAGCATTCAGTTTCAGTGAATACCACCCATTTTACTTCCTCCTTTCCCCCAGTCCCTCCGCTGTATGACCTTGAAACTATCAGCTGTAAAGTTTAAGGTAACGCATTTCTTCTAAGCAGAGTACATCTTTCTAGTAGAGATGCAACCTTATTAAAAGTGAGTCTATTTGCTTTCAGGTTTAGTCTCTGTAATTGTGTGAATTGGTTGTGATTTCTTTCTATTTATAAACTGAAAAGCTTCCTAATCCAGTTTTGTGTTTAGGTCTGTATTTACTAAATTCACTATTTCAGTGTTTGAGCCTTGACAGAACTTTGATTTTAAAATCTCTAGTTTTAAGTGCATTTTCCATACCTGATCACTTTCAGCAACAAATACGCTGCTATTTTATCTAGAACAGAGGAGTCTGTATGGATGTGGGAAATGTTTCTGGTGTTGCAGCCTGTATGTTCACTACATACATTGCAGCCATTCATGTTCACTACACAAATGAGGGGTAATCAAGGAACGTTTGCAAAGGTGGCTTCTAGGTTAGGAAGGCTAATAAGTACTTTTACTTGGGTCAGTCTGTTCCATGGGCAAAGATCGCTTGTAGATAGTCTCCTGCCTGTCTTCATCTGTGTTCATACTAATCCTATTCATATCTCATCCTAGCTTTCCTAGTTGGACTATATATGGCTGCTTGTGTTTGTAACCTAATAACTTTTCTGTTTTAAATCTCTTCTTTGTATAGTCTTACTAGGCAATTACACGTCCATGTGTTTTGTTTATTGGTTAAATACTTTCTGTTTAAAAGAGAAACAGTTAGTAATCTTAACAAGATCAAAGTCAGGAAAATGCTTTAAACTTCCATCTTTCCTCGTGGAGCTACAAATAAATCCTAGAAAATCTACCAATTATGAAAGAAATAACATAGAAGTACCTCAAAGAGCCATGGAAGTCTGTCTTTAACCATTAGTACTCTCCATAATTAATGAAGTTATGGATGACTTACTCCTTATATTCTTTTTCCAGCCCCTGTTCATACGTAGCTACACGCACATGTTGTGTCAGACAGCAGAGAGCTTAGTCCTGAAGTCAGTTTCCTTAACTTCACATAGTGACAACAGCTCAGCTGTCGTCCTAAGAAGGCAGCAAACACAGGAGCTCATTCTACAGGGAGAAACTGGTACTCACCTCCAGAAACTTGAGCCAGACCTAGTGCTGTGAAGTTTGGACCAAGACCCTGGAAAACCACCCTGATATTTACTAGGAAACTTGTGGGATGAGGGAACACAGAAGAGAGGTGTTCTTGTGAGCTCTTTTGCAAGCATGAATTGGTGGTCCTCGTAATTTCATTCCGAAGCACAGTCACAGTCAGAGAGCCTCCCAACAGGTAGCTCCTTGGATTCACAGACTTGAGCTACAGTTTTAACTTCCTATCCTGATGTACTTGGACCAGGTAACAATCCAGTGGTGGCTTTTTCTGTTGTGTTTTGGTTTGGTTGGGGTTTTTTTGTTTGGTTTTTTTGCTGTTCATTCTAGTCTAATGTAACTTTATCATTTGTGATACCGTAATGAAATCAGTATCTTCTGGAGGCCTTTAACCCAAGTGTGCTTGTAGCATGCCGTAGATGTTTGAAAAAGAAATGCTGCAGCTAGAGGCTTTTGGCATAGCATGCTGCCTTTACCTTAGGTCACGTAGAAGAGCCTAAAGGCAGTTTTCACTAAGTCTCCAGTTAAAACTTCAGTCTCTTTGGATGCTGAGGCAAACAGAACAGCTTCACCTCTTTCTAGAGCAGTTTAGGACAATCACTTTAGTGATTTACTTAATGGAATCTTTGAACTCATTCCTGCGTGCAAATTAGATAGTGGTTGTGATGTTTCATTCAATTTAATGCTTGCATTCTTGAATTTCATAATTTTCAATGTTTCAGAAGTGCAATGATTTTTTTTATCCAAACATTTCAATGCCCTGTCTGGGATATTCGGGAGTAATTCTGCCTTTTCCAACAGCTCTTGTTTTTTTAAAAAGACTGAACTCTCCTCTGATCTTCAGACCTTTGGTCACCTTTCTGTGTCGAGATTGGAAATGAAGACCACTATAAGTATGCAACAAGTATTTTATTGGCTAATACAAATAGTAATTGGCTGGGACCTCTGGGCTAAGCACTAATGTTTGTCATCCAGATGTTGGAACTCCATGAATGTCTGATGCCTATAGAGGTACTTTATTCCTTCAAGAGCAGTGCTTCATATGAACATCAATACCCATCCTTTCTCCTATCTCATTCTTCATATCAATTTCAGTCCTTTTTCCGATCCTCTTCCTGTCCTCTAGTGAAAATATATGCTATATATGCTGTTCCTATATATTTTTCTGCAGTCAATACTTCTATGAAGTATTTTCAGTCCAGGTTTTGACACTAAATGTATTTATACGCAATACATCTTGAAATCTGTAATGTAATTACTATTAAACTAGCTGAGTATATATTTAATAATCTTTAATACCAGATTAAGTAATTGGAAGTTAATTATTTCCATTATTATTTTCTTCTAGCTTGTCTACATTTTTCCTGTCAGTACATATTCAAGAGACTTGAAGATAAACTTGAGCCCTACTAAAACTGGAGACAGAACTGCTAGTTCCCAGAGGGTTAAGGCTCCATCCTTCATATGTTAGGTCATGAACTTGAGGTTCTTGTTTCAAATCACTTGAAATGGAAGACAAACGTGGTCCAGAGGGACCTGGACAGGCTGGAGAACTGGGCTTAAGAGAATCTCATCAAGTTCAGCAAAGGGACTTGCAAGTCTCTGTATCTGCTTTGGACAGAAGGACCTAGGGGGTGTGGAGGAACCACAAACAGACCATGAGGCAGCGATGTGCTTTCATGGCAAAGGTGTCCATCAGCATCCTGTCCTGCGTTAAGCAGAGAATTGCCAGCAGTTCAAATGTGCTGAGTGGAGACGAAGAATCACCAGTGGCTAGATGACATCTAGAGTGCTGGGCCCAGTTCTGGGTACCTCAGTATGAGAAAGTTAAGGACTTACTGGTGGCCTGGAGAAGAGAAGGCTTGGGGTCCTTTGTACCCCAATTAGTAGAAATACCTGTTGGGAAAGAATGAAGGTAGAGCCAGGTTCTTTTCAGTGTCCCAGTGTTCACAGGGACAGGACAAGAGGCAGCAGGCATAGCCTGAAACACAGGAGGGTGCATCTGAACATCAGAAAACATGTTACTGTGAGAGTGACCAAGCAGTGGAACAGGTTGCATAGAAAGGCTGTGGAGTCTTCCTCCTCGGAGATATTCAAAAGACATTTGGACGTGATCCTGGGCAACTGGCTCTGTCTTACTCTGCTTGAGTAGAGGTGTTGGAATACATGATCTGCAGAGGTCCCATCTAACCAGTGTTTCTGTGATTCATTGACTTACTATAGGATCATCATTTCATATAAATATTAATGTTCTTAACACCCCAATATGCAGTTATTACAAAAAATGTTTAAGTTAAAAAAAGTGGTATTTCACATGCCTAATAGTAAGAATTGTTTGTATTCTAAACTCATTCTGAATTTGGTCCTGATGTTTTATTCTATGCTAAGCTGCCATAAAAAAAATGTGACCCTGCCAACTGCAACATAACGAAGAATATCTTTTTACTATCCTTATGTTAAGATATAAAAACATACTTTAGAACCCATTACTTGTTTTCAGTCCCCCAGAACTTTCTGAATATTTTATCTTTCAGACTGGAAGTTTATGTCCAACTTCTTTAGAAACACTGTGTAGAAAATAGCTCAGTTTCTGAGAAGCATGTGAAAAAGTGCAGAAGTCCTGTGGACTTTCATTTGAAGGGCCATTGGTCTGAAGTGGAGGCAGTGCTATAAAGAGGAAAGAAAACAACCCCATTTGACTATATGAGTTATCTGAATGAGATGCTTTTTAAATGCACCTTCTAGTTGTGTGTGCTAGATTAGGTATGAGTTCTTGTCAATTTTGGCAAAATGCTAGAGCTGGAAGGTTTGACTGGTGCACTGACCTCTCTGTGCTTCTTGTACTTGAAGGTGACTGGTTCAGTGACTGCTGCCTTCAGTTCTCTTTGCAGAACTGCAATCTTTGGTTCAGGTGGACTTCACACATTGTATTTTAAAGGATGGAATGGCTATTTCTCTGTCCTCTAAAGCACTGTATTAAATGTGTAAACATTAGTGTATTTAACCCCTTAATCAGAGTCACGGAATGGTCAGGGTTGGAAGGGACCTCTAGAGATCATCTATTCTAATCCCCTGCTAAAGCAGGTTTACCCCAGGCAGGTTTTGAATGTGTCCAGAGAAGGAGACTCCACAGCCTCTCTGGGCAAACTGTGCCAGTGCTCTGCCATCCTCAAAGTAAATACATTTTTCTTCCTATTCAGATGGAACGGCCTGTGCTGCAGTTTGTTTGCCCCTTGTCCTGTCGCTGGGCACCACTGAAAAGAGCCTGGCCCCATCCTCGATACTTGCCCTTAAAATATTTGTAGACATTGATAAGATTCCCTCTCAGTCTTCTCCGGGGTACACAGGCCCAGCTCTCCCAGCCTTCCCTCATCAGGGACATGCTCCAGTGCCCTTTGTAGCCCTCCCTGCTGGACCCTCTCCAGTAGCTCCTTGTCTCTCCTGAATTGGGGAGCCCAGCACTGAGCACAGCACTCCAGATGTGGCCTCACCGGAGCAGAGTAGAGGGGCAGGATCACCTCCCTCAGCCTCCTGGCCATGCTCCTCCTAATGCACCCCAGGATCCCATTGGCCTTCCTGGCCACCGGGGCACCCTGCTTGTTTTCCACCAGGACTCCCATGTCTTTCTGCAGAACTGCTTTCTAGCAGTTTCTAGTTTCCTATCCTGTACTGGTACGTGGGGTTGTTCCTCCCTAGTGCGGGGTCTTACACTCACCCTTGTTGCACTTCATCAGACTCCTCTCCACCCAGCTCTCCAGCCTGGCCACATCTCACCGAACGGCAGTGCAGCATTCTGGGGTATCAGCTGCTCCTCCCAGTTTTGTATCAGCAGCAGCCTTGCTGGGGGTACACTCGGTCCCTTCATCCAGGCCATTGATAATTTGTACAGGGCTGGACCCGGTGCTGACCCCTAGGGAGCATCCAGCATCGCTGGCTATGGGCCACCATAAAGGCTGAGCTGCTGATCACAACCCTCTGAGCTCTGCCATCAGCCAGTTCTCAGTCCACCTCACTGTCCATTCACTTCAGCCATGCTGTCTGGGCTTACCTGCTACACATTGTTACTTAGACCTGGTCACAATTCAGTAAAAAGGAGGGCGGGGGGGAGGGAGAAAAGAGAGATCACCACCTGTGGGTCCAGTGACATCCCATTGGTTCTCTTCACCATGGGTGTCTTGGTGGTGGGGGTGCCCCCCACCAGGCTTTCATAGAAGTGAGTTTTATTCTCTTGAGAGAAGGCCTCATCTACACACAAAGTGAGGGTGAGTGTATCCTGTGTCTGTGCAAGCTCAAGGTGTGAGTGGTGGTTGCAGGGGGCCTCCTTGGTGGACATGAGGGCTTTGAGCAGACCCTGCTGTGCACGTGAGCAGTTGCCCTATGTTCCCACCGCAGGTTTTTCCAGGAAGCACTAGCCAGATCTTGCCTTTGCAAGACCTAAAGCCATTCCATCCTGTACCGCTTTGTGGTTACCGAGTCGGGCAGCAGCAGCTCACTGTGCAGCTATAGCGCATTTCAGTTCCTCTCCAATCTGAGCAGAACAGCTTCTTGCAGCCACAGCTCACTTTAGTTTCTCTCCAATTTTAGCAGAACAGATTTTTTTCAGTAACTCGGCTTGAATTTGTGCACTAAACAATGTTTAAAGCAATGATCAATACATCAGTTCCTTACAACAGTGTCAGAAGCCTTGGAGAGGTCAAGGCAGACAACATCCACTGCTCTCCCCTCATCTACCCAGCCAGTCATTCCATCATAGAAGGCTTCGGGTTGGTCAGGCGTGATTTCTCCTTGGTGAATCCATGTTTACTACTACTGATAACCTTCTTTTCCTCCACGTTTCAAGATGACCTCTAGGACACACTGTTCCGTCACCTTTCCAGAGGCAGAGGTGAGACTGACCTGCATGTAGGTTCCCAGGTGCTCCTTGTCCTTTTTGAAGACTGGAGCGATATTGACTTTCCTCCAGTCCTCAGGTACCTCTTGTGTTCTCCATGACCTTTCAAAGATGATGGAAAGTGGCTTAGCAATAGCAAATGCCAACTCCCACAGCACTCGGGTGCATTCCATGGGGGACCATGGATTTGTAGGTGTCAAGTTTGTTTAACTGATCTCTAACATGATCTTCCT
>JAVJGJ010000014.1:96847112-96886945 GCA_035590215.1 Microhierax caerulescens
TGTCAAGTTTGTTTAACTGATCTCTAACATGATCTTCCTCGACTTCTCCTCTCCTCGCTTCCTGTCTTGCCTCCGAGGTCTGAGAAACTGGAGGCTGGCCTTGGCAGAGAAGACTGAAGCAAAGAAGGCATTCAGTAACTCCACGTTCTCTGTGTCCTTTGTCACCAGGGCACCCACGTCATTCAGCAGTGGGCACACATTTTCCCTAGTCATCCCTCTCCTGCTGATGTACTTGAAGAAGCCTTTCTTGTTGTCCTTGACCTCTCTTGACAGGTTTAATTCCAAAGTGGCCTCAGCCTTCCTCGTCGTCTGCCTGCGTGTACTGACCACATCCCTATACTCCTCTCAAGTGGCCTGACCCTTTTTCCACATCCCATAAACTTCCGCCTTCTGTTTGAGGTTTGCCAGAAGCTCTTTGCTTGTCCATGCAAGTCTCCTACCCCCTTTGCTTGATTTCTTCCTTGTAGGGATGCACCTGTCTTGAGCTTGAAGGAAGTGATGCTTGAATATCTGCCGGCTCTCTTGGACCCCCCTACCTTCCAGAGCCCTAACCCATGGGATTCCTCCAAGCAGGTCCTTGAAGAGGCCAAAGTTAGCTCTCCTGAAGTCCAGAATTGTGGTCCTACTTGTTGCTCTGCTTCCTCCATGCAGGATCCTGAACTCCACAGCTCATGGTCACTGCAGCCAAGGCTGCCCCCAGCCTTCACATCCTCAATGAGCCCTTCTTTATTAGTGAAGACAAGGTCTAAGAGCACGATTTCACCCAATTTATAATTTTAATTTTGAAAGAAGTTTGACATGTTTTATATGGAACAAAGCTTTTATTTTTAAAAGATTATTAAAATAGGAAATTTGAAGTGCTTTATTTTGCTGGAAAATAAATGAATTACATATTTTCATCCACAATTACGGTTTGATTTTCTAACTCTGGAAAACTAAATATGAATGACTGCAGATGCAGTTAGTTCCCAGTTTAGGTAGAGTAGGAGGGAAGACCACTGTTTAATTCCCACTGTCCAAATAAAGAAAAACAACAAAGATTCTTCATGATTGTTCTCCTCCTCTCCAAATGTTCAAGCATGGTTTATCTGTCCCTTCGGAAGTCACATTTCACTTATTTCGAAGTGTATTAACCAGCACTTTCATCAAAAGGATTCAAATGCCCAGATTAGTTTCTTAAATGGAAATCATTTGGTATCTTTATTCATAGAATAAGGAAATAGTTTAGAAAAAGAGGCTAGTGATGAAGTTGAAGCTGAATCCAGCAAGCAGTATGTATCTACTTCTTAATGTCCAGCCCTGAGTGTCAACTGCATGGCTTGCTGTCCCCTTTTAAGTGAAGTTTACTCACTTTTTATAACTACTGCACAATTCACATATAAGGATTAACCTCTGTCATTTGAACTTCTGTCTATGAACTGTTTCCTTTCAAATAATGTATTTTCAGTGATAAGCATATTTGAAACACAATATTCAGCTTGCAGTATTTGACTGGGAAAAAAAAAGTTACTTTCAACAAGTTGAATACTTTGTCAAAGTATTAATTTCCTTCAAGTCACATATATGTAACTATACCAAGGCAGCACTTCCTCTAGTACTTCGTTACTATGCATAAGCTCTTTCTATACAGCTTAGTTCTATTTTTATTATTTGCATAGGTTCCACAAGTATTCTAAGCACTTTAAAACAAGTTTAAAAGACACTTTTTACATCTGAGTATTTTATATTACAGTCTTAGGTATGGCACATAAGCAGTAAGGGTAAGCCCTACTAGCAGTAAATATCTGTGTAGCCGTTCTACATGTCAAGATGGTTTCAGTAATTAATATTTCTTCAGAAAACATGTAAGTTACAACTTCTAAGGATGTGTTAAGTATTTTCATTCTATTGGGAGATGCATGTACCCAATGTGCATCACATGAGTGGCATAGCTGGCTACATAGCTAAGAGTGGAAGAAGCTGCAGGGATTTCCAAATTTGGGGGATGTATAAGGGGTTAGAAATGTGGTCAGATGGTGCACTGGGAGCATGTGAGGAATTCCTCAATGACAAACTCTTCTTTAAATTTGTCATTACAGTGGACAGATACTGTATTACAGGATTGCATTTGTAAAGCAAAGAAGCTATCCTAATGTGGGTGGAAATAAAATTCCATCTGTGTCCTTGTGTTTGAAGTAGGAAAAAAAAACCCTTATGGTCAGATTGGTTGGTATGGAAAAGAGGTTTGGTCTAGCTTTTACAGTACTTTGATGATAGTTACATACACTAAAGCTCATTTCATTTGTAGCTGCATGGAGTGGTAACTTCTTTAAAAAAAACATTTTTAGTTCATTAAGTGATTTGTGTTACGTTTCTTTTCTACCTTGATAGAAGTAGACACTGCACGTGCTCATCTCTTGGTTACAACTGCACACACCTTGTTTTTCATACCATTTTTCTTCCATTGTCACTGAAAGTTCTTATTAGTGACATATCTTCATATTCTTGGTTAAACCCATTATTAACTGGTCTGGATGGCTGGCCATAAATCCAATCACTTGGCAGGGTAGCACTGCTATCTTTATTTCTTGACTCATTATGACACTTTTTACAGCACTGGTGAATCTGTTGCAATATTCCACAAAAAATATATTGTTAGGCATCAAAACTGTTCCCATCAGATACCCCATCTTTTTAGAAAACATACTGCTAACATTACTGAGATAACAATCCAGCATTTATTCTGAATTGTTTTAAAAGTTGTTATGCATATCATAGTCAAAATGTGATTTTTATTAAATTAAATTAAATTAAATTAAATTAAATAATACAATTAAATAATATAAAACTAAATACAAATTTTAATTACACCTTCATGAATTGACAGACTATTCATTATTGTTAATAGCAAATGTTATTTATACGTAAGCTAAGATACTAATACCTATGTAGTTTTGGTTTATAGCTTATTTGGTTCTAACTTCATAAACAAGTGGAGTATGGTCAGATGTGGGCCATTATGATACAGTAGAACAACTATAGGACATTCTGGTTTAAAAGAAGATTAAGAATGAATATCAAACTTAATTTATTTCACTGAATTAGCTTCTTACATGCTGAATTCTAAGCCTTCACAGGTGGCAGGGAAAGGGCGATCC
The DNA here is from genome assembly GCA_035590215.1 of Microhierax caerulescens. Classification (NCBI taxonomy): domain Eukaryota; kingdom Metazoa; phylum Chordata; class Aves; order Falconiformes; family Falconidae; genus Microhierax; species Microhierax caerulescens. The sequence continues at coordinate 96,850,250 of JAVJGJ010000014.1, forward strand.
ATATTGTGCTCAAGAAATAGGCAAAAACTGTGTCCAACTATATACCAGTGATTTCATTTAATACTTCTCCAATTCCCAATACTCTCCTTGAAGATGTATGCTTGCCATTACTTTAGAAAAAAAAATAGAGAATAGGGAACTGGGAGAGAGACATTTTCATTCATTCTTTATTCTTATGTAGCATTTTTTTTTTTTTTTTTTTTGAGAGTGGATGGGGTGGGTGTTTCTTTTGGCGAGAATCCCCAAGTGACCACTGTAATGGCTTCTCAGAAGAACAGACACCGTTGCCACCCAGGTGTCATTGGGATAGTGTGTTGCTGCACCCTAGTCTCGACTTGGAAGCAGTGAGAAAATTTGGCAGAAGCAAGAAGCAAGGGAACAGCTGAGAGAATTCTGGACGCAGAAAAGGCAGGTCAGACCTCTTCTTGAAGCTAACAGTTCTGTGCAGAAGTTCCCCAAAGGCCTAACCAGCCGTGACATGTCAGATTTAAGCAGTGGCCTGTAAGGGCTGAAGGGCTTTTGAGTCATCTAGTCCCACTTCCAGTAGTTTACACTCTGATTTTGATACAACATGCATTTTCATGACAGGAAACTTTTGCCATTTACTAAAAAAAATTACCTTTAAAAGTTATAAACTTCCTAACTTTATAAAATTCAGTGTTGGTCTGTGTGGTGTGTCCCAGCCAGCAGCTGAGCATCTGCAGAGCTGCTCATGCGCTCAGTCCCTCATCCCTGGTGGGACTGGGGAAGAGAATATGAAGAACAAAAGCAAAACGATGTGTAGGTCAAAATAAAGACAGTTTAACAGGTGAAGGAGAGAGGAAAAAAAAAAATAAACCAAACCAAACAACAGAAAAGCAAGTGATGCAGAGGCAACCACACCTCACCTCTATCCAGCAGACCAATGCCCAGCCAGCCTCTCAGCGCTGGTTGCCTCAAAAGCCAAAACCTCCTTTGTTCTTTTTCCTCAACCCAGCTCTTGTGGCTGAGCATGACATTATATGGTATGGGATGACCTTTCAGTCAGCTGGGGTCAGGCTTCTTGCCTGTGTCCCCTCCCAGTCTCTTGCCCACCCCCTGCCTACTCACTGGGGCAGCAGGATGAGAAAAAGAGAAAGCCTTGATGCCATCCAAGTTCAGCCAAAACACTGGTGTGTGAGCAGGGTGGTAGCAACACGGTGTTAGCCGCAAATGCAAAACGCAGCACCGTACAGGCTGCTATGGAGAGAGTTAAAGTCCATCCCAACCAGACCCAAGTAACATTTGCAACTGCTTGCTGACTGTGCTCACAGTGACTCATTTTGGGAGAGACTAGGTTGCCTTACTTTGTATATTCAGACGTGAAACGGCTTCTGGCAGGCTTCTGCTGCTATTGTGTTTTAGCAACATCTGACTGTTGGCCAGGTCTCTCTCTAGCATGAGTCTGCTGTCTCCCCAAATGCATATACCATGTCTCCTACTGACTGAACTGCACAAACGTTTCTGGTTTTGATGGGGCTTTGAGGTAACAGTACTTAACAACTGGTTTTTAAAGAAAACAAACCCCAAACTTTACTAGTTTGGGTAAAACCCGAGCTTTACCTATCAGAGCAATCAGGCGTTGTAAGACTTTATAAGTCTTGTAATTTATGTCCCTGGGGCTGAGTGTTAGGTAATAATGAAGTTCTTGGCTGTGCAGCAGTATCGGCAGGGAGGGAGCTGTTGCCATAATGCCAGGTTCAGTGACACTGAAGTAAGCCCTTTAAGCAGTCCCTTTTAGGAGCACATACTGAGAAAGAGAGGACAAGGTGAAGGAGACCCTGCCTTTCAGTGAAGAGTTGGCTACCTGAAAAATCCATCTTTCTTTACTTAAAATAGCTACAGATTTAAAACCATCTTGATTCTTCAAGAGCTAAGGTTTTTTCCTCTAAACCTGTTAAGTTGGTGCCTGTTCCCTCTTGATCTGATTTAGCCTGTGTTTGTTAATGTTCAAGGGACTCTACAATAGTAGTTTTGAGGAGAGACGTTGGTGCAGCACAGATTTTTTTTTAGGTCTCTAAGTTATAGTCTTTGAACTACACTTGCAAGTACGGATCTTGTAAATACAAGTAGAGACATCAGACGGTTGGGAGTTAGGCATGAGTGTGGCGCCATCCTTACCTTCAAAGACAGTGATGCTCATTTGCATCAAGTTGTGGCATAACTCACATTTCTTCAGCTCAGGTTTATTTCCTTCCAAATGGTTTCATTTACATAAAGGGTATTGCCAAATGGGATCAAAATTGAACTATTCATTAATAGCTGCCTTTTTAGTTTCTGTTTCCGTAAAAAACAATTGATTAAGATGATTATGAAGTTTTTTCCTGGAGTGTGGAACAGAGCCACAACTAGGAAAGAAGGAAGGATTTGTAAAATACCATGTGAAGGATAAGAATTCACCCTGTGCTTAGACAATTTTGTATTAAAAAAAAAAAAAGTTTTCTTGTTCTCTTGCAAAATATTTTAAAGTTTTTGAGTTGACAGGGTGCTGCACTGTTGGCCAGGTACATGTGAGGCTGTGGCCCACACCAACTAGTGAGTGTGAGCGGGCATAAACCCCAGGCATGACAGGTTGGTTGGCCAGAATGTGAGTAAGACAGAAGATGAGCAGACATTGATGTCTGTCCAGGAACATTCCTGAAATTAGGAGCTGGAGCCCAGAAGCATGGAGGGAGCAGGGAGCGTTTCAAACTGCTAGTCATTTAGGCAATTTTTTTTCTCATTTTCTTTTGTTTCCAGGTAAAAGTAACAAGATCAGCCAGCAACACAGAAAATTGCTTCTCACTTCTCAGCAAATTCAGAAAAAAAACCAGATATCATTTATTTCACAGCTTCCTTATTTTTCATGGCCATGTCCTCAATACGTTCACAGGCAGGGGTTATATGTAAAACACTTTTAGTTAACAGAAAATGGACTTTTTACTTTGCCACAGGTACATATTCAGGTTAATCTGCTTATCATTTCTTTTCATCAGAAGATGCCACCCACCTTTATATTTGTAGTATTTATTTCTCAAATTATTACTTACGCCAAAAGCTATGACAACTGTGGTGACAAAGATGGTGTATCCAAGAAGAAGGAACCAAACCCACCAGATCTTATCTGATCTTGTACAGTCTTTGCATTTGAAATCTGAAACAAAGAGAAAGATAATGAAGCATTTGAAAAAGAAAAAAAAAAAAAAAGTTGCTTTTTCTGATAAGATTTCATTTGAAGGATTAGTGAGGATTGACCCGGCAGCACAGTTGTCTTTCTTTTTGTCACCCTTTCTTTCACTGCTCTTTCAGACTAAAAGGTTAAGCTTCTTGTGAGAGAACTGTTGTCTTCTTTTTAGTTCAGACATGAGATTTTTGAACCTACTTATGTAAGCTACTTATGCAATGGAAAGTAAACTAAATTCTCAGTTTACTAAAAGTGGGCTATCCAAAAACGTCTTTGTTACATAGGACACACTTAGGTAATGATGAAAAAGCCAATCTAAATGAGTTTTCTTACGAAGTCTCAGACAACTTTTCCTTCTTTTTATAAACTGAACTAAACAAATGCTTATGGTGCATTAGGCAAAAGGATTTCATTGAGGGCTGTGTTTTCTTAGGGACTCAGAAGAAATGCATTAGTCAACTGTTAAACATGATATGGAATCCAGGATGAGGGACACACTTTGTGGCATTTAGCATTTGCTAGCCACACTTGTCGGGAAAAGCCACGTGGAGAAAACCTGTCTGGAATAGTGTATCTCGGCCACTGAGGTCACATCCCCAGCAGTAATATGGAAACTGGATTAGTAGTTAGAGGATAGGGGAAGAGTTCCAAGGTGTTGAAAATTATTTTACAGTCGAACAGAAAGAAAATTCCACTCCCACATATTCCTACTTCCATGTGCACTCTTTCTAAAAGCACTCACAACTGCTGTGTGAACTTACTGTTCATTTTTTGGTAACTGGAAGAGGAAGCACAAACTGCCTATTTCGATAAAGAACAATGGCTTATAAAGACTGAGGAAAACTATAAAGAGGTAATGAAAAATTATCAGGGTTTTTGTTTGTGTTTCTGGTTTGGGTTTTTTTGTATTGAGTAAAGCAAAGACTTTGCAAATATTTGTGGAGAAGATTAAGAAAAGGTATTTAAAATAAACAGATACTTTCAATGGACATTATATATATATTAATATATAAAATATTTAGAAATCTATAAAATACAGAATCAGTGTTCTACTGCACAGTGAACTGGTTTAGATCTGAAGAAAAGTCTCTGTCCCTGAGAGGTCTGTCCAGCTGTATAAATGCTTGAAATAAAAGGTGTGCCTTCCCTCCCCTACTCGTACGACTGTAGACTGCTGTTTTCCCACCCTTCTTTCAGCAGATGCAAGTGGCAGGAGAGAAGGCAATAAGGTTGAAGGAAGGTCTAATTCATCCTGCACACATGAAGTCCATTTCTGTCACTCCAAAGCGGTTCTTACCATGAACAGTCAGCTTGGTGCCATTTCCACGTTTGCCCTGGATTTTCTGCGTTAGCATCACGTCGCAGAAATAGGAGTTACTGGCATTCTGGTCAACATTGCTCAGCTTTAAGATGGAGAATCCCCTCAGTGTGTTCTTTGTGATGTGTACTTGTGGCCTGCCTGTGCCAGGGCTTGTCTGGAGGCTCTGCTGGCTGTGACAGTCAGGGCCTTTCCTCCAGTACACAACTGGCTCCTCGTTCTCCTCACGGGGGTACTCAAATACACACAGCATCCACACTGTGGAGTTAAGGAGCACGCTGGCATCTTCAGGGTATTGCACAACTGAAAGCTCGGGGCTGCTGTTGTCTGTAAGGTGTAAATAAAGTCCATTCAAGTAAACAGGTGTGCTTTCTTAGGGAGGGTTGTCTTGGCTGCCTGAATACGTGGACGCAGCCGCACTCACAAAGCAGAAAGAAAGGAGCAGAAAGGCACAGCGATAGGCATGCACAGCAAAAGGTGAGCTCAGTGAAGCAAATTGTTACAGCCTTCCGAGAAACCAATGCTGCCATCAGCATTCAAAACAGAGTTAGAAAGACAGTCATTAACATTGCCTAAAGATCATGTATCAAATAAATCACGTTAGGGTATAAGAACTGCAAGCCCAGGAGGTAACAAAGTAGGAGTTGCAAACAGAGCTAGGTTAAGGACTAGAATAAATTTGTGTACAGTTGCTATTTATTCTCAAACTTTTGGGATGCCTTCAAAAAAAAAAAGCTTTGCTCTGGGAAATTCCAGACAGTATTTTCAACTTGCAAAAATTTCTAGCATCTAGAAATGCACACACTTACACAAATTTAAAATGTTCTGTAAGTATCTGCATTTTATATACATATTACATTTCCTATGTATACAATAGTTTCTGTCCCAGATATTATTGTCTCTGTAAAGGTTTGTCAGATACATTATTTACACAATTTATAATGACTTGATAGTCTTTGGGTATATTAAAGTTTGTATGAAAATGAAGGATGACACTGAAACTCATTTTGGCAACAATTTACTGGAAAAGCTTTGAAAATGCCTTTATTCTGATCAATGTGCAAAACTGAAGTGCTTTTTTCACAATTGCTGTGTATGTGCACGTAGCATTTTTAATTAAGTTTTACTAGGATATATATATTGCTAATAGCACAGATTCGATTTACATTAATTAATTTACAATAATGAAAATATGTGAAAAAACTATTTCCGTGCTGTTTAATTTGAAGGACATCTGGGGGGAAATGGCAGTTACAATTGTTCTAGAGGTCAGTATCACAAAAAAACCCAGGATTATATTTAAATGAGTTTAGACCAAGGGATACTAATACTCATTATTGCCTTCATTAAAAATAATGTTAATGCTTCATTAATTTTATCCTATTATTTCAATACATCATTATTTAAATATTTTTTATGGGCAGGAATACTGGAAGACAAGGAAGCACAATTGCAGCTAAACAGAGTAAAAACTAAAACTAAATTAAACACAACATTAATGAATACATTAGGAAAAAAGAAGTTCCATGCAGTTCCATGAGGGATTATTTAAGTTTACGTAGACTCACTGGTTGGAATATTGTCTGTGCAATCTCAAAACAATCTTTAATTTCCATAATTTTTCAGCTTTGGTAGCTCCTGACATTGCATCCCAGAGTCTTTGTTTTTTTTCGGGGGATGGGTATTTATTTGTTTTTCAAGTGAAGTCTTACATGGATACTATGTACACATAAACTGACTGTATAAAATCAATGCAGAAGGATGATGAATCCATCAATGACGGATTTTTTGAGAGGAAGTTCTTGCACGTATACAGGCAACAATGAGCAAAATGACTGGAAGCATCCCTGAGGTAAATCTATTACTATGCTTTGAACATCTAAAAGGAAAAGAAAAAGGGCAAAAAAAGCACCACGAACAAGACAATACACCTCGAGACACAAATCCGATATTAATTGCAAAGGATCCGGAAAGCTAAATTGATAACGCATTTCGACATTCCCTCTTCCAGAGGCAATTGCTAGCCAGTCTAAAAGCTGGCAGGCTGCAACGCCTGCCTTTCCTCCCTCACCCACAACAGGATGGCATGAGCCCAATCCTGGAGGTCACCGGAGTGCACTTCACCTAGGCAGTCCCCAGCTGGGAAATAGTTTAAAGGGGCTTTTCCAGGCATCATAGTGATTAGCTCTTGCAGTCTCGTCCCAATATCAGAATAATCCCCTACTTAACACCCTTTTCAGGTCTCACCCCACTGCATTTAGCACCTTACATGGCTACATCTGCATTTGAGTTCTGCAATATTAACTAATAAATCATGTGCTATTATTCTACTTTAAACTCAGTTATTCACACTTTAAATATCCAGATTTAAACACCTACACTTAACCCTACTGTCCCTTTGAGGTCAATAAACAGATATAGTAACTTAAAGTCAAGATTAATTTCATCCCACAATGAAGGTTTAAACAGTTAAAATGTGGTGGGGTTCTGTTTGTTTGGGCTTTTTAATTATAAAAGCACCTATTTCTCACATACAGTAATGAGTTCAGATAAAGACAATAAACATTCTGTGAAATGAACCTTTTCTTTTCCTTCTGAGGAAGTAACACTAGATTTCCATCACAAATGTTCTGCTTTCAATTGAAACAGGTTTAAGTGTTTTAAGTGCATTTTTAAATGAAGTATAAAAAATTGGAAAGTCATTACTAAGAGCAAACAAAATATGCTTTTAAAAATACAAGAAAGAATCAATAATATGTTTTAAAACAGCTCATTACTCCTATTTTTATATAGTCATTCTTTTTACACTTTTTGTCATTTCAACATACATATTAAGAAGTGTATGTTCAGAAATACCTGGGCTGTACTTGAAAGAGATTCCTGAAAGCTAACATGAAATATTTTAAAATGGAAATAATCCAGAGGGGGTTCTGGGACACACCTTTTGTCTGGGTGAAAAGTAAGTATCTTAAAAAATCAATCAGTACATCAAATTGACAGCGATACTTCACAACCCGCAGAAAACCAGTCTCACCTCAGTCAATGAAGGAGTGTTAGCTAACTTGGTTAAGGGAAACAGGTGGCTCATATCTGAAATATATTTTGCATTTTCATCAGGCTATTAAAAAAATAGTCCGAAATAGCTTTTGTGTTTTTTTCTTTTAAGTTTGTTGGTGTAAGTGAATACACACACTTTTAAAAGTATTCCTAGACACAGTTTTATGAAAATCCTGAAATAAACTTAATATGTTGTCCAGTTGACCCATGTATAAAAAATCAGTGAAAATTCCAAACATGCAAAAGTGAACCTATACTTTTCTCCTTTTTCAGTCAGATGTAATTTTAATTTTGTGTCAATCAGGTGTAATTTTAATTTCTATTTACTTTTTTAGCTACTTTTATACTTTTTTCTAATTTTTCCTTTCCTCCATAATATAACAGCATCAAGATTTTACAAAGTATAATTGAGCAACTGACACCTTCATCCTTGATTTAAAATTAACACTGCCTTCCTTGATCAGTTAGGGTTTGGAGAATTCTGGGGTAAAATTAAAAGCAGAAAAAAAAAACCAAAAACCAAAAAACAAAACTCCCCAACCCCCCCAAAAACAACCCAAAATCCAGCAATCTCCGTTACTTACCTGCAAAGCGACTGAAGTAAGATATTGTAATTAATATAACAAGGCATATCATTTTCTTGGGATTGCTGATGCACAGGTTTTAAAGCCTCAGCCAAGACTACTGGTATCACAGCTTTCAGATGGTAGTGGAAAAGTAAATTGAAGCTCTCCTAAAAACATGTTTTTAACCTTGTTTCTAAGGGGAGGTTCTTGTGGTTTCATTCACTGTAACTATTTCTCATTCTACCATCACACATCCTGGACACGGCAACATGCTAGCTTTTAATATCTTAGGTTCAAACTGAACTCCACTGGAACTATTTTTCCATTCCAAGCATTTTCTTCAGATAACTAGGAGGAGGATCATTTTTGTATGGCAAATTTATTCAAAGCTTCCCATCCAAAAAAAGGCAACCCACAAAACTAAAAAAAAAAAAACCAAAACAACCAAAAAAACCCACAAGATTAGGAGCAGTGGTTGTAATATAGACACCCAACCCTGATGCTCTTGCTACATGTCCCGTTTGCACTTTAAACACCACATGGATGAAGATGATTTTGCTTTAGCTATTATTGGTCCAATTAGACAAATCAAATATACCGCAGGAATGGTTTGGAATAAACATTATTTCTCTTTGCTGAAATGATACTGTCTCATTATCATCCTGCAGTCCAGGATGTGTGAACATTAGCAGCCAAAAACTAACACAGCAAAGTGGGCAGTGTAGTTACCCTCCTAATACACACCTGATTTTACAGGACCCCATTAGATTAGCTGACATCCGTGTAGACTCTTATATAGACTATTAAATTTCACCCAGCAAAGTTATCTCTGGGCTTAACTAAAACTTGTCATCCAGCTACAGTGCCTACAGATTTGAATGTCTGGGTTTGACTAACAAATAACTTCCATGGAAATGTACAGTTTTGATCTGAAGGCTTTGAGAGAGAGAGTCAACCAGCTGAATGGTTAGCTGCTGCGATGACTAATCACTGTCACTGTGAAGGGCTGTGTGCATTTGTATTCTGAGCTCTTGTCTTCAGCTTCTCATCACTGAAACAGCTTTGACATCTCTTCTACAGCCCTTTAGTACCTCCTTTTTTAAAAAAAAAAAAAAAAAAAAAGATTATAATTACACATTGTATGAGATAATCTCTTAGTATTCTTTTTCAAAAAAAAACCCAAAATGTATGGAAGTCTCCGGCTGTAAGACATCTCCATCCTGGAATAAGGTATCTGATTCTGTTTCTTGTGACTGGTATGCTTGAAAGCTGGACTCCTTAAATTGTGTACAGATACAAGAATATTCTACCACAGAATTGTACTGGGAGGTCATTGTCAGCTGATTTTCTACTTGAAATGTTATGTGTCTTTTCAGAGTCACTGTTGTCTAAAGGGGTACAGGTATATTGCATGTTTTTAAATAGCATTAAGGCTGCAACCAAACCCTCCGGCTTCCCCATAGATATTAATTAATGGCGTATTCTCAGTGATAACTTTTAGAGATGCTTGTTAAACTGATCTTAATTTGCTGACTGTACACACTAATAATTTTAATCATTTGCACTTATGTCTTGAATAATTCAGTTATCTTAATTCACATTCAAAGGCATATCTCAGAAAAAAAAACACATTTGTGTTACCATGTTTTGTTATCAACAGATAAATACATGTATTTCATTATTTTTACCAACATCTGAATATAAGAATATCTAATTCTATATGATTCTTATTGAACATATCTGATACTAATTACATTGAAGAGAGAAACAAAATAGTGCAGAACTCTTCAGATTTCCTATTTCTACCTAGTAACTCCTCAGACAACACTATTTTTATCTATAACATTTTGAACAACAGTGATAAAAGCCCTTTAAGATACTGACTTGAACAAGAAATAACTAGTTCAGAGAAAAGTGATCAAAGACAAGCATAAGTAATTTGATGCAGCTAGTCTGGGATTCACACATGCATTTAAGCCACTATTCAGTATCAGAACAGAGTGTTTGGGTTTTTTTTCCTGAAAATTAATTTAATTAATGAAATAACAATAAAGTTTTCTGTATTCTGACTCTATTTATCTCAGTATCTTAATCCAATGAATTTGGGTTAGCTGAAGTTTAACCTGGTTTTAATAATATGTAATTACAATAGTGCTGAACTATACTACTAATTAAAATTTCAGGCTGTAAATAATCATGGGTTTAGTGGTTGAGTATTCAGCAAATAAAAGACTTGCCTACCAGCGTGGCTAACTAAGCCATTAAAAATTGCTGGTTTAATTGCCTTAAGGTTTATGTGTTAGTGTTATACAAGGCAAAAACTATATAATATCTTGATAAAATATTAGAGAAAATTACTAATGAGTTGAAATTCTGCCCAAGCCTTGAGTTTCAGCTAACAAAAGTCATATAAAAGATAAGCATGTGCTTAAGTCTTTTTCTATCCATTAAAGATGTTTGAGAAGAAACTACATTCCTTCGGAGTGATGTGCATGTAGCATAAGTGCTTTCATGGTGGGAAGTCAGAGGACTTTTGTACTTAGCTATTTGAGTGAAACTTGTGGTCAAGAAAACATGACAAAAGATTTGAAATATGAGTTTAAATAGGATGAAATCTAAAAATTATTTTTTATGGCATAGAATAGGAACCGTTAAAATGCCATTGCATAAGAAATGCTTTTGCTGTCTAGCACTAAAGAGATATTAATATTTAAATACTCTATATTCTTTCTTTGCATGAAATGGCTGACACAGAAGAATTTTAAGGTCTGAAACGTAAGACAAGTTAAGACCTGGACAATGACCTTCTAAATCTTAAAAAAGAAATGCATAACTTTGAGATACCCAAGGATTAGGGGATTGTCCTGGTTTCAGCTAAGATAGAGTTAATTTTCTACTCAGTAGCTGGTACAATGCTGGTTTTTGGATTTAGTATGAGTATGATGTTGATGATACATGGATATTTTCAGTTGTTGGTGGGTGATGTTTATACTAAATTAAGGACTTTTTGGTTTCTTGGGTCCTGCCAGCGAGAGGGCTGGAGGGGCATGGGGAATTGGGAGGGGACACAGCCAGGACAGGTGACCCGAACCAGCCAGAGGGATATTCCGTACCACAGGACGTCATGCTGGGTGTATAAACTGTGGGGAGTTGGCTGGGCCTGCCGATCGCTGCTCAGGGCCTAGCTTAGCTGGTCGTCGGCCAGCAGCTGGTGAGCAAGTGTATTGTGCATCCCTCGGTGGGTTTCTTTTTCCCCTTTTGGATTTTATTCCTTTTTTTCTCTCTCTCTCCTTTGCATTACAATTGTTGTTGGTGTTATTATTATTATTATATTTTATTTAATATTAAATTGTTCTTATCTCAACCCACGAGTTTTAACTTTTCCCCAAATATCTCTGTGGAGGTAAGGGGGTGAGTGAGCAGCTGCATGGTACTTAGTTGCGCTGGCTGGGGTTAAATTAGGACAGAGATCAACATGTACATCTATTTCAGGACCATCTCATGGTGTTAAAAATAAGAATCAGCTCTATAAAAATATTAGAGAGATACCACATAAAAGTGCTTGGGTTTTCTGTCAGTCTTGTGTGGTTTCTCATTACCACCTTTAATTAGAATTTCAGGGAATTTAGAAACCTGAGTCTGATTACCTGAAAAGTACGTTTTTAAGTTTCTGCTGAAATAAGGATTAGAGGACTAAACAATGGCAATGCATATTAAAAAGGCTTAATTCCAGCTAATTATTGTCCTTCCACAGGACTGGAGAAAAAGATGGATGGATTTAATGAATAGGCTGTAGCTCCTCGGCTAGCAACATTAATTTCCACTATGCTAAGACACGTGAGTGGTGGGAGTTAAGAGTGTAACTGAATGGCTGCCTCACTGCTCTGGTTACAACCTGGAGGGATGGTGTAATTAAGTGATGTCTAACCAAGAAACAAATACACATATGTTTTTTAAAAGGTGTAATGGTATCGCCAAGAGATGCGAAAATAAATGTTGTGCCAATTTCCAACTGAAGCAATGAAAAAGGATAACAAGACATGAAGGAAGAACCAAACAGTCTCAGACAGTAATATCTCTTTACTAATCCTTATTTGGAGGTATTTGTTTATGAGAAGCAATCAAGCATTTTACGAGGTCTGTAAAACTGGATGTAAACATGGTTACGTGAAGTAAAAGTGCCTTATAGTTTGACAACTACTCCAAAATAGCTACTTTACAATATAGAACAGCTTAAAGCAGGCATCTCCTTCACATATTTTAAACAAGTAGCATGACTTGAATTCAGTTTAGTGTTTAGGTTGATTCATCATAAATTTAGAGTCCAACAGAGCAGGTAATCACTATGGAAGCTTCCTAATGGCAAAGAACAGCAGACCTCTGGAACAGCTTCTCTGGGAAGGCTGAGACCGTTGAGAAAAATGAGACAAGCATGTGTGAAGTATGACCTGGATGCAGTGGATACTGCACTGGCCAAATGATGAAGGACATCATTTGTTGCTTACTAGTGCATATGGCCTCAGGATTTCTCTGTGCTTTCTAATCAGATGATCTATTAGATCGATTAGATCTAATCTAATACAAGGTATGAGAGGGTTGCCACAATAGTGAACTGTGTGAACCTATCTGACCTCTAAAGCTGCTTTATGACCAGTGAGTATTCCTGAAAACTTCAGAGAAAATGTGCAGGTTCCCCAGCTAACGTAGAGTTTGTAAACTCCTGCTGGGTGTCTCCATAACGATGCTTTGTCTGGCCAAGTAGAAAGTTAAAGGTACTGCAGATCCTTTCTAATGATAACCAGAACAAAATAGGAGTAAAAATGAAATTCAGAAGAAAGAAATTAATTAAATTAATTAAAAGAAAATGTACCCTACATTCACAATTCTGTAAAATAATGGTACCCTACATTCACAATTAGGAGAGAAACTGGGTGAAATCACAGATGAAATAATACCAGAATATTTACCATGTGTATACATCTCTTTACTAAGCATTATGAATTAGAAGTGCCATTAATAATTTGAACTCTGCAGACCAAATTTGTGCAGTGTTCCTTTCAATGAGCACGTATGGACAGAGATGCTAACAATGCATGTCAGCAGTGGATCTGCAGCTTGCAAATTGGAGTCAGAGCAAATTGTTTATGAAGTCAGATAATTTCAGACCCTGGGTTTGTTGTGTGTTACTAATAAATAAATACCTTATTACCTTCTAAACAAAGATCATTGGAGGAAAATAGTTTAATTGGATTTTAAAAAATAAATCTTATGCAATTAATAAAACTGTCTGTTAATGAATATTACTGGTGGTATCTTGGCTTCTGGTTTAATCAGAACAGTTGGAGATCAGTAATACAAGACTTTCCACACAGAGGAATCTAGAACGTGCTAGCAGTCCATTGCTCTCCATGGGCACATCTACATGCAGACCTTGGTTTTCATCTGTGATGAAAGAAGGCTTCTTCCCTATTATCTGACTAGGTGTGGAATACACCTGAGACTCGGGCACCTTCATTTAGCTATCTACATGTGTAAGGAACGTTTGAGCTGTTAGCTCTGGTGTTTGAGCACTATCATCTACAGAGATGCAGTCAGTATATGGAGTGGTCTAGGAGACATTTCAGCTGACCATCTGATAGATGCCTATTGAGATAACTTTTCCTGGGGGTTCATTTCTTGAATCCAGTGCAGAGACATCCAAAATGTAGTTAAATCCGTAAAAAAACAACCCAAGCAGGCTAGTGGCACTAAATTCTAGCAGGGTGCATGAATCAAAACATTTCTGCCAAAACCAACGTAGCAGTTCCACTTAGTGAACCTGGATACCCAAAAGTGATAGTTCCATGTTTTCACTAATCCATGATCCTCTTAGATGTCATGTATAGACCCACCACAATCCTTCACATGTGCTCAGAGGATTTTTAATGTACATGGTCAGCTCTGAACTCTCAGAAATGCTGTCATGAACACATTTTTTCCTGATGTTGTTCAGCACTTGTATATGAAATGGAGAGCTGCAGTCCTTCCTCAGCTTATCAAAGTGAAATTTTCCATTTCACAAAGCACCAGGGTGCAGTACAAATCAAGTTATTATGGAATCAAAACACCCTTCCTTTGCTTTTCTTTCTCCTTACTCATTCCCTTCTCTCTCTTCTGCATTGAAGATGGGGACCACATTGAAGGTGGCCCTCTGACCTGGAAGTATTATTTACCATGTTAAAGTGAGGAAATTTTACTGCAGTGCTTTTCACTGTCTGCTGCTGTACCATAGAAGGGAAACAGTTTATCAAATAGGCAGAAACTAAACTATTTTGGTCTTTATAGATCAATAACAAACCTTTAAAATCCATGCAGGGATCTGAAGGCATCTAGTGCAAAGCACCAAACTTTCGAGCTATATATTCCCACTGAGAAATCAATCCAATAACACTTCTAAACTGGCTTGAGGTGTAACTACATGTAGGGTGTCCTGCAGTAAGTCTCAAAACTGTAAAACCAAAAGTTCTAGTAAACCAATGAGAATATCTTTTTAGACAGGAGTTGTCTTACTCAGGTAGTAGGACATCATCACACAGAACACAAAACAGAAGAAGGAGGAAAAAACCCACACCTTCATGGACATCTTTTTTGCACAGTGATAATATAATTGTGATGTAATCTGATGTTACAGTTGGCTGGAAATTTCACTGCTTGACTGTAAAAAAAACTGGTATCTGCACTTTGTAGAAAATCACCTTGTGTTATGTTTTGGATCATCTACCCCACCAATTATATTATTATGAATTTACCAGGACTGAGCTTCACTTGTCCAGCTGTTACCTTTTAGTTGGTTAAGAGTGCAAAAGCTGCTTTAAAGAGTCTCTCAGAGTCTCCTGAATGCTGCCACCACAGTGAAAACTCTGGAGTAGGTGCTCCTACACTTCAGAGTCCCTGCTGACCAGAGAAAAGACTAAGACAGGTCTAAGACAATCCTTACATGAGGTACAACAGTATTTTCTATCAGAACTGTCATTTGAAACCTCCAACAGAAAAGATGAAACGTTTTCGAGAGTAGCTCTGTTCTCTGCCAAGTCAACAGGTCTTTGTGCTTTCTCATATCAAAAGTAAGTGACACACTTATTGAGCCTAATGTAAGTGTGCTTCAGCTGTTGGCAGGAAGAGTAAAAAAATAATGAAGTTTTTCTACAGTGTACATCAGTTTCAACTTGAGACATATTCACTTTTTGGAGCAATGCCTTTAACAGAATCTCATAATTTTCTCCTTTTATGAACGTACTAATTTCATTACCTAGCAACAAACAAAAATAAATATATTTTACTTAATCTCAGAAACAAATTAAGGTGGAGGATATAATTCTGAAATCTGACTCAATTCCTTGAAGTACTGGTAATTTCTCTAGCACTTATGTCAGTGTTGATGGACTAGTATATAACAAGACAGTTGCTCCTACTTGGAAAGCACTGTGTTAATACCCTTCAGATCCCACTCACATTATAACAATATTTAGACATTCTACCACTTACATGTCAAGACATGGACTTTTATCTCTACAGAAACTATATTTTGTGCATGGAAATAGAAAACTCAAAGAAGGGAGGTAGAGGAAGACAATATTAAAGGGAGTATGAAAAAGAGGAAGAGAGCATCCTAAAGAGAAATGTCAAAACACTAACTTATTTACATATCTTTAGATCAGTGGTCCCAAACTTAGAGCTCCCAGACAGAATATTTACTGTAAATAACACAAAAACATACTGTTTGATGTGCTTCACAGCTGAAAAAATGAAATTACTTTGTGAGGATTCATTTACTGTGTGAGACTGAAGGCTGCAATCCCTAACAACAATTTTGCAATCAATAATGAAATAATAATTGTGAAGTTAATATTATTTTGATCCTGTATTGTGATTTATCTGTAAACTAGTAATCTAGATTGTCAGAAATTATCTTCTGCTTGATGGAGATCCCAAAATCTAATTCTAAGATTTAAATAAATATCCACTTTTCTTTTTTGCCTGAGGCAACTTGTAATTCGTTGAGATTTTTTTCTCCTTTCAGGGCTCTTGATCTGATGAAGAAAATATGCTTTGTTTATTATAAGGAAATGAAGAAGAAAAATGGCTGGCTTTGGAGAAGTTGGAGCTCCAGGTTCTACTATTAAGAAATGTGAAGTGAGTTTTTTTTAAAAAATACTTTAATGAGTGCCCTTGGGGCAATGTATTGCCCTCAATATAAAACTTCAGATGCTGTCAAAATATCTGGAATGTGGAGCTCATGGCAGTAATTTTTTTTAATAATTCCCTTGAGACTGATCCATAAATTGGGAAAAAAACAAACAAAACAAACAAAAAACCCCACAAGAACCCCCACCTTGAATGATGGAGAAGAACTTAGGCCAGAATTGGATTATATTGGTACAGTGATATACAGAAGCTTATCTTATCACAGCCAGCATTTATCTTTTACTTTTAAAAATTTAGCTAGATTTTCCAGTGGTGGCAACCTTCCACCTTTGTCCAGCATTAAATGACCATCTAAGAGTAAGGACCTGAAAGCTAGTGTGGCTTTTTCAGAAACCAGCATGTTTGTTCTCAGCCAGTGAAAATCACAGGTGTTAATAATGAAGCAACTAAATTACTATTTTCTATCCCTGTGGAGAAGCCAGCAGCAATCAGGGAAACAGATGGGCTAGCAAAAGTGGTAATTCAGATTCTTACACACATGACTTTAAACTACAAAATAATTGATTCTTAACGTGTCAAAATGAAACAGTGAAAATGCCGTGTGTGTTAAACCACCAATAGTGACTGGAGACATAAAACTTCCTCTTTTTAATTTGCTTTCTTGTTGGTTTTTTTTTTTAAGTCTAGAAAAAACAGAAAAAATGAATGCTTTCTACTGCTAGTTTAGTGGTTTTTTTTTCTCTTTTAATTTTAAAACATAAATTAAAAAATATAAATACATAGAGCATATTCCATAGAGCAGTACTATTAGAAGTGATACCATGAGATCCATAGGGAAACATCTTTATTGGCCCAGGTAGTCTTTTCTTTAAATAGAACATTTAATCTACTCCTCCTGCAAACACAAAATATCCAGGGAGCTGTCAGACTTCTTGCAATTTTGCTAAGTGTTGCCTTTTTAAAAATATTATCTGTTTGGTTGTGGCAACAGTTTTCCGTCCTTCCTCCCAATTCCTTTTCAATCTCTGGAAATTTCCTATGTAAACACTTTGCAGTCTGAGTAAATGTTTAATATGCAATTAGGCTCAATATTGTAAATATCATGTAGTTACCTAAAGTGTAATAAAGGCAAAGTTTAAGAACATGAGTCAAAACCAGACCTTATAAAAATCCTGCTGAGCTTGCTTGGGTCCTGAATGACTGTTGAAAGCCCAGTCTTGGCTGGGCTATTCCATTTCTAACGCTCTATGGTCTTTCCAGACTGTCTCTTTCTGTGTAAGTAAATCCCCTGGAGCACCTTCCACAACCCGAGGGTGATGCAGGCTGATGTGAGCTCAGCAGAAGCACCCACCACAGCTTCCACGCAGTAACACAGCCAGTGAAAGGGAAGGTGCTGCGAGGCACATGCTGTCACAGGCAGGTGCTGGATGGGCTGCAGTGGAACAGAGGGACTTGGGCTCCACGTTTCCGTCTGAAAGTGCTTTACTGTAGCTGAAGATCTAGCCATGCACACCTCCTTGTTTTGGCTAGCTGAAGCTAAATTAGGAACCACATGAACCAAGACATGTCCTTTACTTAAAAAAAAAAAACAAAAAAACCCAACAACAACCAAAAAAACTTAGATCAAAGCGAAACAAAGCAATTTTCCATCTCCCTAAAACTCACAGCGTTATTAACTATTCTGAAAGTGTTTGTTGTGTCAAGTAAGGCCATCTGGAGAATGCCTGCAGGTGTCTACTCCACTCACCAGTGTATTGTGTGCTTATCAACTAAATGGAACTAAACAAAAAGGAAACCATCCCATTTCTTTCTATTCCCAAATGCTTCCATCCACCAGGAATTTGAAGGTCTAATTCTCTGTTATGTGATATTGGAGGCAAACAGTTTTTAAGAGTCAGATTTGATACAGCCTTTGAGCCTTTGAGGCCAGCCACACTGTAGTCCTAAAGGGTGAACCTGAAAGGAAAAAGTAATGCTAAGGCACAGATTCTTCCGATGTTTGCAAATCCTGCTTCTGAAAAAGATGTTTGGGCGTTATTGAAATTCTCTTTAATAGCATTTAATAATGGAAGGCAGCTGATCAATTTGATGGCAAGTAATGTAATCATGTGAGGGATGGTCAAGGAGGTTAGGAAAGATAAAGGCAGACAGCCCCTCACTTCTGTTTCTCTCCTCTTTTTCCCCTGTTTCAATTCTATTTTGTACTTCGTATGAGATCAGAATGTGGGAAGAATAATGTAATTGCATATAGTTCTCTTGTTCTGGTCTCTTAAATCATTAGCTTTCTAATTATACCATTTTTTGAAAATACAAACAAGCCTAGTGTTAAAGCCATGTAATTTCAGTTTATGTTTTTAGGCATAAGACATTATGTTGGTATTAAAGTGTATCCAGTTCTGTCACCTATACCATTTTTAGATTATGATAAGCACACTTCATTGCTTAATTAGCTTTTATTTACAATGTATATTGAAGTAGATCTACAGGCTTATGCTTATTAAAACATCTAATTTTATTCTTCTTGCTTTAATCAGGTTTATATTGTAGAAATGTGGATAATTATCTATGGATATGAAAGATATTTCATCATAAGCAAGTAACTAAGGAACAAATTAGTACATAATCTTTACTAAACCATTTAAACTTTTGAGTCTTAATTTACCTTTTATAAAGTGGGAGGAATAATAATTTTGGTTTCGATTTTCATTCTACAGATTTTTAGGGTTTTCAGACCAGCAACTGCATCTTATTGTTTACTTATACAATGTAAGAAAAAAACCCCAACACTTTTTTCTCTCTGTTGATGTGTTATGTTTTTAGTGTTATGGTGTCGTCTGCAGATCATGGGTAGCCTCTACTGGAACAAAGCTGTACAGCCAGTCAGGGAAAACAGGCTGCCTGGCTTTTCCCCAAAGGCTGCACTCCAACAGACCTGACACTGCCATTAAGTCTACTATCTATCTACTATCTATTTAAAACTGTTAGTTTCCCAGTTTGTTGTTTTGTTTGGGGTTTGTTTTGTTTTTTGTTGGTTTTTTTTTGGGGGGGGGGTTGGTTTTTTTTTTTTGTTTTTTTTTTTTTTTTTGTAGGAGGGAACTGTTTAACTAACAAGTATAAGACTGGGAAGCTTAAAACAGTTAACTTTGCAGTTAAATTGTAATGTTTAGGCTCCCAAAAGAACATTCCTGAGTGCTGCAAGGACTGTATTTAAGAAATGTCCATTTACTTAGAGTAGTAAAGAAGAAACAGTAAAAGAAAAAAAAAAAATCCATGCTGCAAGATGGAGCACTAAAGGCAAGGGAGAAGGTCGGCACTTTCAGGAAGTTACTTACAACGGGAGTGATAGGAAATCCTTAAAAGTCTTCAGTTGAAAGTTGTGAGTCTGTAGCACTTTTATCACTGTGGTGATAAATGAAACAGAGTTTTATTTTTGTCTTTGAAACTTGAATTAAATATTCCTCTCACATGATAAATACTTTAGGAACTTTTTACTTTATATAGCCAGTCAGGTTAGTAGCCAATTTTCTGCAGCAGGTGTAGTACCAGAATACTTTTTTTCATTCAAGTTCTGTCTCCATTTGCTGACCTGTAAGTGCTCTATAAATGGTAGCAATTGACCATCGGGATACAGTAGTAACATTACTATCAGGTGATATCCCTGAAGGGTGGCAGATGGTGTCTAAACCAGCTGTCAGTTCCTAATAAGTAGAGGTCAGAACAGCATCTGTCTCCATTGGTGCACACTTGCTGATAAGTAACAAAGCTCATTTAAGTTTTGTTGCAGTTAGTTCAGCATGGAAAGGTCTTTGAATGAAAATATAAGATGATAAATTGCAACTAAGTCACCCAGTTATCTTCCTGTTTGGTTTATGCATTGTAAAGTCAAGTTGCAAGGTACTGTTCAGAATTGTTTGCGTTAACTCTATGCCCCAAAATCTTCATCAGCAGATTGATAAAGACTCCAGCTGGTTTCGAGATGAGACTGGCGATTTCCAGTCAAATACTATGAGCCACAGCATTATTTGACGGGAGGTATGCTGAAGTGTCACCAAGGTGTTGTGATTTTCCTGTAAAAAAAAATTTGTTCAGAGGCATAGTAAATCCAGATGGATTTAATGGGTTTTGCATGTCAAATGACACTTGAACACAGTGCCTGCTACATGACTGGGTTTGGCCTTTAACATTAAAAGGGGTTTGTTGCCTGAGGTTCTTTAATTTTAGAGGTCATTGCAGATGCATGTACACTGAAATAGTGGAAGCTTAAAGTGTGAAATTTTTTTTCTATATGATAAATTCCTAATCTTTTTTTTTTAGTGTGATTTTGCCTTTCCAAATTCTGTCTGTAGAGGTAAAGGTAAAGGAGAGAGAAGGAGAAGAAGAGGGAAAAAGAGAAGAGACAGGCAAAGAGGGAGAGGGATGAAAAAAAGTTAGGAAACAAGAAGGAGAAGAAGTGATATTGAGATGAGGAGAGTCTAAAATGTGTTATGCATGATGCAGGATTGTCACTACATTTTGAAATTACCATGGTCCACTGCTGACAAAAGAAATAGCAGGTTCAATTTCATGTCTGTGTCACATGCCTGTGCAGTGTATTAAGGGGAAGCTGAGGCTTTAAAATGTCTTTTTATGTTTTGCATCTTCCTCTGCTGTAATGAAATTGGGAAAAGTGTTAACAAAATTTTCAAATATAGTTAGAGGTGCAATTGTGATTTTCATTAGAGATATGTGATTCGACTTTGAGAGCTGGAAAGGCAAGGTTAAATGGTCAAGATTTGATATGTCCTAAGACAAGCTTCTCCTTTTCAGTGCAAGGAGTTTTCTGAGGGTGACTTGCCAAAGCTACTCAGAAGGTGGTAAAAAAATTTGCAAAACACTTCCTTTGGAAGAAATCCACGCTAGCCGTATTTCAGTTCATCCGTTTACCCTTTGCCCATTACCTGTCTTGGTGTAATGTTATTGTCATTGGTTATAAAAAACTGTCAGGGCTTTTTTACTACTTTTTATTTTAATATTTCTTTTCTTCTTGATTATCGCCACAACAGCCCTAACGTTTTCTAACAGAGCCAATGTTACTGCTCTATTCAGTTCCAGCCTGCCCCCAGCTATGTTGTTTTATTACTAGTAGCAGTTGAGATATGAGAGGTACTTAGTTCCCAATGGTGACAAATGTAAACAGAAAGCAAACAGCCCTGTCTGTGAAACCCTCAAAAGAAACATGGCACTAACCAAGCAAACCACATGACATTTATGAGACCCTAAATGAGGCAGCTCTCCTTTGATCCTTTAGCTAGGCTAATTTTTTTCCCACAGTTGGCAGGATAGGCTTTTCTAAGAAGCCGTAGAGAAGGATTTCTCTCTTCCTAAGATAGAACATTGGTTTTGTGGCTACTTCATCGTAATGGCCAATATCAAAAGCTTGCGTTGTGTCCCGTGGTAGAATACTATTACAAGGGGAATAATGTATTTCCTAATACCAATATATTATCTATCTGCTCCACTTTATCTAACAGCCCTTTTTATGAGTAAAAACATTCAGTTAGCAGTTATAAGCTGTATTTTTTTTTTTTTTTTTTTGTGGCAAATGCCATAGTAAATTAATCCTGCATTTCTCCTTTTTAGCAAGAATGGTTTCAGACCTAAATGCCTCCTAAACTCTGCATATCCTCGCACCTCTGTTGCATAATTTGCAATGTAAATTTGTGGTGAGATTGCTGTTTGCTCTGCAGGTCACTTCATGGTGAGATTCTGATTGTGCAGAAGCTATGAAAAGACGTTACTGCTTTGGTTTAATGTCGGGGTGAAGCAGCGTGTGCGGTTTTGTGTCTTTTCCTAGAGATCTGACCCAGGAATCAACAGCCTTCCTGCTCACTGCTGGACTTTATCTTGTGCTCAGATCTAGTGCTGTAATCCTGACTTGTTTCAGCAACATCAGCAATACTGAATGTGCCACTCACAGGGACAATAAAACCCCAATCACTGGTAATGATGGTTATCATTACCCATCTCTAGGTAATGCAATATCTGGTTTTGAGGGAGGATGTCACTCTTCTGTCACCTCCCACAGAGTAAGTCTGCCGTGGGGTCTTTCTCCTTAGCATTTTCTGCATAGCTGAAAGCCAGCCTTGGTCCCACAGCTGACCTCACCTCAGGGCTGGGGTTAGAGTCGCTTAATGCCAGGAAAGGAAACGCCTTTTTGGAGCTGCTCACCAGGAAGCTCTGGATGCTCACACTGAGGCACGCCTGTTGCCTGAAATGCCAGAGCATGTAAGCAGCAGAGCCTCGCTGAAGAATTACCAAGGACAAAGGATTATAAACACTTGGAACTGGAAACTAAGTCTTGCTGCAATATTATAAAAATTTTTAAATATAGGGACGAAAACTAGCATCTGTAAAGTGCCTTACAAATGGTATCTCCTCTGATGCTGAGATCCAGACCTAATAATTTTCTGTTTAGATTTCCTTCCCTGTGCTAGGAGACTACATATTGGAAGTATTTGGGAGCTACCTTTGGATAAAAGCCTTTCATTTTCATATGTTCTATACCATAGTTTAAAGAAAGATTTCTGGAGGAATTGCCCGTGGCTGGCAATGTATAGGACTGTGGAAAAGACAGGACAGCTAAGCTGTTGGGTTGAACATCATTTCTAATGCTGCTAAGCCATTCAGTAAGCCTCTTCCTGCTACAGCTCCATTCACCTGGCTCTAAACTTCTTCATCTATCTTTATACTTTCCTTTTTCAGTGTGTTCACATTTGCCATTTATGCATTAGGTACTTTTTCAGAACAAGCCTAATCGATCTTTTAAAAGACTTAGACTTCATAAGGTATAGATATTTTCTGCCTTTCTAGATTCCTTCAAGCATACAGATCTGTGCTATATTCTGAGTTAGCATTTGTTCAAAAAACAAAACTTTGCTTAAGCTTTCTGAAGCCTATAGATCTCATTAAATTAGTGCTCATGTTTTTGAGCTATTAGGCCTTCAGCACACAAGACGGTCACTGTAGAATTGAGAACAGAGTTTTCTTATTGAGCAGTGAGAATAAAAATAGATATTATTCCTTTCTCCAGTTTACAGTGCACTATCTACCTTAAATCTTGTTGTTTGTTTATTTTTGAATGATGACCTTTGCAGCCAGAATGTTCTCTTAATGAATTTGATTTTAGATTAATTTCATAGTTAGAACACTGATAATATAATCATTATTTAAAAATTGTGTAGCAACTTGAACCTTAAGATCAAGGTTGAAAGCTATTCATTACCCAATTTGATATTTTAACACAGCTTGTCATTTTAACTGGTCTCACAGCACTAACAAGTAGTGAGTCTTCATACAAAAGTAATTCTCTAGAATGATGTAGTAGATACTTTTGTATCTTGCTTCTGACTGCATCGTACTAAGGTATTTGAACTTACTTTCTACGCTAAGAAAGATCTGTTCTTGGATCTAGAGACTTTCAAGGAACTTCCTGTGCTGCTGGCTGGCATTAAAAAAGCTTATAGGTGCATTTGGAAAGGATTCAGAAATAAGGTATTCCAGAACATTTTCCTTTTGACCCATTTTATTGTTTATATCTATTCATGTATATAGATACAGATTTGGATTTAGATATATAGACTTCGATTTATGTTTTAAGTCCTCCATATTATTACAGGAGAAATATTTATGAAGATTAAATGTTACCTTTGTTCTAGCTTTATTTTGCTTGAAATGGATGTATAGTTTCTCCTCAGTTATCAACACTGAGCCACCTCTGCTAGCCCCTACAGAGAGAAGAGCTTGTACTGTAGGAATTCTTGCACCAGTTGTGCAAACATGAATGTAAAACACAAAACAGCGCACAGAGAATTTAAAAGAGGTGGACCATAAGTCCTAACTGAATGCCTTAACCACTTTGCTGTAGACTGAACATTTCCATGTATGTGAGAGGTAGAAGTAATTATAATTTATCTGCTTGCTATTTTCTCAGTTTCTGTAGTTTCTCAGTTTTATTCATACATTTTCACTTTGGGTACACTGTGTTAGTCTCACTATAAATGTGCTGTTTCTGAAATGCAGGGTTAGGAGAAGGGCTTCTCCTAAATTAGTTACTAATTTATTAATTTACTTACTTAAGTTATTTGAAGAGGTCATAACTTTTGAACTATGGGCTTTGCATAGTACTACCACCAAAAGTATTAGTAGACCAAATCCCTCAGCTGGGAAGTGGTGAAGTGTACAGGAGCAAGAGGTCTAACTCCCCTTTTTGGTGGTTTGTAGTCTAGATGATAAAGTGAATCTATTTATTTCTTTTTGCTATAGCATAGACAAAAAATGCCTTGGCTATTAAGTACTGTGATTTTCAATCCATAATTTTCTATGACTGTTTTTTCTTTTCTTCTTTTATCAGAACATAAAGTGACATAATTAATTATAGAAAATATTGTATATATAAGATAAATAGATGAGACTGAGAACAAAGGCATGTATTTTTGTTTAAAAAAAAGATCGTTACTTTTATTGGCTGTACTGTCAATGTAATTTCTACAGCTTTGGTGAATACCATGTCTGCACACATGGTAACTGGTTTTTTTTTTTGCTACTTCAATTAAGCAAATCTAAAATTATTACATGCACATCAATTTTGTGCAAAAAAAAAAAATGTGCAAAAATCACCAGTTTAATGTCTGTAACAATATTTCCCCCACAGCTTCATTCTATTTAACAAGTGCTCATGCACTTTTTATGCATCTAAAGGGCTGAGCATCTGTTTGCATGGGAAAGTTCCATCCGACCATAATAATCATCACTTAATTGCTTAGCAAATATTTATTTCTCACACATCAAATTAATGAAACAGGCTCAGTGAGAGAAAAATCACATCATCTTGGCAAACAACACCTATCAAGCTATGTAAGACTTCCAAAGCATTCTTGGCAGAAATCCTGTATCTAAAAGAATTGTGTACCTTTGGGAATACCGTTATCATTTAATTACTAAGTGATACTGTTGTTGTAGATTTGTTTATTGTTGGTTTTTACCTAGAAAGAATAAAATAAGAAATTGTTTTTCTTAGTTTAATGTGTTGTGCCATGGCTACAACAACATAATTGAAGAATGATAATTTTCAAGCTTCTACAAACATCATTTAATCTTAATATTAAATAAGATTAATATTATCTTAGTAGTCAATATTCCTAGAACACTTACTCCTCCTCTTATGCAAATGTGAAAGGAGCTTTAAAAATAAATGTTTGAAACCACTACTTTGATTACAATAATGATGGTATCTTTCCTGTCTAAGTGCAACATGGATGCTTGTCATGTGTCTGCAACAATGATTTTTTTCTTATCCCACACGTATTTTTGTATTCCCTTCCCACCAGTGCTAATATTCCCTGTGCTGTGTCATGTGTGAAGGCAATGACACTATATGCAGCTGCTTGTAACAACAAAGGACAATGATGCATAGAGTCATAATTTTTTTTGAGCAGCGGAAGCAGAAAGCCTAACTCGATCTCTCACTGTTTAGGTTCATTTCTTTGCTATAAAATTTATAGCATCTTTCTTAACATAAATTTCTGAGAACCCCATAAATCTTTATTTTTGCTTGCACAGACTTTGCTTTTTATGCCATTTGCATTTTCCTGAAGCTGACCCAAAAGTAGGCACATAGGATTGGTATCATACATAAAAGCTTGTAGTTGTCCATAAAGAGTCAGCTTTAATAACTAGGAATTAACGTTTTAAGTGAATTGAATTTGATGTCAACTACATGGTCTTACTACTGTACTTTTTTTGAAACGTGTGAAGAAAATGACATGTTGATTTGTTGTTTTTTTTTTATTTTTTCCTTGAAACTGTTTAAATCACAATTAAAAATATTCCTTTATCCAAGGACTATTCACTTGTTATTTATTATTTGAAGACACATAGAACTGTGTTCATGAAGGTGGAAAATTTATTGTAAGTTCTCCCTGGCTGTACATAAAAATGTTACAATTTTCACTAGGAGATACGGCAATTATAAATGAGGATAGAAACCCTGAGAAAAGCAAAAATTATAAGATCTTTACATTAAATCTGTATTTCTTCTTAAATGTTGTTAAATATCTTTTGAGAATAGGTCAGTCACAATTTTAAAGTCTTGTAATTTGGAAGGATTTGGATAAGTTAGGATTTCAGGTCTCTGGCCCATGGGTTTTGGCTGTGATAGAGTTAATTTTCTTCTTAGTAGCTGGTACAGTGCTGTGCTTTGGACTATGAGAATAATGTTGATAACACACTGATGTTTTAGTTGTTATTAAATAATACTTACTGTAAATGAAGGACTTTTTCAAATTTTTCATGCTTTGCTAACGAGCACATGCACAAAAAGCTGGGAGGGGACACAGCCAAGACAGCTAACCCACACTAGCCAAAGGGATATTCCATATTATAGGATGTCATGCACAGTATATAAACTCAGGGGAGTTGTCTGGGGCCTGCTGATTGCTGCTTGGGAACTGGCTGGAACTGGTCAATGGGTGGTGAGCAATTGTATTATGCATCGGGGCTTTTATTTCCCTTTGGGTTTATTTCCTCTCTCCTTCTTTCTCCTTTCTGTTACAATTGCTTTTTTAGTAGTAGTTATCATTATCATTATAATTATTGTTATTAATATTACTGTTATTAATATTGTTATTATCGTTATTATCATTATTATCGTTGTTATTCTTCTTCTTCTTCTTCTTCTTCTTCTTCTTCTTATTATTATTATTATTATTATTATTATTATTATTATTATTATTATTATTATTATTATTATTATTATTATTATTATTATATTGTTCTTATCTCCACCCAGGAGTTTTACCTTTTTTTTCCTGGTTCTCCTGCCCATCCTGCTGTGGGGTGGGGAGTGGAGTGAGTGAGCAGCTGCATGGTATTTAGTTGCTGGCTGGGGTTGAACTATGACAGTTAGATAGTTTATTTAGAAGTGAGGACAAGCTACAATGTGTTTTTTTAATCAAATTTAAATAAATGAAAAATCTGGTTTCTTACTGTTGTATAAAATCTTGGTTGATTTAGTCTCAGGAAGAAATGTTCCTTATTTAAACCCAAAACTTTTTTGTACTTTAAAAATCAATTCATACAATGGATTAAATAAATGATGTAAAAATCACACTTCCAAATCAAAGCTTCCTATATTCTTAAGTATATACATATATTTATTGTATATATATATATATATATAATCACTGTTGAAATACTGTCCTATTACATAGATGTAAAGTGAAACAGTCAGTCTTAAAGTGGTTGTTTCAAGGAATTCTCCTTGAATATGTTGTTAGTCTTCAAATCTCCCTATGTTTTGGAAATTATTCATTTTGGGAGGAACACACCAAGGAAAATAAAAATATAATTTTCTTTATCTCTGTAAAAAAACCCAAACACTCAGAAATATGGCAAATCTATGTTATCTTCCCCAATTTTACATTGAAATTAAGGATAGAAATACACAACCCATAATATAATACCCTGTTACATATGCAACAATCTGTACCTAAAATAGCCTTTCTGTACTATACGTATTACTGCAGAATGAGATAGGGAAGTGTGGTCGGAAATTTTCCTCTGATTTCCTTGGGCAATGCCTTTTTGCATTGCTCTTACTAAGGATTAAAGTGACTATCCCAAACTCTTAATGTTAACATTATTAATGTTAATGTTAATGTTACTAATAATGTAAAAAATGTTAATATTACACCACTGACTATTCTATATGTATGGAACAAAGATGTAGCATTAGAATTTTGGCAACATTCAGTAAATGCAAAGATGAAATACAAGTCATGCCTGGCTGAAGAAAAAGATCTTGAATCTCTCCTCACTTCTCCCTCTCCCTCCTTCCTGCCCCCATGTATTACTTATGCTATCTGTTGTTATGAAGACATATTCATGAGAGCTGATGATCTGTTCTAAGTAAGATCTGTGAAGAAAATAAAGTAAAATAGAAGATCTTAGAAAATTTTAGCACATGAAATAAAATCAATCTGTCAAATTAACTTAGAGTGAATTTTTGTATCTTTACTCTGAAAAGTCTGTCACAGAGATAACAACAGTAGACTGTTGTTATAAGAACAATATAATAATAATAATAATAATAATAATAATAATAATAATAATAATATTTATATGTATATACTTAACATATTGTTGATAACAATCAGCAGCAATATAGAAACCGCTGTTTGTCTGCTTTATGTATTTTAAAAACCCTAGTACCATAATCTGAAGGCCGAAAATTCTCAACTGGCTAAACTGTCATATCAAATATATTGTACTGTGTATTTGCTGTTGTGTATGACTATGGAAGATCGGAGACTGCAGAGGAAGAAAAAGGTGGGAGGAGAGAAGGGGTGAGAGAAAAGACGAAATGAACACTTTTCTAATGAGGAGATGGAGGGGCTGTGTGCAGAATATTATTTTAGTCTCTGGTTCTAACTACAACTGACTCAGTTTCTGCCCAGTGCTTCTGGGCTGGTTGCAAAAACTGAGATTTCCAGGTGGCACTGAAACCTCTGTCCAGGACTCCAGGCTGTGTGGAAAACCCATGCACAGAAAGAAAGAGTGGGCAGAAGGCAGTGGGCTTTTGAGTGTCTTCAGTGAGAATTTCCACCAGACAGATTCTGTGTTAGGCCTGTTATGCTCCAAAACAAGACTACTGATTGGTCTTTTTCAAAACACTTTACTGGGATAGATAGAATTTTCCTTACTTCTACTGGGTGGAAGAACAGCAAAGTTACTTGAATACATCAGTCCTTGCACCTTCGTGTATCAGTAGAAATCTCATAGATTGTTTTGCAAAATCTATCCTCTTTTCACAGTTTTTAGTTTGAAGTAATCCTCAGCCAGTGCCAATCAGCAGAGCTAAATCCTGCATTACAAAAAAATCTGACACCATTGCAGAACAAGAATAATGAAATATCTGCAAAGTTTTTATTAAAAAAACTAGATCCATCTTTACGTGATTCTTAAATTAAATCCCTAGGCAATCCTATATCAGTCACTGAAAGATTTTTATCACTTTGCCTCGTAGAAAATGCCACAAAGATTTTAACACTTGAATTCAGTAGGTCAGTGTAGAAAATATATCACTTTATGGGTATGTTTCAGTCATTCTCAGTCACACAACGTCTTAAATTCAAAGACATCTCCTACAATTACAGTTTCCTCCTTATCTCAGTTTCACATAAGGAGTACAACCATGCAGTGTGCTTGTTGAACAGATTTCTCTTTTTCAAATGACACAAAGGAAAATACAGTTATTATTTCTTAGAGATATACAAAACCTGAACTGAAACATCTACCTACTCTGAGGCACAGGATGTTTTATTTTCCTTTATTGAGTTGATACTGAATGAAAATTTCCTCAGTTCACCTGCAAAGAAATTTGGACTATATGGAAGGATACTTTTTTGTCAGAAAACATTGAGAAAACTGTAAGTTTTCTCCCTGAGTTAGCCAGTAGGAAAGTTCCTTCTGCTTTCGGCAAGACTAAGATTTAGTTCTTAATTGATAGTCAGGTTTTATATCTTTGTATCAATAGTATTTATGAAACTGTAAAGATATTTTTGAAATCAGTCTAACAAAATCCTTAACCTAGTGAAGATTATGTTGTCTTTGGAAAAGTCTTCCAAAGCTTGGTATCTCCCCCTCTGTGGGTTTTGTTGTTGTTTTGTTTGTTTGTTGTTGTTTTCCTATTTAAATTTTAAAGGAATAAGGATTAGCTCTTCAGTTCTTGTGAGATGTGCTGGATGAGTAGCTGTACAAGAATAATAAGAGCAGAACAGCTATATGCTATAGACCTCTTTAGATCAATAATAGAAGTAAGTTCAGCAAATTTTAAGTGTTTAGTGGCACTTTTCTGTCATCATGCCACTAAACTTTCTTTTGTGTTTAGCAAATATGCTGATGTTAAAAAACACCTTCTGCAAGAGGCAAAAAGAAAAGTAGGATAGGATAAAAACACAAACAAACAAACAAAAAACCAAAAAGCCACCACAAAATCAAACCAAAAGAAAACATCTTGAAGCCCCAGAAATATTTTAACAAACCAGCATTTGTTGCTAACTCAGATACAATTCACAGATCTAGGAGGAAATAGCTCTTTGTCTTTTCTTAAAGTTATCAAGGCTTCCTTATTCTTTACTTATGAAAAGAAAACTTGCATATATAATTTTCTCTCCTCTGTCCATTCCCTCCATTTTGAGTAAAAAAAAAAACAAACCTGCAGCTGAAGCCATAAATTCAAGAATTTATCTGTATTTTGTTGTATACTCAAATTTGCCTGAGAAATCCAAAATATTAAATGTATAAATTAATCCTTCCGTAGTTCTTCTATTAATCTTTCCTTCATGGTCATTGAAAATGACCTTTTCCTCTGTGTGTGTGTATGTGTCTGATGTGATCATGATGCTGAAAAAGAGGAGAAAACCAAGCATCCCTTAAAAAGAGGTCTGTCTCCCAAAGAAAGCTCTGGGAAGTGGTATGAATTACACATTGCACTAAACTCTGTCTTAATTGATAATATCATTAGGAATTAGCACCTTTTAAACCAAATGTGTTAATAAATTGTCTTCCTCACCAGTTGTTGTGAACACTTTGTGACCAACAAAGATAAAGACATTGTGTGTCTTTGCAGGGGGTATTGTACAAATGAAAAACAACTCAAAAAAATGGCAAATCATAAGATAAGAGAAGCTTCACATCAACTGTTTTATCTTTTCCTGCTACACCCATAGCTCTTCCTGCTAACTCACATTCTCACACTTGCACCTAGTAAAATCTGTACAGAACAATTATTTTCTACATAGTCAGAATGCCAGTTTATGGCACAAATGATGATTTACCAGCAGGCATTCTGACAGATCCAGATGTATCAATGTGAAAATGAGAGCAGAAGAGAGCCATTTGTGCTGAAAGAGTAAGACCTTCCTTATTACACAGCTATGAGAAAGAGATTCTTTTAAAGTGAATAATCCCCTTTGAAGTTTTTTGCTCAGTAAGAAGATAGGCGTTCCAAAGTTAAAAAAAAAAATACATTAGCCAGTTTGGACTTTTTTTATTTTTGGGGACTTTCTGGTGTTTGTTTTGTTTTGTTTTGTTTTTGTTTGTTTGTTTGTTTTGTTTAAATTAGTATTTGACAAGCCATGCATCCATGGACTTGTGAATTTCAAGGTGTTTGCTCATCTCTCCCTCTTGACAGGATTAATGTATAGTAGAGTATACTGTATATTATAGAGAGAAGAAGGGTACCAATATTTTACTGTACATACGAACAATGGTTAAGGCATGGAC
Organism: Microhierax caerulescens; assembly: GCA_035590215.1. Taxonomy (NCBI): domain Eukaryota; kingdom Metazoa; phylum Chordata; class Aves; order Falconiformes; family Falconidae; genus Microhierax; species Microhierax caerulescens. Next base: position 96,881,877 of record JAVJGJ010000014.1, read on the forward strand.
CAGAGAAAAAGGTTTTTAATAAATTAATATTACTTAATCTTTGGAAGCCCTGATTTACTTGGACCAGTGCAAAATCTTTCAAATTTGACAAAGAAGATTTGAACTGTACCATGTAAGATATGTTGCAGCTACTGTTACTGATGAACAGGTTCTGATAGCAGTCTGTTTTGGGTTTGCTGTTCAAATTTTACAGTGAGATAAGATCAAAGCTCTTAATAGGATGAAGAAATATGTTGTAGAATAGAACAGAACACAGTCAGATTTGGTCTCCTACTAGGAGACTGATGCTATGGATCTATCTGGCTTTTCAATGGTACATGAATATGAGAAGCAACATTGCTATGTCTGATAATAAAAGATGAAAAAAATGTAACAATTGTAATAAATTAGTATCTTTTCCTTCAAATTAAAATAGAGATTATTTTTGTGTCAAAAATGAAAAATACTTGAAGAATTATTCTAGTTTGGGAAAATTGGAAAAGACTAAGGAAATTAAAAGTATTCTGTTCTTTTGAACCTTATGTCCTTATCAAGAGAAAGACAAGTTATGAAATGCAGTATATTTTCCAGACTCTCCTTGCTCCCGTGCGGGTCACAAAAACCTGAGGCTGCTATTTTTGCAGTGCTCCCTTCTCAGTGGTAGTTTTATAGGAAAAGTCAAAACAGACTAGAATTATTAAATGTTTTCCTCTATCAACATCACTCTGCTAGTCACTTCTGTCAGAAGACTTCTGCTGCCTTACTTCTTCTCCTGCCTGAACATAGTTTAATTCTTTCTTCATTTTGTCTTTTTCAAGCCTATTTTTACCCTTGATTTCACTAGGCATATACGACTGCAATATAACTGGAATACTGATTTTCTCTTGCATTCTTGCATACATGCAGGAATGAACATCTCAGATTTACACAAATTATACGAATTATCTTCCATTTTTAACTATAATTTGGTATTTATATACAAAAAGAACAAGACCAGAATAAAAATAAAACAGGGACAAGGTATCTTTTTCTTTTACGGAGGAGGATAGGTAATTCAGTATAGTTCTGTGCAAATATAAAACGTTAATCCCATCAGGTACAAGAAAGTGATACTTTGTGTGCTCTGAAGAGGCTTATTCTTTTTAAGGTTATGAAATAATTGGGTTCACAAGGAAACAAACAAACAAAAAAGATAAAAGTAATAAATTGGCAGAGCAGCTATTTATGGATTTGACTTTCTATTTCATTTAATTGCAGTGTCCCATTGACTTCAGTAGGGTTTGACTAGATTTACCCTTGCCTGCTGAAGAATTTCTCCCATGCCAGGAACCAATTCAGTTCACAAACACACAGCATGCAAGTACTCTGAACTCCTGGGAGCACAGAGGAAAGATTTATACTTGACAGAAGAAATCCAGACACTAGGAAATGAGTTTGGAAAACAGCTGTGGCTCTTAATATTTAAAGAACATTCCCATTTATATAAGTCAAATCAGAAATTCCCGAGTCTGCACTATTGTGGTATGTTGGGATTTTTTCTCTCCCAAGGATCTGGGAGTACATTCAGCATTGCCTTAGAGGGAATATTTTGATAAAGAGCCTGACTTATGTCGTGTTCTGGGAAAGGAGTCAAGGAAACAGGTGAGAAACAAGGAGAATACTGTGTCTCAGTGATTCCCAGCTGTTTTTCAGCATGCTAGTGTTGTGGTTTAACCCCAGCTGGTAACTGAGTGCCACATAGCTGCTTGCTCACTTCCCCCTCACCCAGATGGATGGGGAGGAGAATTAGAAAGGAATGTGAAAAAGTTTGAGATAAGAACAATTTAATAATTGGAATAAAATAAAATGAAAGAGCAATACTAACAGTAAGAGTTATCATGAAAAGGAGGGAGAGGGATGACATCTAAAGGGAAGGGAGAAAAGAAAACAAGTGATGCACAGTATAATTGCTCAGCTACTGATGAATGCCCAGCCAGTCCCCAGGCAGTGATGGGCAGGCCCTGATCAACTCCCCCAAGTTTACATACTGAGTATGACATCCCATGGTACAGAATATCCCTTTGGCTAGTTCAAGTCAGCTGCCCTGGCTGTGTCCCCTCCCAATTTCTTGTGCCCCTCCAGTCTTCTCACTGGCAAGGCCTGAAAAACTAGAAAGTTCTTGACATAGTGTAAACATGACCCAACAACAACTAAAACCATCAGTGTGCTATCAACACTGTTCTCACACCAAATCCAAACCACAACACTGCACCACCTCCTAATAAGAAAATTAACTCTGTCCCAGCCAAAACCAGGACTGCTAAGAAATACTGTCAATTAAAAACATTAAAGAATGTGATAAAATTCAGTCAAAGTTTCAGCTACAGACTCAGGAATCTGTCTTTATGTTCTCAGTATCATCTCAAAAGTTTTACTTTTACTCTTGGTGCAGCAGTCATCCAAGGCTGCACTATCTGTGTATACTCCCTTGGAGGTGTCCATATTGCCACCAGTGGGATGAAGACATCTTTGACTATAACCTTGATTGCATGAGCTGAGTGCTCAACAGATAGGTTGCCTTTCAACTTTTTTCCCTATAATGCTTCTGAACCTTCATGCCAGTAGCTAATTGATAAGAACCTAATGCGATAAATACTAATTGTGAATTCAGAAGTGATATTTGGTATCAGAAAATTCATGAACAGTGCTAAGCATTGGTGAAAGCAAAATATTCCAAGAAAATTATATTTGAAAAGTATGTTGGATAAGTTATTTGACAAATAATATGCTTGTGAATTATTTAACAGTCTTCTAAAGGCCGTGTTACAGCAGCGTTCCAGAATAGCCATACTTTCTTTAGGTAACTGCAAACAACTTTGCTAGGACTTTTTTGTTTTCTTGTGTTTTCTTTTAAATAAACAGCTTTGTGTGTGTCTGCATTTAATGGCTGATAAACACTGCATTTGGCAATGGGATCACAGATTTTGTACATTACTATCCATTTACCATATGTAAGAACTGATTCTTATCCTCTTTAATTTCAGTATTTTTTGCAATAGTACATTTTATCAAGATGTATTTTGTCACAATTGCAAATGTGGTTATCAGGTATATCATATTTATGCTGCAGAACAAAATGCTTATCTGTACTCCTTAGGTTTAGATGCACATCATACACTTCTTTTTTGTATCAGATGGAAGATGCAGACTCCATTTAAATAGAAGTCCTCTAAGAAGAACTGTAACTTGAAGAAGAAAGTAGGATATATTTATGCTATGCTATTGCTAGCATGGTATCATATTTAAATACTGATTTGATATTTGAGCAAAGGAGAACATTATATAAAATAAATAGTTAATTTCTTTCTACAGATCAGAGGGGAACTAAGTGTCCCAGCAGGCAGCACACTGAAAATGACATGTCTAGAACTGTCTGGCCAATATAGAAACTTACGATCCTGCATTAGAAGTCATAGTTCTTTACAATACCTCTTCTCAGAGCTGCTCCTCCATCCACATACAGAATTGTTTCCTCAGGAGAAGTACCCAGAATAAGTTTTGGAAAATGGAATAGAACTGGACTTCATTTCCCATCAAATGTCACGGGTGTCTGGGAGAACTTCCTCATCTCAGAGCAGGCTCTCTTTCTGGTCTTCTAGGACCTGGACTACACTGGAAATTCAGAAGCTGCCATTGCCCTCTCTTTCCTACTTTTTAAATCCTTAGACAGCTAGTCTGGCATGCAAAGAGGGTGCCAGACTCCTCCTGTTGAGAAAAGTATGTGTTGAACGAACAGGCTAACCTGTTTGCCTTTCAGTGTGGAGAGAGCAAATGAATAGCTAGATGTCAGGTTTAGCCAGCTGTTCAACCACATCCATAACTCCCTGCTTCTCTCCCTGTTCAGTTGCTTCCATGTTCTGAAAGCTGCCTTTAACTTGGTTTTTGGAGTATACCATTTTTTTCTTGTCAGACCAGTCATGTACTGCTTTTGCAAGCACTGTCAGTGCCCAGGCCCCTGCACATCACTGCTGGGCAAGAAAAACAAGACTTAGTCGTTGGTGCAGATGTAGGAAGAATATTGACTGTTGTGTAATTTTCTCTTCCTCAGGGTTAAAGGTGCTTTTCCTGTCATTAACTCCATGACAAAACTGAACAGGGATAGTTTGAACTCTGAAGGAGAAGGAAGGAGTAGTGTTTCTTTTTTTTAATAATAATTCTGAACAAATTATGCTATAGACCAATGACCATTAAAGGCAGAAAGATTTCTCATAACAACTCCAGTTGTGCACTATGATTTCTTTCCTATCTACCTTTATTTATTTTTTTGTTTGTTTGTTTGTTGTTTGTTTGGTTTTGGTGGTGGTGTTTTTTTTTTTGGGGGGTAGGATGCTATGCTTTAATTTAAAAAGCAGTACAATTCAAGAAGCGGTAGACACTTTAATTCATGGATACTGATCCAGGCACAAGACTTTACACTATCTTTTCTTGTATTGATGCATTCCAGCACTTCTGCAACTAAGGAGAATGAAGACATAAAAGGAAACAGCAGATTTCTGTGCCTCACCTATCTAGGAATACAGAAGTCCTAAGTACTACTAAGCACTAAGTACTAAATACTCATCTGTGAGGTGTAAGAACTGTTCACAATTTCTTTTCTTCATGTATTGCTTCAATGACAAATGACCATGGATGGGAGAAGTTCCTTTCAGTCAAAGGTAAAAAATCAATAGGATTTGAAGAATAGAATGTACTGAATTGTGCTGCTGATTAAAAAGAAATAGAGTAGCATCTAATGTATATCTACTTGACCTTTGTAGCAATACAGAAGTAAAAAGATCTTACTGTTATTTTATATCTTCTAAATCAGCAGGCTGACTATACAAAATGACTTCTACAAAGTGACATCATACCTAAGAAATAAGGAGGGGGAAATTGCTTTTCCTTCTTTTTTGTTTAGATACTTCTTATAGTACAGCCAACAGAAATACTTAAACTGTCATGTTCCTGAGGGCAGCACCAGCACTGCCTGCCCCTATCCGGGACCCCCGGGCTCCCCCCACCCTGCCCAGGACCCCTGCCACCCCCCCGGCCATCAGCCCCAGTGAGGCCGC
>JAVJGJ010000014.1:96886997-96904858 GCA_035590215.1 Microhierax caerulescens
CGCGGGCCCACGGCCCGGCCTCGGCCCGGCCCCGTCCCCAGAGAGGTGCCCGATGCCCGGGGCTGGGGCTGCCCCGGTGCCCCCGGCTGCTCCTGGCTGGAGGAGGACCGGCCGGGCCCTGCCTGGAGCCCCATGGGGAGCCCTCACCAGCCCTGGGGTGAACTGGCAAAAACCTAAAGGTGTTTGCGACTTGAATTTGTCTGGGCAAACCTCCTATTACTTTATCTCCTAAAATAGCCATGATCTTCAAAGTCATTGCATGGGGAGGTGTCTAAGGATACTTCCAAGTTGCTTTTACACCATACCAGCATCTCCAGAGTTGCAAGTGTCATCTAGGTGTATACAACATCTCAGCAAGCATTTCTAGTTCTTTTGTAGAACTTGAAAAGGAATTAAAATGCTTATTTCTGTTTTGCTGCATTGCTTCATGCCTGCAGGTCACAGCAGTAAGGCCCTGCCAGGTGATGATTCACTAATTATTCTGCTTTGGAGACTCTTTAGTATTGGATAGTGGTTCTCCAGGCAGAAAAGACCATCAAACAGCCCATTCTGCTTAGTTTATAAACTAAATATATCACAACTGTTATTTCTAATGGCATTTTTAAAAAAAATTATTCCTGAGGAGATGGTCATTAAAAATTATGCTGGAAGGGTGGCGTGTAGGTCCTGGTGCCCTGAAGGACTTTTGCTGGAGCAGCACTTTGCCTTTCAACTTGTGCAGCTCTGCCAGGGACGGATTTACAGATATTTATGCTCAAGGCACAGAGAAAACATGGAAAGTGAAAGAGAAAGAGGTTGTTGAGGTATTGCCAGAGGGAAGCAAGGTTGTTTTTTGTTTTTCCAGTGAATCTGTAGAGTGCAAAATGAGTAAATTGGAGATAATTCAAGTGAGACATAAATCTGATAAACAGGAGTTGCCTTTTTCCAGTGGATCAATCTCTTTCAATTTCACCTTCCTTTCCTTCAGAGCCACAAAAGCTAAAATGTATCACTGTGAAACACAAATACAAGAAAAAAGAAGTCAGGAAGGAAAGTGCTCTTCCTCCCGTCCAGGGAGAAGGGAACAACAGGAGCAAACAGACACTGGCATGGATATTTGGCTTTGCATGGGTAGCATGACTGAAAAAAATAGTAGAACTCATTACTTACCTCCTGTGAAAACAACCGAGGAGATAATTCTTTTCAAGGAAAAGATAAATAGCATTCTGATAATAATGAATATGTAATTAGTTAATTAGTAGAAAAGACCAAAGACAATAACTTTATGCTTCATCTTAGCTAGTGGTCCTGAGGCAATGTAGTTGTTAATATAATGATAGCTTTGATTTCTCTTACTATCCTAATGAACCTTAATACTTGCAACAATACTTGCAATTGTTTTCCAGTTTAAGGTTTCTTTCTGTTTAGAACAGAAAACATGTTCACAAAATTATGTGAAACACAAATATTTATATTAATGCTATAGTTTTACATTAGAAATTCATCCAAGTTCTTGAGGCTGTATTTAATAATTAGCAACTGTAGATTCACTTACTACTGAAAATTATTGAAGCAATACTTTTTTTGTTATTTGTTAAAAACTAACATTGCTATGACTATATTTTTGAACTATGTACATTTTGGTATTTAATAAAAAATATGTTAAAAAATGTAAAATCTAGCTTTATATACTTCTCAGCAGAAGATAAAAACAAGAAAATGTGTTGTCATTCACCAACATTCACCAGCAAGCCTGCCTGTTATTCCCTTCCAGAACAGAAAATACACTGGAAAACCATTCTTGTGCTGAACCAGGAGAGTAAAACACATCTCACTAAAGTTTGTCTAGGTATTTCCATGTTCCTGGCTATCTTGGCTACACCCAGAGGTGCCAGATGACCTATATTTCTCAGTTCAGTTAGGATCTACTGAAAGATGTTATTCTTTCCAAATAACAAGATTTTAGGTTTTAGTACATATATGCTGCAGTAACTACCAATGCAACTCTTGTTAAAAAATATTGCTCCCCACCCCCCCACCCCCTCCTTACTGAAACAAGAATACAGGGGAATTCCTCAAACACTGAAAAATGTCCCAAACTTGAGATGTCTGCTACATTATAAGACAAAAAATAGAATAAAAGCAATATTTCTGCTTAGCACAATAGTTTGCAGATACTGGTCAGCTGCCATTAGAGCACTCTGCTAGTCTGATATGCACAGATATTTACCAGAGCGTGTTCATACGGTCAGCAGCATTGACACCATACAGATATCAGAATAAGAACTGAAAAATCACACTGAAAAGTTAATGGCCATCCTCAGTTCTTTCTATGTTAGAACATATATTTACAATTGATTCCTGCATAATGTTTAACTGGGACAATACATATTTTGAATGGTACACATTTCCAAAACATAAGAGAATTTCAGGTAACTGTACCCATTTTACTATCATCTTATTATTTGCTGCCTACAACTCATCAGTCCCTCCCTGTGCCATACAGAATTTTTGCAGAATCTCTTTTCATATCCAGGTTTTAACACAAAAACATGTTCAATAGTCCTCTCATTTCAAATATTCAGCTATATGCAAAAATATGGGTATCAATACAGTAAAAAGATACAGTTCTGTGTGCAATTTGAAAATTGCCATAATTCATAATTTCTCACACTTGCCATCTTTACCACATTTTTGTTTACAGGAGATCTTTTACATTCACTGTTCTGCTTTTTGTCTGCTAAAACATGTTTGTATTTTTAAACATATAGTCCTAAATGATTATGGCTATACTGTGCTGGCCTATTGAAACATGACTTAATCACATGAATGAACATAGTGTTCAATTTGTTTTTATACATGAAAACAATAGTGGTTATATATAACCTCTCCCTTTTGGCTTTTAGACTTTGCAAAAATATTTTATGAGCAATCCTGACAAGTCTTGAGCAGCATTTAGCTCTTGGTCTGAAATGTGAATGAGCAGGATACTATTTTTTTAATGCTGTCATGTTTTTAACAAATAAATATAGGGTTTTTAGAAAGATTTAATCCTCAAGTTGTTAACCAGTCAAGTAAAAAGATAAAATACATTATGTTTATATTTGAATACACTAAGAACAAATTCACCCAGAGGAGAAAGTTTCTAAGTAACCTCCTTGTTTTGTATAAACTTACATACTATGTTAGGTTGTCCTTTTCTGTCTCTCCCTTCCTTAAAAACACTGAGAAATTCAGTGTGGGGGCTCAAATACAATTGAAAATGTATTGTAAATGTATCTAAATTACATTGAGATTGTGATTTAAACCCAGGGATATGAGAAAGTAATTTAGAAGAAAAGCTGAAAAAAGTTTGGTCTTCACTCAAGTATCTCCATACACGCACAATCAATTTTGATTATTCCATTGCCATTGTATTGGTTGTGATCACAGGGATTAAAAAAAAAATATTAAAAAATAGTAAATTTTTTTTTAAAAAATTAAATAACTGGAAAGGGTTACTTGGAATAAAAGCAAAATATCTGCAGCTTAAGGCATGACAAAGCTCTATGATCCACTCTTTAAAAAGCATTTTAAATTATCAACTAATAGTTACCACTCAAACCGAGATAATGATGGGATTGATATAATGCCCAGTGCAAGCTAATACAGAATATCATTTGGGATGATCAGACTGATTAGGAAGGAGAAAATTTCTGTTCAGATACAGATATTTCTTGATCCTTAGCAGTGAAAAAATGAAAATGTAGATAAACCAAAACTGAATTTAATGAGATTTTTGTTTTATGTATTCACTTTTGGTGCTTATTTCAGTGTGGCGCTTTTTTCCTAAAATTATTATCAGGGCATTTGTAAATCTCTTACTGCAAAATGTACTTTTAGGGCCAGTGCCCCAAAATGTGCAGATATTGAGGCAGGTGCTCACAATCACAATGCATAAAAGTATAAATACTTTTTTTAAGGACTGTTTTAAGATTTTCTAGAAGCTGGATCTGCTCCTCCATAGGGCTGGAATTAGGCAGCAGAAAGGACTAGGTCTCTTTTACTCTTGCTCTCTTGCTTTGTGTTAATTTTATTAATCCAAATTGGTATTCTGGATGAGATCCCCATGAATTTGCTTCACCTTTTCACCATGCAGTTTGATCTCCTTTCCCACCTTCTGTTTCCATATTGCTTTTGTTTGATCCTTGAAGAGAAACACACTGGAGAAAAGAAAAGAACAAAGTAAGCTTGCCTGCTGCAACAGGAAACTGATTTTTAAAAGGACACTTTTGAGTGTGGATGGGTAATTAGAACTGAATTCTTCTTGCTAGAATTTGCATCTGGAGTGATTTGCACAGGAGAAACCCCTGATCCAATAAGGTTTTACTCACAGCATCCAAAACAGATGCAAATGTTTATGAAGGATTTGGATGAAGAAGTAAGAGAAAAAAATGGAGCATAAATTACGTTAACGGAGGACATCAAAGAAGTCATTCATACTTGGTTGGCTTGTATTCATTTCAGACCATGTGGCAGCCTAGGTCTTGGGTTTTGTGTGCTACATATCAGACTGCAATTATCAGAAAAATCTGGTTTTGGACTCCTGACTCAAAGAAATCCTTCAGAGGGAAGGTCCTTCAAAGATGCTCCATTAAAAAATCACCTTCAGAAACAGGCCTCTGAGTACATCCTGCATCTTCCAGTTCTCAGGCTCTCCTTGCCCACAAGACAAATGGCTCTGTTGACCAGCCCTCTATCAGAAGACCTCTGTAGGTTCAGACAGATTCAGTCTTTCAACCTTAAACTATTTTCTCTGTTCAGGAGATAGCCTGTCTGTTCTTTTAAATCAAAAATAAGATCTGCTTTACTTCCCAGTAGCAAAAGTTCCTTTGTGAGACTCTGAGTCATCTGAACTTAACTAGATTGTGAATAACTCTATCAATGAGGGATAAAAATATCCTTCTATTTTCTAAGTCTCCAGTGTGCCTCTGCTGGAATGGGTTCTCCTCTAGATCACTGTGTCCACCTGACCATTAAATGTATACATCAGACAAGCTTCTGAAATGGTAATGATGCTGAACTTTGGCTATCGACTGAGACCAAATGTGAATGTAATTAACCACTTTGAGATGACTGTGTGTTTGAGGTGAAAGATTCCCAGCCTTTTGCTCTTAAAAACACCACAAAAATAAGACATGTACCCTTGCTTCCTGGAAAAGTTATATCGGTACCAGAGGGTGTAAGTAAAAACAGGTAGTATGGCGATGCAGGAAGAGAAAGAGGAACAGCAGAGTTTTTCCAGAACCCAGCATAACCATGGCCACATGATTCCTTATGTAGACACCTCATGTATTTTCCTTGGTTTTCTTTTGCCTCTACTCCTCACATTTGCCTCTGTTTCTGAACTGATTTGCCATGTGTTGTTCTTGGTTTTGCATATTTTTAAGTGAGTATTAGCTCACTTTTTGGAGCGGTGGTGGAAAATCAAGTCTGGCCACGTGTTTTTTCCTGTTTGGTTTTTAATAGCCATATTAACTTATTTGCCGTTATATATGATTGGTTTGTTCACTCTATTTTTTTCCTGTGTGGTTTTTATTTCTTGGTCTGTATCTCTTGCTTTGCTATGCTCTAACTGTCAGGTGTTATGTGGTCCTTTTCCGCAGCAGGAACAAAGCAGTTTATTCAGTATTTTTTCCCACATATGCTACAGCTGTGGGGGCAGGTGGGCTGCCCCTGGGAATAAAAGGGGCATAGAAGCATAAGAATCATTCAGGGCCAAGGTCCAGGACCAAAAAAAAACACTGGCTACCTCTTACAGAAGCTTCCCTGTTGTGTTTAATAGGGGCTTCTTTTGGCATGTGCCCATGCCCCAGTCTCTGCAGGTAGCTTTCTCAGAGGTGGAGCAAACCTATTCAGTTAAAATGGAAGAGAACATCTGAGGGCAAAAGAATATGAGAACCAATGCCTTTTGTCTTGTAGGTTTTGGGGTTTGGAGGAAAGTAGCATTTTTCCAGTTCTTGGTTTGAGAAAAGATTGATTGCAAAAATTTTAAAAAGTTTTCTTTTACTTAATTTCCAGCCTCTTCACCTGTATAAATTATAAGAAAATAACATTTCCACAGGGGATGGCAGAGGACATTGAAACAAATGAAAGTAATGTATTTTTCTGCTGTATGAATAGGAAGCCTATGTACTGCTGGCGGTGAAATCTGTCTTGGATAGCTAATGGCTAGAATAACCAATTTTCTAGCCATGCAGGAATAAGTCTTGTTTATGAGGCTGAGCTGATACTGCAGCTGAGTGAGTGGCTGCAAGCTGGAGATCTGTGTGTGGTTTGAACCAGGCTGTGTTGCTGTCATTGCCCAGCAGATCAAAACAATACAGGAAGGCATGGTCCTGACTCCAAACCAGGCACAATGGATCATTATCATTTTTACACAGATTGTGCAAAATGCTTCTTTTAGACTAGCCCTCGGAGTCTCACAGTACTTGGCCAACTAGGGGTTTTTTTTTGATGCTGGGAGAACTCAGAGCCCAATGGTGTTTGCGATCCTTGGTTGTGAAGGAACTGTGGCATTTATGGGGGTTGCGATGGCTATATTGTGCTATCCAGTGATTCCTTACATAGACATCTCATGTATTTTCACAGATGATGTCTCTTGGGGAAAGGAGGTCTCAGCCTATCCATGTTTGAAGACCCTTGAACTGTGGGAAAACATAGTCATTGCAAGTTTATCTGCAGTGAGGGTTTATGGCATCTATAAATCTGCAGCAGAAGCCATCTCCAGGAGGGCAATAACTTTCATTACAACTTGATACATTGCCACCTTACTTTGCAACACTGGTTTTGTGAAAAGCTGATGAATTGTAAGCATGACATGTGCTGGAAAGGGCTTTAAGCACAGAGGGTTATCAGGAGATATTCTAAGTGTGCTTATGTTTATTCGTCCCAGAACCAGAACTTATTTCTGGAACTAGCTGTTAACATGCTATAAGCATGATCATTAATTAATTGGTTGTTGTGTTCCTTGTGTCATCAAGTTTCACAACTGCAAGTAGAACCTCCCCTCGTTGTTCCTGTTTTGGAACTAAAATGTCTAGTTTTGCAGGGGCTGTTCTCTGTTCATATTCTTCTTGCAGGATATCAGACAGCTCTGTCAAATCTGCTATTTACAGTGCTTTTTTATTATATGAAACATGCTGATTCCCAATGTGGGACTGTGGGTACAAATAAAACCCAAACCAAAACAAAAACCCCAAAACCAACCAACCAACAACAAAAAACCAAACCAAAACAAACAAACAAAAAAAAAACAACAAAAAAGGACAAATCCAAAATGGGAAATATACTCTGACCATTGTTAGACTTTTTCTACTGATCATAATAGGAAAAGATTGGTTTGGGGCTGAATTACTCTGAAATCTGACTGAATTATTAACACAGCCGGGAGTCTGGGTAGGCAGGCTCTCCTGGACCAGACTCCAGTGGCTCTCTTACTGTAAAGCACTTTTGCCTCCAGGCAATGGAAAGCTGGATGAATTAATGAATGATCAGTTTCTTTCTCTTACTGGCATTTGTTACTATCCATCCTGTTTTTGAGAAAAGGATTTCCTTCTTCATTTCTTTGTGTTTTGATTATACCTGTCAATATAGCCAGAGATTGCCATGCTCACTGAATATAAAAGATTATAGTGATGCCTAGCATTTACGACACATTTCTTCCATTTCTCTCACCAGTCTGGCAGGTTTCAGAGCTGAAAAAGCTCTCAGCTATTTTGCGGCCTGTGTTGATGGAAGTCATGCTTTATGGGCCAGTTTATGACTGCTTACGTCCATATTGTTCAAGGTTGCAATATTCTTGCTGTTGCCATTCTCACTGTTAAAGACAATCAGAAGTACAATTCTGAAAACTGTTAGATGACCATTTCTGACAAACATATGCAGCCTGACCAGCATCGCAAAACAACCTCTCTGATGCCACTCTTGCAAGGCTTGTCACTCTGCTGGCCTTGGCTATTGATCTCATACAGGTCCTTTGCCTAGTTTCATTGCCACCAACTTAAGTGCTAATGTCAAAACTACCACTGACAGCCACACGCATCATGCATTGTTTTTTAGTCACACAGCCAAAACTGCCCAAATTGTTGTGATCATACTCCAGAGTTGAAGTCACTAAAAGTAAACTGCCATGTAGAGAGAGCACTGTAACAGGTTACAATGCCAGCTACAGGGTGCAAAAATTATAGTAACTGCTTGCAATCCACTTTTCATACACATATGTCTCGTTCTTCATAGTAATGAAAATATCCTGGTGTTGATTTTTCTGGACAGCTTCTTTAAATAGCAACAGTCATATTCCACATTAAATTCCTTAAACAAAAGCAACAAGAAGAGCACCAGAAGTGTAAGCAATCACAGCAGAACAGCTTGTTTGCTTATACTGAATTGTCTGATAAATACTGACTGACTGATGTGTGTAAGGCGATTGCAACTGAGCTCACCTGCTCGATCTTTTTTTCGTTGTTGTCACTAATGTACATTTTCAATTCTAAACCCACTGAGCACAGCACAGCATTAAGCAGGATGTCATCTAAAATGTATTACAATTGAAAGAATCGAGTACAGATAAATTGATTTGTAAAATGTTTTTGAAAATGAATAATTCATAAAAAGTTGTATCAAAAAGCAAACTCTAGCTGCATGGAATATAGAGGATGTATTTTCAGTTCACAAGAAATACCTTTTTTCAGAAGAATTATCTTTTATTTTATTAACAAGACTCCTACATGCACATTTTAATACTGAGTCTGTTAAAATTTATTTCAGAATATACATCTTCAGATAATCTACAGGATGTGAATGTAAAGTAGGAAAATGTACCAGGCTGAGGTCTGCTTATTCATAATGTGAATATTTATAAATAGTTATATAGCAGATAAGCAGTGATCATTTATATCTCTTCTTTAAGTATAAAAGGGTTTGTGCTAATCAAGAGATAGATATTTGATTAGCCACAAATTCCTTTTAAAGTGTATTATATTGACCTATTGTCTTTCTGCTTGTATCCCCCAGTATAGCTAATATCATATTATCTTAAATTTTAGCCTACTTCTTGTCAGATAGAAATGACCGCATGCTTCTGTTTCATTGAGTATATGCTTGCCAGTCACCTCATATGGTTGTATCTGTAACAGATTTATTGGTTTTAATCATATTGTAAGTTTTCCTACACATGCTTTGCACCGCTGTGGTAACAAATGCAAAAATGAAAACAAGTCAGTATTTAATGCAAAACCATATGCAAAACGGCAACCCTTTCTGAAACAGTTTTCAGTTTTTCAGCTATGCACAGTTTGTAGTATTTTCAGTATTCATTTATGCACAACTGTTATTTTTGTCATACGTTCATACAAACTTCCCTAGAAGTAGTGGCAGGATCTTTGCCTTGGTAAAGGATAAATATAAACAGAAGCTTTACTGTCAGGGCAGGGCTGATAAAACACAAAATAAACAGAGAGAAACATTTACTGTAATTATTTTATTGTTTTGTACTAGCTGACGATGTTTCCATACTTCTTGACAGGGAAGTGTGTGGAAGGCTAATAAAGAGAATGGCAGGAAAAACTAGACCTATTTTATTTATTTATTTATTTATTTATTTATTTATTTATTATTTTATTTTTATGCCAAGCTGCTTGCTTGGAAATGTTAAAGTAGGACGTGGAAAAGAAATAACATTTTACTTTCTGGGTGAGATTTGTTTGTCTAAACATATACATCTAATGTCATTTCAGGCAACACAAGGTTCCCAGTCTGCCTCTAAAGCATTTCAGAAAGTTAGCACAGATTGCTCATTATATCTGCTGAGCTCATACAGAGAATATTTAGACATCCAAGGTGAATCTAGTTGGCACTAGTTATCTATACTTAGGGAACAAAACCATGGCCTCTGCCTCCTGTTTACCTGTCAGCTGTATCTTTCCATTACTCCCCCTTAAAAAAAGGAATTACCTTTCTATTCTTGTTTTTCCAGAACCTCTTCTTCTACTAACACTCATCCATTCATAGATATGCCGACAGGTAATTCAAACCTACATCCACCAATCTGCACAATCCCCCTTTGCAGCTTCCTGCCTCCACCTAAAGTTAGGTTTCTACTTTTTTTTTTTTTCTCTCTAGTGCATTGATTCTGAGTACTAGGAACACCAAATACATTTTTTTTCCCACAATCTAGTGGTAGAAGACCTCAAATCCTTTCACTGCATTGGCTTCTTACCTGCAGTCTGCAGCCTCTTCAGAATTCCTCTCCCTAAGGAGCCATTATCAACTCTCTTAAACTAAATTAGCTTTGAGGTTGCTTCCAACTTGCAGAAGTGGAAATACAGTGGAAAGTCTTCATAGTTCAAACACTTTGGGTTTGTAGAACATTGCTCTGACACTGAAAGACGTATTCATTTATTGTGACACACCAAAGAACAAAGAAAATATGGTTAATTTACCCTTTCTCCTTCTATTGAATGTTTTTATTTGAAGTCTTCATGTTTTCTTGACATGCAAAAAGGCTTTGGGTTTGAAATACAATTAAATACATATATTTACATGCTGCCATTGCAAAACACACAGAGATTACTAACAAAATCTAAAGATGTTGTATCATGATCAGGTGATAATCTGGCTACATCATTAAACTACAGGTTCTGAAGTATTAGACTAGAACATATTCTCTTTTAAAATCCTATGGTGTTTTCTTTCTTTTGCAGTGAAACAATTCTCAAACCAAAAAAGACATGCTAATGTAAACAGACAATAATAGCTTGTCTGTGTTTTATAGTTGTTGCAGTGAAAAGCATTGTTTCTAATCGAAACCAGGGAATAGCATGACTCCCTGAACCAGTGGGCACAAGAGAGTGCGCTTCCAAAGGAAATGTGTTTTCAAGTGAGATGTTAGCTAACAGAATATTTGCACTCAAATGTAGAGGAAATTCAAATCTTACAGTGGAAAGGGAGAGATTTACATGTCTGCAACTATGATATTCTGTGCATCAGAAGGTTAGTATTGTCTTAGTGAAGAATTTTTACTTCTGTCTCTTTGTATAATAACAATTGGAAAGATTTTTTTTTCTTTTTTTTTTTTTTTTTGGAGGCCAGCAATACCTGATCTCATACAGTGTGCAGGCAACTTACCTTTTTTACAGTATACTATGCTTAAACCCATCTGGGCTGCTTTCCAGAAATGCCAGTAATATTGGAATTGCACTAGAATACACAGCTTGAAGCTGAACTTAGGTTTGAACTCCATCATACAGAAATTGCTTTGAAAAAACCCGAAAACCTATAGGTTACTACAGGGATGAGCAAAACAAAATTTTGTATTAGTTTCTTTTCCTTGTGTTACTGCTATGCAGCTGTAACAATGACAAGTCTAATTTTGTTTTCTTTGTGAAGTGTGACTTGGACTTTGATAAAGTTATAACTTCTTCAAAGCAATCCAAGTATGAGAACAAACTTCAGACTTCAAACTGAAGTGGAAGAAAATCGAGTGCAAAATGGCATGTGCTGCGTATAACCTGTCTGCAGTGTTTGGGTTAAAACCAGGGACTTGCTGCAGTGTAGAATAAGCATTACTACTAAGATATCAATATTTAAATGAAATATCATAAATGCAGTATGTGACTCTCTAGTCTTAGTTTCAGCTGGGATAGTTATTTTTCTTTTTAGTAGCTGGTGCAGTGCTGTGTTTTGGATTTGGTGTAAGAGCAATATTGATTGCTGCTTGGGGTCTGGCTGGGCATCGTGGGGAGCAATTGTATTGTGCATCACTTATTTTCTTTTATCCCTTCCCTTTGGACTTCATTCCTCTGCCCTTCTCTGTCCTATTCATTTGTTATAATAATTATATAATTATAATAATCAATTGTTATAATAATTATATAATTAACATATAATGTTAATATTGAAATATTTAAATATAACAATAGCAATTGTTTTGGGGTTTTATTTTATTTCAATTATTAAACTGTTCTTATCTCAACTCTCAAGTTTTACATTCCTTCTTGATTCTCCTCCCCAACCCTTTGGGGGTGAGGGGAGTGAGCGAGTGGCTGTGTGGTACTTTGTTACCAGTTGGGGTTAAACCATGACACTGTATCTTCAGATTACTTTAGGATTTTCTCTGGTAATCAGCTCATTTAACAATTCAGCTCCAAAATCAATAATTGTTCTTCAGATATCATTAATGTTTAGCCTTCAATATATGGACTTATTCCTGTAAGTCTTTGGCCAAGATTTCAAATGAAAACCTTTTTGAGCTGGAAAAGGAACTTTATTTAACTTCTATTGAAGTTGGGGTGTTTTTTTGTTTACTTTTATTACAATGATAAAATGGTTCAGATCTCAGAACTTGTTTTAACTGAATATGTTCAGAATGAGGACATCTACATACGTTCTTGAGTGATGCATATAGTAATTATAGAAAAGTTCCCATATAACATAATTATATTTTAATTCTATTTTCATTTATTTCCTCAGATTTACACATGTGTAAATGAGAACAGAACTAAACTGTGCAGATGAGCATGTCCTCTGCTCCAGTGAAGTCAGGTGAACCCTTTCAGAGATGCACTCCCTGATGTGATGTGTAATCCCACTTCCTCAGTACTCCTCTGCCCCAAAGCAGTCCCCGCAGAGCCCCCCTTCACAGGGCAGGTACCTAATGGGATTTGGGGCAGAAAAAGATGAACTAAAGAAATTAATTATTCTTGTTTTAGGAGGTACCCTGAATAGGCCTCTGTAAACACGAACAATAACAAAAAAAATCTACTTCTGAAGTAGATTAATGTATGTGCAAACTAGTTCAGTATTTCTGGAAGCAGCCATGACTATAAATCACCCAAACATGATGACCCAAGAAATCTGTCCAAGTATTATAGGTTGCACAAAGAAAGTGATCAGGCCAGTATTTTACTTTCTTCTTTGTCTAGCACAAACAAAATGAAAATGTTGCCTTCCCAGTAGAGTTTTTACAAAATAGGCAAAGAAAAATCATAATAAACACACTTATGTAGTCCAGCCTTTGGGTTTCTTTGTTTTGCTTCCTATAAAACCTTCATGGTAGGTTTCTGCCCAAGGCTGGCTGGAGGGCATAAGCATTTGAGCTTAAGGACACTTGTTTAAAAATTACTGCAGAGACAAGATTACTTCTCAGCTGTAAATGATATGAGGTTCTCAGACACAGGCTTCTGTCTCAAGGTCATTGGTCTCCATTTAAACAGTCAAACTGAGTGATCTTGAACAAAATTTTGATTTTCTGCTCCCTACCTGGTGAATGCCAGGGGCATTCTGACTGGGGGGAAAAAATCTGTGTGGTTTTACAACTGGAAAATTATTCCAGTCAAAACTGAAACATTTCAAAGCAAAGGAGAGTTTGCAACTGTGCATTAATTAATTGTCTTTTTAAAGTTTTCTGTTGTGAGAGTTGTCTGTCAGAAGTGTGGAACAAACAACCTTGATTCCAACTTGATTCATTTTAGCTCTTACCTCACTTGTGGTTGTTAAATAGCCTTTTTGTCTATGGTTCAGTTTTAAGGGAATGAAATTGAACATTTCATTGAAGGGATTAGAATCTGTCAGGAAACTGAAGCTTAGTACCCACTTTTTTATAGTACAAATAGATTGACAAATGATCTGTGCTGTATTTCACACACCCCCCAAGTCTTTCTTAGCCCTTGTTTGTCATATATTCACTTTTTTGTTTCTTCTCTCAGCATACCACAGCTGCAAAGTTATTGTACTTTCTTAAGCTGTGTGTTCAGGTTTAGAAATAGATACTAGGCAGATGCCAAAAACACTAGACATAATAACTGCACCTGTTAATGCTTTTTTGTACAGAAAAAAAATACATAGCTGTCAACTGACATATTTTTTCCAGGTAAGTATGCAATGTGTTCAATGCTCCATTTACCTTGTTACTGTGTAGTGAATTGCTTTATAAGCAAATAAATACCAAATAGGCAAATAAAGCCACTTTTAAATTTTGAAAAAAAAAAAAAAAAAGACACCAGAGGTAAAGCAAAGTTTCTTAACCCCACTGCTGTCCCATAAAAATATAGTAAAAGACAACCGATATATTAGTATTAGACTGCTTCATTTAGAAGTTAAAGGTAATTGCTTTTTGACCCTTAAAAAATTTTTTTCCACCTGAAAATCTAATAATTAATTATCACTAAGATTTTAGCTCTGTATTAACTCATCCCTTTGCCATTTCTTGTTCCCTGTTCTGGTTACATGAAAGTTTTGAAGTGTCTACATTTTCAAAAATTTTATGTAAGGGAGATATATATGAATATGTAAGTTTAGGTATGTGCAAATAACAAATTTTAAAACATTACTTTTATTGTCAAAAAATATTTACACGGAAATGTTTCACACACAAAAGACAGCAGGGCTTTTTAGTAGTGAAGTATTTCCATCATCACCAGAGCTTGTGTACTAAACACCTTTTATTGAAACCTATCTAAAACCATAGTTCCTTTAAGCGTAAATTTACTTTGACTGTACAATCTGTATCTTCAGATAAAGCCTTCATAATATTGGTGATTATTCTGCTGGTATAGTGTAGTATTTAATAATGTTCCACATCTGAGATTGTCAAATGATTTCTAAAGTCTTACAGTGCTTAAAAAGAATGTACCGTTTAATGCTTTCCTTAGCATTAAATTATTATTATTAAATTATTAGCAGAATAAACTAAATCATTTTTAGGATAAGGTATGGGTCATTACATGGCCATGAAAACTACACATTCAGTCTTTCCTTCATCTGTCTTTATCTGAACAGCTTTATTTTTTCGAAATTCCCTATAAAATCTATGTATCCCTGAAAGAATTGCAATACTCTGAGATACATATATTTGTAACCATTAACACAATTTTTCTTTGGTACTTTTTTCCTCCATGTTATTTTGAAGGTTTGTTATCGTTACATATTTTTTTGCCAAGTCTGAGATATATAGATATAGAGATAGAGATATATATACACATTTGTAACCATTACCATAATTTCTCCTTGGTACTTTTTACCCCCATGTTGTTTTTGAAGGTTTGTTACCCTTGTGCATTTTTTTGCCAACATAAAACAGTTTTCCTTCTATGGCCAGGAAGCCTGGGCACAGTGAAGTGTGCAGGGAGTGCTCAGACGAGGCCCAAACATCCAGCTCAGAAGGAGCCTTGGCAGGCACAGAGTGCTTCAAGGTATTCCAGTGCTAGGCAAACAGCTTAGAAAAGCAGGAAATTTAAATGGTCTTATAGTAGTCTAGAATAGTAACATCTTTTGTAATGAACAAATTACATAGACATGGTTGTTTTGGTAAATGAACTTTTAAATGAGAAAGAAGTAGTTGCTTACTGAATCACATTGAAGACATTTTAATTGATTTAGAAATGCACTTGTACACAGTTAAGTATTAAAAACAATCATTGTTCCATTTCTCTTTTAACAGGAACATATATTTTTAAGAAATCAAAAGCAAATTATATACATTTCTTTTTTCCCTAAATAATGGACAGGGGATAAAAAAACCCCCAAACAATAAACAAACCCCCAAAGCCAACAGCCTTCAGTATATTTAGAAGACATTTATTAATTCTTTAATCAAATACCCTGATAACGTATTTTATTGATAACATTGTCATGAATAATGATATATTCTTTTAAAATGTTGTGTCAGGTTAAGGATTTGTGGATGCCTTTCTGTAACATAGAACATTTTTACTTCTTAAATACTTATGTCCAGAATTGATTAATGCTAATTTTGAGATAGCTATAAAATTACTGTATCATTTAGCCTTTACAGATCATTTAAATGCATGTTATTGCTTTCTATCAGTATGTTAATTGTGTAAGAAAAATAAAGAACTTGATTCAAAGCTGGGGAACCTAATCATTACCAAATTCTGCACTCATTCAAAAAGACATAATGCTGTATCAAGTTATACAATTAATTACATATTCCTCACATTTCCACCAGAGTTTTGTCAAATGCAAACTGCAAACTCAAAAGTACTGATAGCCTTTGGAGAATTTGACTCAGGCATACCTGAATCCAAAGGATTCCAACATCCAAACATATCCAGGTTCACTGATATAAACCAGGTAAGTTTAAAAAATGAAGACATTGTAAAAATTTATTTCATTTCATGATTCCCTCTGTTACAAAGCACAATATGCAGGGCCCAGTCTAGCACCATAAGCTAAACAGGTACAATTTGCAAAACTTTAATTTAGGAAATCAAGAAAAATCAAAACAAAGATAAATCTCTATAGAGGAATGATGGCAATGGGTTGATTAACACTGATAATATGCAGCTGTGGCCTTGCCTTGAAGGGAGTGTGTTGATTGACATGGATGATGTGCAGCTGTAGCTCCTTCCTGCTAAGTGATTAAATAGCACTGGGGATGGAGCAGGAGCAAACCTCTGGAGGAAGGAGAAACAGTATGGACTGTAGAATCTGACTGATGGCAAAAGCCTTGTTGCAGCTTGCCAGTTTGCTTGTACTGTGATAAATCTCCACAATAACTTCACAAAAAAATTGCTTGTGCTCTGGTAAAGGAAGTGGTAGAGGAAAAAGTCACGTGATTTACACAAAACTTCATAAAGCTTTAGAGTACTGCAAAAATCGGGGAACACAGCCACCCAGGGTGAACCAAATGAGCTAATGATTTATTTCCTGAAATTATTCTGTTTTATTTCAATTTTTGTGCCACTCAAAGCTAACAAGGAATATTCTCTCTGTTCAGATCAAGGAGTTTCTGTGGGTGTGCTTCCTCATGGAAAACTCACTGTAGCCTTCACAAAAGTAGAGAAAACATTCAAATTGAGAAGGGGAAGTGTAGGAATTTGCTTGGCTTCATTGTTCAATACAGTTCTTTAGAAACTTATTTTGATAAGGCCGTGAGGAATTACAGGAGATGGCACTAGTAATACAGAAATAGATAAAGCAAACTTTGTAAAGAATATGGCAAAGAACTTGGAAAGAAATGAACTATCACAGAATATGTTGCAAAAAATGTCTGATTTTAATAATCCCCTGATATATTGCCAAATCCTAGACATTATTATGTCTATTTATTCTAAAATAGATTAGTAAATGTTCATTCTGTGTCCTTGATCAAATCTTGTGGAACATCATCTCTTTTTTGAATACATATTTCTGTTTGTCAAAATGGACTTTTCCCAAAGCTTTGATTTATTGGTAAGTGTAATAGCACTCACAGTATCAGATGCAGAAGTTTTTTACTAACTTTTTCCCTGTGAAAGCCTGAAAGTTTTTTCGAAACTTAAAGGTTGATTACACCTTCTTAATAATAAGACTATTGCAAAATTCTCTTGCTTACCCCAGGGAGTGATTACAAATGCAGTAAAAACCACATAATGTTTCCACCATCTTCTAAGAAGGTGATCAGGATATGAATATTATTAGTAGTTTCACATATATTGCTGAGCTGCATAGCGCAGGTTGTCCTATTCCTCCTGGTGTGATAGTTCACTACTATGGATCACTGAGCATTAGGAATGTATTCTTGAGGAGGTTAGCAGTATGTGTTTTGCTGACAGATACAGCATAAAACTTTTTCTTTCTGCAGAGTTCAATATTGGGGCCAGTTCTGTTTACTATCCTTATTGATAATCTTGATGAGGGGATTGAGTGCACCCTCAGAAAGTTTGCAGGAGACACCAAGCTGGCAGGATTGCTGACCTGCTGGAGGGCAGGCAGGCTCTGCAGAGGGATCTGGACAGGCTGGATCGATGGGCCAAGGCCAGTTGTATGAGGTTCCACAAGGCTCAGTGCTGGGTCCTGCCCCTGGGTCACAGCAACCCCACACAGCGCTACAGGCCTGGGGC
>JAVJGJ010000014.1:96905042-96949381 GCA_035590215.1 Microhierax caerulescens
AACGGAGCTGGGGAAGGGTCTGGAGCACAAGTCTTATGGGGAGCAGCTGAGGGAACTGGGGTTGTTTAGCCTGGAGAGGAGGAGGCTCAGGGGAGACATTATCGCTCTCTGCAATGACCTGACAGGAGGCTGTATCAGGTGGGGGTCGGTCTCTTCTCCCAGATAACAAATGACAGGACAAGAGGGAACAGCCTCAAGCTACACCAAGGGAGGTTTAGGTTGGATAATAGCTACAATTTCTTCACTGAAAGGGTGGTGAAGCATTGGAACAGACTGCCCAGGGAGGTGGTGGAATCATCATGCCTGGAAGAGTTTAAAAAACATGTAGATGCGGTGTTTAGGGACGTGATATAGTGGTGGACTTGGCAGTCCTGGGTTGGAGTTAATGATCTCAAAGGTCTTTTCCAACTTAAATGATTCTATGATTCTATGAAAACCATGAAAGAGATTAAACGGATATGAAATTATTGCACAAATATCTGCAGTATTTTTCCATTCTGATGAGTTTAAAACTATGAAACAAATCCAATCCCAATATATTAGATACTGCAAACGTGCAGAATATCAGGATACAAATCTAGTTAGTAAAAAGAGAAGATGGAAAAAGTACTCAGTAGTTTGTATTTAAGAACAATTTATTGTAAATTGCTGGAGAAAGGAAAAATTGCTTGGCTTTCTAAAACATGGGATTATAGCATAGCTGAATTAACATGAAATAAAATGATAATGACCTGATATAAGCTAGTTCTAAAATGTATTGCTGATGATGCCTTTAATAACTGTGGACCCATCTGTCCCTCACACTTAACACAATGGCTTTTCTGTTGACCTCCAGTGGAGGTATTTGCTGAATTATATTTATCTGCTTGATTTATGTGCCCTCTAAATCTGCAATCTCTACTGGGTAGGCATGATTTGAGATTGATTTTTGTATTACTAAGAAAGGCAACATGATAGGTGAAGGCAAACTGGAATGCACTTCTAAGTGACCCATCCAACTTGTGAAACTTTCTTAAATGCTGAAGCGTCTTCTTCCAGAAAAAATGCTGATGGGCTTGGATTCTACACACACACACACCAAACGTAAAAAAAATAAATAAAAATATATGTAACATTTTGCAGATGAAGCTTCCTTTTAAATGAAGAAATACTGCAGAGCAAAAAAGCGATGATCTGGGAGGTAGTTCTGTATCAGTAGCTGAAGCTAGATAAGGTAATGCAACTTCTTTGAGATCTGAAGATTTTATGAACTTGCAAAATGCACCAGGAAGGATTTATTTAACAGTTTTTTGACTATAAGTCGTTAATTAGGAAAAAAAATTGCTGGTTTTAGGAGAAATACTTGGAGTTGTTTAAATCATGGACATTTGAGTTCTTAAGCAAAGGAGGTGGCAATAGCTGAATCTTGAATTCTAGTAGCCTTACGATGGAAAGAAAGGTACCTCTTGCTGTATACAGAGCTTGCTTGTTTCTAGTTAGAGTTTTAGTAGAATCTAATCAGTGCTTAATTGCACTCTGTGCAGGAGGCTCTCATTAATTTCTAGTGAAGTAATGCTATAGTGGCAAGAAATGTATTCACAAGCCTCTGATGTGTATGAGGTTTTCATAAAACTTTACACAACTAAGGCAAAACCCGATAGATTTACTTTGTGCATCACTTCAGTTTGAGCTGAGAAACATTTCAAAGTGAAAAAAATTGTGTAAATTTACAAAAATTTGTGAAAAATTTATATATAGCTTATATAAACAAATAATTGCAAACTGAAACAAAAAAAAACATCCTTCGTGTTTTGTTTAGCATCATGATATAATCCTGAAGTATGAGGGGGTTTATTATCATTAAATTTTCTATAGTCAAAATATCTTTTAAAATATTACTGAAAAGTACAGAGAGTAAAAATAAAATGAGAATTTAAATGAAATCCTCTAAGTTTAAAAGTCTATACATATTTAATTATAAGTTTAAGGATGACAGTTAAGTGAAACAAGATTTATAATGTAGGAACATGAATGTCTAGGAATGTATTTCTCTGTATACCAATAAAATGAACAAGCTAGTAGGAAATGCATTTCAGTAATTTATTTTTGTTTGGTTTTATGGTATTTCATACTACACTTTGCTCTGGTTTTGTGAGCATCTGGTAGTTAGAGGCTTCATTGTCAGAATGTCTGAAATAATGTTTATTTTTGTGATAATACAAAATATTAATCTATTTTTATAGATGGGCGATTGAAACAGGAAGACTAATGGGTTCACTCAGCAGTAATCTCAGAATTTAAACTTCCTTCAACTGGTAAAATTTACCATAGGTCCAATTAAGTTGGTGGAGTTTTTTCTCAGAAATGCATGGTAGTGCAAGTGCAACAATTATGTTGCTCTTTATCTCATACTCCAGTTCTTGTTTAGATTCCCTCCTGAGAAGGTGATGGAATGTCTAGTCTTGGAAACCATGTTCAGGCAAATGAAGGATGTGATGGTGGTAAGTAGTTAGCATGGATTAACAAAGGTGAAGCCATGCTTGAGCAGACAGATAATCTACAATAAAATACCTGTCTTAGTAGATGAGGGGAGCACAGTGAATATTGTCTACCTAGACTTCAGTAAGACTTTCAGTGATGTATTCCGTAAGTTCCTTACGGAGAAGCTGATAACTGATGAGATATGGGTTGAATGAGCAGACAGTGAGGTGGACTGAAAACTGGCTGAATGGCTGGGCCCAGGGGATGATGATCAATGGCACAAAGTCTTGTTGTTCACTGAATTAGCATTGTACCCCAGGAGTCAATACTGGGTCCAATACTGTCATTAATGATCTGAATGATGGGGCAGAGTTGTACCCTCAACAAATCTGCAGATGACACCAAAATGGGAGAAGTGAATGATACACCAGGGGGTTGTACAGCCATTGAGAAGGACCTCAACAAACTGAAGGAAGGGGCTGACAGGAATCTCATGGGGTTCAACAAGGAGAAGTGCAATGCCCTACACCTGGGAAGGAACAAATTCAGGCACCAGAACAAGCTGAGGGACAAGCAGATGGAAAGGAGCTTTGCAGAAGAGGATCTGGGGGTCCTTGTGGACACCAAGTTGAATGTGAACAAGCGGCAAAGGCCAGTGGTATCCTGGGCTCCATTAAGAGATGTGTTGCCAGCAGAACAAGGGAGGTGATTCTTCCCTTCTACACAGCACTGGTGAGGCCAGTACTGAGTACTGGAATACTGTGTCCAGTTCTGGGCTCCATGTTACAAGAGACATACAGAGCTACTGGAGGAACTCCAGCAAAGGGTCAATAAACTGATTAAGGGACTGGAACATCTTTCCTGTGAGGAAAAGCTGAGAGAGCTGGGACTGCTTAGCCTGGAGCAAAGAAGGTTCAGGGGCCTCTCATCAACATGTACAAATACTTGAAAGGAGGATGCAAAGAAAATAGAGCCAGGCTCCTTTTACTGGTGCCCAGTGACAGGACCAGAGGCAATGGGCACAAACCGAAACACAGGAGGCTCTGTCTGAGCACAAGGAAACACATTTTTACTGTGAGAGTGACTGAGCACTGGCACAGGTTTCCCTGAGACGTGGTGAAGTCTCCATCACTGGGAATATTCAAAAGCCATCTGGACACAGTCGTGGACAATGGGCTCTAGGTGGCCCTGCTTCAGCAGACAGGTTGGATCAGATGATCTCCACACATCCCTTCCAAGCTCAACCATTCTGTGATTCTGTGAAGGAATCTGAGCAATTTTAAGTAGCTGTCAGATGTTATGAAACTTACTAGGGAACCATGCTCTTCTGGAATAGACAACTGGATACCACACAACACAAAATGTCACTAGCTGTCCACATTTATATAGCCAATTTTTGCCCTTAACAGCAGGCTAACTTAATTGTTCTCTGGAAACTCTATACATTTTCTGTACTAATTTGCAAGGGGTTTATCTAAAATAAATAATCCAACATTTGACATAAGCAACATAATTTGGATATTCAATCTACTTTTAATATAGATTTTAAAAATGACAGATTCTTAACTCATCTGAACAATTGAAAATAAAGGGGTTAAAACACTCTGGTTTTAATGCAAAAAGTTTGATGCTATCAGTGGAGTGCTGTCATTTTTAAAGAAAATGGAGATAGAATGTGAAGAAACCAACTGTGACTGTGTGCATCACAGTGTAACTATATATGAAGCTCATAAAAAATGAAAAATGATTATAGCTTTGTAATGTTGTCTTTACATACAAATCCTTAGGATACCATCACTGAGATTCTGTCACTTGTTGGAAGTGATTTATCTTCCAATAGGCATAAAGCTAGTATTTTTCTTTGTAAAATGGTTAAAATGATTAATGAAAAAGCTTGGTATAATAATCCCACGAACTGTTTAGGTGTTGATACATTGCATATATCAGATAATTAATTTGTGGTTCTTTAATTATTATCTATGAAAGGGAAAATTGTCATCATAAAAATACTATGTGCAGGCAGTTATAAGTGATACATTTAATATTTCTAACCCCTTCAAATAACTTTTTTTTTTTTTCCAAAGATCTGATATTAGCCTTTTGCCTAGGAAGCTGGAAGCTCTATATCTTTATTTGTAATTGATTGAAGACTAATCGATAGTTGGTGAAAAGTTGGTAGCAATTTTTGTCTGAAATGCAAAGCAATTTATGTAAACTTAGAAAGTTTAGAACCTTATATAACATGTTAAGATACAAGAAATGCTTGACTTGTGGTCTGGTTTCCTAATATAGCTTTTTTATTTTCGAATGACAGACAATAAGAGCAGTAACTTTAAAGCTAATAGTGTTTGGTAGAGTTTCTTTATGTCTGCTGTGACTAGATGATATAACTACACTCTCAAAGGAAATAAAATGAATCAAAATTACTTTAAACTGAGCTATATGGCATTGCTATGGATATTTTATTTAAATACAAATAAATCTTTGTAGACATTAAAACACCTACACCAAACAATCAAATATTATCTTTGCTTATATAAAATATCTTCCTGCTATCACTGATGAGGATGGTGGTGCAGGAAAAATATGCATAATGCATCTTTTTTTATCTGCTTCTTCATTACTTGAGTGTCGTTTAAAAAATATAACTGACAGCAGAATATAGCACAGATCTGATTGCTTGTTTGTTTGCAATAATCCAAATAAGAAGTGCATATACTCTCTCATTATGCCATTCTAAACCAACCATAGATTGAATAATGCACCTTA
Organism: Microhierax caerulescens; assembly: GCA_035590215.1. Taxonomy (NCBI): domain Eukaryota; kingdom Metazoa; phylum Chordata; class Aves; order Falconiformes; family Falconidae; genus Microhierax; species Microhierax caerulescens. The sequence goes on from JAVJGJ010000014.1 coordinate 96,910,272, forward strand.
TCTTGAATAAAATGAGAAGTAAAAATGTTTGAGTGAGAGGGAGAGGAACAGGTGGAAAACATGTATAATGTTTACCATGGAAATTACCCATCTTCACAGAAGAGGTGTAGATAAGTGTAGATGCACAAGTAAAATAGACAGAATAAGTTAACGAAAATAATTTCACTGAAACAACACATCAGTGCATATGTACTGAGATTGTATCAGAGAATGATTGACTGAGCTGGTCTCTGTAGTGACTGTTTCTTTGGAAAGTGGTTAACACAGGCTTTGGAGACCCACGTGTACACAGAGAGACTCTACAAAGACCTTTTGCATGAAGAAACATGCATTTAAAACCATTTAACAGGCAGCCTAGGGATGTGACGGAATCACCATCCTTGGAAGTGTTTAAAAACCCTGTAGATATGGTTCTTGGAGGCATGGGTTAGTGGTGAGCTTGGCAGTTTTGGTTTAACTGTTGGACTTGATCTTAAAGACCTTTTCCAGCCTAAATGATTCTATGATTCTAAGAATATCAGGGGGTTTTATAGGCTTGGTAACATTGTTTTGTGCTTGTCACAGGTCACAGCGTGAAGCATAGAATATTTTATTTCCCTAATTACCCTGGTGTTGGACTGTTTTGCATTTTGTGTATATAGGGAGATTAGAAAATACAGATTAAAGACTACTCTTCTGTCTGAATAGTGGACTGTAAGTGGATTTTAGCATAGAAATGGGGCTCTTTTTGGATGAGAAGTTTCCTTGTAGCTAGCCTGAAGTTGCACATTAGGCGTCACCTAGGGTGCCTCACTTGCAGTGGGGTTGCAAGGTCCCTCAGCGTTTAGCTTCTATGAATCAATGATGTACACCCAGCAACCAGTGTGAGCTTCATTACTGGTGAAGGCTCAACATGGATATGCAGACATAGAACCCTAAGGATCTGCAGCAAATCAAATTTTTTTTTGCTGATACATCAGTTGCACCTTAGGGGAAAGTGCTTGCATAGCAAGTTTCATGACAGAGGGGAAAGAAACCTAAAGGAAATAGAATTAACCAGCCAGAAGATTGGTTTAGCTGATTCTTGAAGGCTCCAGATGACAGAAAAAGAAGTATTTTTGAGTTAATCTTTAATCATGGGAAAAAAACAAATTTGCTTTGTTGATGGCAGTTCAGTTAAAAAAAGGAAAGAAAAAGAATCTTAACAAAATTCATAACTTTGTTTTTTTTTCTTTTTCTTAGACAATGTTTACCATGATGGTTTTGGCTCCAGAGGTTCCTGAACAAGAACAAGTTCCAGTAAGATCCATGAATAATGTTGCATATTTCAGTGGAAACAGATTTCACACCTCAAGCTGTAGGCCTCTTTCCTCCCAGTCCCTTATGTAAATTCTCAGCTGTCTGTGGATGGTCAGCTCTTAGGTGCCTGCAAATCATAACGGCACATGCCCAGAACTACCTTTGGCTGAAAGGACTGCAGCACTCTTCATTTTCTCCTCTCCTCTTGGTAAGCATACATAACACCAACCTGTAGAAGAGGGTTTAGCAGAATGCAACATTCCTCTTTGTCTGGACTCCCAGCTGGAGACAGAAGAGGTCAGAGCTTTTGCTTTCAGAAGTAGACAGTCTCAGAAGCTGGGTCTGTCTAGGATGGTCGTCATAACTGCCAGACTTTCTGTAGATTTTTTCCTTCTGTTTTTTAGTACTTTTTCTGCTCTTCTGTATGCCTGAGTCTTTCTTCTGTATTCCACATGAAATCATCTGAATGAAATGCACAAAGGGTACCAGAAGCAGAATGTAGGATTCACTGTAATAATTGACCTTAAACTAACTCTTCCTCTCTTTCCTTGCAGAACAAGAGGGGCATATGTACCGATAGCTTGTTGAATAGGTTCTCTTCTGGGAGATGGAAGAAGTCAGATCAAAACCCACAAAGCCAAGGAGTGAACTTATTCCAAATCTCATGCTTTTTTTCTCTGGTTTCTCATATATTAACAAGAAGCAAACCACCAGTGTAGTACTAAAAGGAAGGGGAAGTGTGACCTGTTTTGCATTCTAAAAGGAATAATTCAAATGCCAGAGAAAGAATTCTGGGCTGTGAACCAATCCCATCAATTCTCAGTTCTGAATTCTTCATTTTTTTTCTTTTAATGTTTTTATGCACTTTAAAAAAAAATAAGAATAATTTCCATCTATTTTCAGCACTCTAAGACTTTGGTGGTACTGTTAATATGCTGTATTTAATATCTCACTTTGAAAATTAAGTTATCAATGATACTAAAAAGTAGCTGAAGAATATAAAAAAGTTGAACAAAAATGATTCAGATTGAAGGCAGATTGAAGGCAATATAAAGAATCTGGGATCTGTTTTCAATCCAATTTTGCTTTTCTTTCTGGACACATAAAAGGAACCAAACATATACTTTACAATAGCAACTGTTACTAATTTGAAGTAAATTTTAAATAGCAATAGAACATTACAGTGATACAAAGTGTGTAGGGAAGTAAAATATCCTAGAACCATAGAAGATAATGCTGCAGTATGCTTTAAAAAAACACATGCAAGCTATTCTGCTGTTCCAAACCATGTGATTATTAAAAAACCCAAGCAACTGACCAACTAACCAACCAAACAACCCCAACAAACTTCTGGAGAAAGCTAAAATCATATTATCTATGAAATGGAAAATCTCTACAGCTAAGATAGAAAAGATGCAGTGAACATGCTGAAACCATGCAAGAAAAAAGTATACACATCAGGAAAGACATGCATGTAGTGAAATTAATTGGAAGCGTATGCTTTCTTAATGCGTATGAATTATGGAAGAACAGCCTTAATGAGTTTGAACATGCAAGGCTGAAGTTGCAATGAGAGGCATCATAAGAATTTTGATAACATGAAGTTCCTATTGCTTCACTGGCAAGAATCAGGGCACATGTCACTTTTTTTCCCCTACAATTTCCCTGAGTTCTTAGCATGACTCACATGCCCATTAGCACAGCAACTACATTTTTTAAAAGATAAAAAGAAGCATGATGTTTCGGAATGCATTTATTTCTGTCAGTAGCTGACACAATTCTTCACGATTTTCTGTGTCACGTATATCTTGTATTACAGAGTGCTTTGCTTTCGTTTTAAACCTCCAAGAGCCTTTGTCACCTAATCACAGATATGGCAGGACTATGAGGAAAGCATTCCTAATTTAACTGCTCAGACTGATGGCATTGCAGGTGTTATCGACAACTTACCTCAAGTCACTACTTAGACTTTTGCAGCTGTTTATTAAATGGTGAAATTGTATCTGTTAAGGTTCATCAGGACTGTTATGAAATACACATACACTCAATATGGAGTGTGGACCATGTGTTATGGAATTACTGGAAGACAATGATGACTTAAGTATGGTTCACTATACATCCATAGGCACAGAGGAGTTGGAACAGGATGAAGTAATCGAAGGTGACTGTGCATAACATTATGTTCTATTCAATGTGGAAACTCTTGTTTGCAGTTCTGGAAACTGATTTAACTTACAGCACATCAAGGACTGCTGTAATGTACAATTGTTCTAGGATGGTATCGGTGGCCTATGCTGGAAGCAGAACTGGGTGGGATCGTAGTGTGATCCCTGAGCTGCAAGAAGATTGCGAAGGGGGATAAGACACCCAGAAGCTGGTGAGCATTTTCCTGTGAAATAAGGATGTGAGGTCTAGGACTGGTTTGTGTAGAAAACTGGTATATATTAAAATCCATAGTTGCTTTAGAAGAATTTAAATGCAAATTAAATGTATTTCTTCATCATTCAGAGTGAGTCAGTTGCAATGGTTTGATAGAAACAAAAATTTAGGCATGGTATTTCACACTGAAGCATTAAAGGGCACCTCATTTGCTCAAGGCAGGTTTTGGCACAGACTGTTGGCAAAGCTGTGTGCGAGAGACACTATTGACCTAACCTGGGATGGCATTTTCTGTGATGTTATGCTGTTTTATATGAGTGTCTTTAACAGCTTTTCATTATCTTGTGGTTTTAGTTCAGTATATCTGCACACTACTGTGAACCTACTGTGATTGATATCTGCAGGGTTTCTGCATTTGTTCATCACAAATGGATCTAGAGGGAAGCTCAAGAAGACTCATGTAGCAAGGATTATCTTGAACGTCGCCATCATGGAGCTTTCATTCATCCTGCTGCCTTTTTCCTTCTTATGCCTGAATGACCAAGAGGTCCTGAGCTCCTTCTGCACCAAGAGGCACACGGGAGGTGACAGGGACAGAGATGGGACACAGGAGTGCCTCTATCCTGGAGATGGACTAGGGGCCAGAGAGCCCCCTAGAACCATGTGGAGGACGGTTTCAGAGAGGACAGAGGAAGAGGAAGGCAGGCAAGTTGGAAAGAACAGCTAAAGCTAGAGTCTACGTATTTTTCACACCTACAGTTTTGCCTGTGTGTCTGCTGGCTGCTGATCTGAAGGGCAACCCAGTTCATCTTAGGCAATGCCAGTTTCATTCTGTGCATTGAACCATACTGAGTTGAAAACGATCAGAAGAGGTCAGTGAGTTCATCCCCAAGTCTCAAGCCAGAGATTAATAGGCAAAACTTCACACTGCTGTAAAGGGCTAACCTTGGGTGGCTGCCAGGTGCCCACCAAGCTGTTCTGTCACTCCTTGTCCTCAGCAAGACAGAGAGAGAAAATATGGTGAAAAAGCTTGTTGGTCGAGATAAGGACAGGGAGATCATTCACCAGTTGCCATCACAGGAAAAACAATTGACTTGGGGAAGACCAATTTATTTTATTGACAATTAAAAATAGAGTAGGATAGCAAGAAAAAAATAAAGCTAAAACCAGTTACGTCCCACACTCCCAGGCTTAACTTAACTCTTCCATTCCCAGCTCTTCTACCTCTTAGCCTCAAAGAAGTGCATGGGGGATGGGGAATGGAGGCTGTGGTCAGTTCATAACACTTTGCCACTGCCTCTCCTTCCTCCTTGTGCTCTTTCCCTGCTCTAGTGTGAGGTTCTTCCCATGGGATACATGTTCTTCAGGAACAGACTGCTTCAGCATGGGTGGTTCCCCACAGGCCAGAAGTCCTGTCAGGAGCCTGCTCCAGCATGGGGTCCTCTCTAGAGGCTGCAGCGTCCTTCAGGGCATTCCACCTGCTCTGGCATGTGGTCCTCCATGGGCTGCAGTGTTGATGTCTGCTCTGTTGTGGTCTTCCATGGGCTGCAGGGAGATAATCTATTTCACCATAATCTTCTCCCTGGTCTGCAGGGGAATCTCCACTCCGGCACCTGGAGCACCTTCTTCCCTTCCTTCTTCACAGACCCGGATTTCTTCGGGGCTGTTTCTCTCACATTTTCTCACTCTTGTCCCTCAAAGCTGCTATGCAGTGTTTTCTACCCTTTTAAAAATATTTTATCATGGAGGTGCCACCAACATCACTGATGGGCTCAGCTTTGGCCAGTGGTGGCTCCTTTTTTGAGCTGGCTGGAATTGGTTGTGTCCAACACAGGGTCCTCTCTCCCAGGGGCCATTGCTGCAACCCCCCTGCTACAAAAACCTTGCCATGTAAAACAAATAGAATTAGTCATTAGTGTGCTGGCTAAACCTAGTTCTCTCTCATTTCCAAGGAAAAGTTAAATGATTTGTGTAATGAACTAAAACAGAAAGAATGAAAGCAAGACTTCCTTTCCGGTGACAGAAAGCTTGTTTTCAGAAATTAATTGTTTGTTCCACTTCCAGACATAACTTCTACAAGTATCTTTTAATGTAGTTTGTTTATATAATTTCTCTCAAGTAGTTTTACAAGTCTTTGGTGGCAAAGTTTCAACACTTCCTTTCATGGCCACTCTACAGTAAATGTCACAGTCAGGGAGCTTTTCATGATAAAAAGTCTTTATGAGCCAGGAACAAATAAACCATAATAAAGAGACTGTATATCTAATTATATGCCACTTGAATGTTTCACAAATGACACACGTAATAAAGTTTTTATTTTTTCAGATTTTTAATTTACAAGCTTGTCACTTGCAGTTCAGTCATTTTGTTCAGATAGGGTGAAAAATTGCTTAAGGTTCCCCTAATTGCCAATTCTTATTTATCAGTTCCAATTATGCGTAATACTTGTATTAAACATCCCACACAGACAGAGCAACCTGTGGTACAGAATTTAAGAAGATGAGTATTAAGTGTAGAGGACTATGGTAGATTATATATGGTGAATTACATTAGATTACATATAGGTAGATTTAGATTATATATTAGGAAGAAATTCTTTACTGTGAGGGTGGTGAGGCACTGGCAGAGGCTGCCCAGAGAAGCTGTGGATGTCCCACCCCTGGAAGTGTCCAAGGCCAGGCTGGATGGGGCTTTGAGCAACCTGGTCTAGTGACAGGTGTCCCTGCCCATGGCAGGGGGGTTGGTGATCTTTCAGGTCCCTTCCAATCCAAACCATTCCATGATTCTATGATTCTATGAATATTAATATCAATGCTGAAAAATGCTTTCTTTAACAGAGAAGATCTCTTACTGCTGTTCACTTAGAGTGTGTCACTTAAATAAATAGTATTGGGAGAGCGCTGCATTCTTTCTAATAGTATGGGATTAGAAGAAAGCTGATAATTAGCGAACTCCTAAGTCATTTTACATCTGGGGAACTCACTACTGACACTTCTTGCTGAGTAAAGAAAAGCCCAGACTATTGGAAAACTGCAGGTGGGCAAGGCTTGTGTGGAAGGCTGTCTGGATAAAAGAAACCCTTTGCTGACAAGTTTTACAAGACAGTAGTAACTGGTCAGTTTTTCGGGGTTCAATTTACAAGGCTGCTTTCTAACAGTCCAGGTCACTTTTCTCACATGCTCTTAAGGTCATTTTAGATGTAAACCAGCATTCCGGCTCATGCTCAGTATGCTCCTTCGATGTGCTCTAGTGGTGTCCTTGGCTAGGCTGCCCCAGCAGCAACTGGGGGTGGGAGTGTTGCAGAAGGCACATGAGGAGGGAGCAAAGAGGGAGGCTGTGGTTTCCCTCCACAGGAAGGAGCAGTGGTTTCCTGCTAGTATGAGGGTTTAGGGGAGGGATCTTGTTTAGCACTGATTCTTCCCTGAAAATCTGTTAAGGGCAACCAGAGAAGGTGAGCAGAGCAGGGTCACTGTAATGACAAGGATTTGAATGGAGACACCATGGCAAATCACAGTGAAGTAAGAGGGGCAGTAAGGAGATAGCTGATGACAGTGTTGGGAAGACTATTGGACTCCCAACTGGTATCTTGGGGAAATTAATCCAAACTCTTGCTAATTTAGATTTCTGTGAACTGCCACTTATTTTGCCTGACTCCTCATAAAGTCCTGTTTGCTTAAATACTTCTGTTCACAACTGGAAAAATACAGTTAATCATGGGTGCCCCAGTGATGTGATTTCTTTACCCAGCTCTTTGGATGGATAGTTGAACTCATGCACAATTATTCTGTCCAGCTTTAGTTTTCATTTGAATGCTCTCTGCACCTTTATTTTTCTGTTTTGTTTTGGTTTTTTTCTGTTGAGACTGACAAGAATAGTGTTAACTTTTTTCTCCTGACATGGATGCACTTCCCCCATGTATGCCCCTCTGGCTCACTCCAGGAGAATAAAAGCAAAGGGCTAAGTGATGGCAACACTGCTTGTTCACCAGTATTCTGAAGTGGACCAAAGCCAGAAGGAAAATAGGATACTTTATTGCTGGTCCTGGAAATATCAAGTTCTCTGCTTGGCTGTTTCACCTTCATTTTACAGGCCTTATGCTTCCATATCCTTTTCACTTTAAAGCTCTCTGTTTAAATTGTCTGTGCTTGAACGATCAACTCTAGGAACATAATACCGTTGTTAGGCCTTACAAGAAAATATTGCTATTTTGCTTGGTTAGAAGGGGTCTTTCGACTGGTGTAACTGAGTGCTGAAATTCCTCTCCTTGAGGGCGATTTCTGAAAGCCCTTCATGTGCAGTACTCTGATAATGTGCTCCATACTTTCAGTCCACAGAAACTGCACTCTGTAATTCCTAACAGGATTTTTCAGAGAATGTGTTTGTATTGACTGAAAATTGGAGAGACCCATTATGGTAAATTGGTAGGTTAGATATCAAAATCACAGTACTTGACATTTTAAAAATATATTAAAAATTAAATGGAACCCCTGCTGTGGTGTCATAGAACCATACCCTGGAATGTGAAGAGATGATAAATCACAATTCATTATTTTCTCTGAGATACAGAAAACATTGTGTTCAGAGAAAGAACTAATACTAAAAACTCAAATATTCAATATGATGATTATTAAAGAGGATGACTGATTTTTATTTTCTAACTACAGTCACTTTCTTTTAACAAAAAAGGGTTTCTTTGAAGAAAAGATTAATATCATTACTAACCTAAGATTTAGAAATTCCCTAGAACTTAATCTTTTATATGTTCTCTTTTTTTTTGGCATATATCACAACTCTTCAGCAAAAAACTGTTGGAGCCAAAAAGCACACGGTCCAGATTTCAAATATTTGAGTATCAACATACAAACTCAGAGTTTCAACAGTAATCATAACTTCATGTTTTTAAAAGCTCCTAAATCACCTTGTAAATTGAACCTTATTGTAAATCAAATAAAATTTGTAAAAAAAATCTGATAAATTATCATGTTATAATGTTGACAGGTAAAGCAGTGAAAGTAATTTTGTATTGCAATATCTAAGTCTTATAAAGTGGATTTATCAGGTGGTTTCACAGTTCAGTGTTTGTGACTGCTGAACCTGTAGTTTCTTTATAATCTTAATTTATGTTTGGTAAGTGTGGTTACAGAAGAGAAATTGGTTTGTGAACATAGCTGTAATAAATGCAGTGCTGCAAAGGTTTAACCTGTAATTGAACATAATCTGTGACTCTGGTATATAGATTATAAAGCTCCTGAAGCTTTTAAAATAGATGACTTTCAGGAATTTACCAAAACTACATATGGTATAAACAGATTATGAGAGAGATATATATGCAGAAAAATATGGATGACTGTGAAGAAGTAAGATCCCTATAACCTCCCTTTGGTACTGGCAGAAGGGAAATCTGCATACAGGGGTATTTTTGACCCAAGATTATAATAATAACTGTTGTTTCAGGAAACATGGACAAATGCAGTATTTTTTTTCCCCATAAGACAGCACTAGATTTAGTATCTGTATTTTCTTTCTGCTTGTTCTTATTAGAGTAATGGACCTTGTGGCATCTGGAGATAATATTTTTGCCATGCTTGGCTCTGCAAACACATTAAGACAAATGATTCATTATTAAAAAATCATAGCCATAAATTGTGTGACATTAGCCTGAGCCTGAGCCCAAGTTGCTCAGTAGCAGCACTCTTACTTCATTTCAACAAGATGTTTCAATAACCACAACCCAGAAAATACTGATTTTCTACTGTTAGCTGGCATGTCTGAATACCGCCACCAGTGGGCAATAATGGGCCTTTTATTCAGATTTTTGAGACTCACAGTGTCCATGACAAAAAGAGAAGAAATAAGAATCTTTGTCACGTCTGAGAGCTGGCTCTGTTCTCTTAATACTTGCCTAAAATTGGTCTGTTTCTTTTCTTTGTACTGTGTGCGCAGAGCATGACTCTCCCTGTCCAGCATTAGAAGCCTGTATAACATTAAGTATAATCAGCTCTTTATAAACTCATCTTTCCTCTCTTCCTCTTCTTCCCATCTGAACTTGGTAATTAAGCACTTTCATTGCTACTGCAGAAACATTTTCAGGTGCTGAATACGTGACAAAACTTGTATCGAATGCAGTGAGCTAAGCACTTTAAACAAAGACAACAGCAGCAAAGGAGGGGGAGAGAGAGGAGAGAGAGGGAGAGGGAAAAGCTACATAGAGAAATTATGTCAGAGGTGGAAATCTTGATCAGCGCTGACTCTGCTCCGTGACTTTACTGTATTCCGGGGCCTATAGCTATAGGGATGGTTTAATCTCACAACCCTGTTGCTTAGGTTACCACATTTGCTGCTTGATGAACTGTGCTACCAGCTTTGAGGTTTTGCTCCCTTGGACCCAGCTAAAGGCTCTCATCCCATCTGAAGCGTATCTTACTACCTGCGATTGCGTCTTAGGCTCTTATTCCTCTTTACTGAGTTCTGCTCAAGGACCAACTTCTTATTGAAGAAGGTCTCTTCTTATACAGGCAGCAGTGAATACACTGATAGGAACAAAAGTCACCTGGCTCTGTGCAAACAAAAGACATGTTTTTGACTTGCCAAAATAGGTAGCAACAATGACGAAACTGTTGTATTAGTATGAACATGGGCAGGATAGCCACTACTGACAGAGTTTCCAGTGGAGTATAATGGAAAGGGAGAACTGCTGTGCAACCACAACTTTTTGACATCACCTGCAGGACAAGTGGGCTACTGAGAGTAGCATAAGCATGTAGCAAGTTAATTGTCAGGTGTTTAGATATTTTAGTTACTCTTCCATAGGTATGGGTTATTAATGTTTGTATTATATCTGGTAATATTTCCATAGAGCACCTTATGGTAGTAGCATCCTGTGTGGGACTGAAGTGTTTGAGAAAATGAAGGATCACACAATAATAGAAGGTAACATTAAAAAGTTTTGGTTTCTCTCCAGTGCTTAATGAGACAAGATCAAACATACTCTACACTCCAACATAGATGCCAGAATAGTTACTTTGGCTCTCTAACTCTATGGGATCCTGATTTCACTAAGCACCTTCCTGTTTAATCTGAAATCTCCTTGACCACTTTTCTTTCCCGAATACTCAGTACTTGTGCTGGGAGGCAGAAAGCAATGTCCAGGGAGGGAAGCAGCACCTATAACCATTTCAAGTTCTGAACAGCCTCAGCTTCTGGCTGCAAGTCAGGGTTCTGGGAGACAGCTCTATTTTGCCTGCGTAAAGCTCAGACCCCAGCAGGCAAGAGACGGGTGAGCAGTACTGGACTTTTTTATTCTCATTTGGAGCTCAGAGCCACTAAAATGCACCCTTGAGGTGGAGTGGGGATGTTCCAGGAGTCCCTAGGAAACTAGGAAAGTCTGGTCTTGAAAGGTGTCCACTTAGTAGAAAATTGGAATCTCACAGGTTTCCTTTTAACTTCTGTCACCTCTGAGACTGAACACCTAAACTTGGGAACTGGAGAAAGGATACAGGATGCATTTGACCTAAAAAGGAATTCAGACAGAATCTTTACTAATGCATACACTATATTTGCATGTGCAAATAAGCGGCAAAAGAAAGGTATAGAGTTTAAAAATAGAAGGAATTTTCCTTGTGTTCCATTTTAAATGTGCTAAATCAGTAAAGGATAATAAAAAGAGAAAAAAATGCTGGGGTTTGGGTTGGGGTTTTTTTATAGCTTTTTCAAACCAGTAAAAATCAGTAATTCACTGAATTAGCTGAGACAGCTTGCTTCAGTGGTTCTTTTAGGAAATGGTTAGATTCATAGTGCTTTAATTTATCAATAGATAATTCTCATTTTACAGGAATATGTTTATGGTTTCCTGTTTACTAGTAAACTCATTCAATCCATTCTAAAATTGCTCTAATAAACAGCAGATGTAATATGGAAGGCTTGTAAAGAGATAAGGAAGAAGAACTGGATGTCAAGGAAGATTTTGTAATAAATTACTTACTGTAGTTATGGGCATATTTGTATATGTGTTTGCCGATGAAAGTCTCCACAGGAGGAAAATACAGAAACAGTTATCTTGTATTAGTCATCGGTTCCAGTGTCCATCTGAATTGAAGGTGGGAAAACATTGAAAAAATTGTATTCAGAAATATTAATTCAAAAATCTCTGAGATTATATTTCTTCTGTTCAAGAAAAGAGATATGAATATTTGTGATGTGAATAATCTACATGCAAATATTCACTCAGACATGCATCCACACAGGAAGATTTTGCAAAGCCATTTGGAAAGATCTATATAGGTTTAATAATTGTCTGATGGGGAAAAGAAACATGCAATTTAGGAGATTAATTACACAGCATGAATATCAATCATAAGCTCCTACTATTTAAAAAATAACGCCAGCTCATCCACAGTCTATGATATGCTTTCACTCAGCATTCATCAAATAACAAGCAAATTGTTGTCATTGAATGTAAGTGACAAGGAAAACAGATGATAAATAGTCCATCTTACAGAAACCAGTTTCCTTAGAGACAGCGTGAATCAGTGGAAGATACTGGCAGACTTGGGGGCACAAGCTGTGTTCAGTGTGTTTGCTGCTTATCAGAATCCTGTCTTTTGCTGGGTGAGAGGGGCACAGGTACTGTAATGGACTTTGATCTTTCCGTGAGCACAGCTGCAACATCAGTAACAAGGGCAAGCTGCTGGTGATTGACTGCAAACAAGAATATAGATAAAATAACTCAAAGCTCAGTCTAGATGGTTCCTTGTTGTAACTCTTCTTTTCTACCTGTGGGGAAATGTAGGGGCATGTACAGCAGCCAGGTCTACTTACTATTCAGCCTCGCAAGCTATATTCGACACCTATACCAAAATAGAATTTTGTGTATATTCAAAAGGAATGGGAAATAAACAGAAGCTTGCTTTTTGTCTGACCAAGTAAAGAGATCTTGTATGTCAGGTAGCAAGGTAAAGAACAAGCTGCAGTTAAGACCAGCTCTTTACACTTTGAAGTGCTTAAGCTCCACCTGAGAAGCAGAGGGAGCATGGATAACAACACAGAGCTGTGCATTAAGCAGATACTGGAAAAAAATTGTGACTGAAAACAGGGAGCTGTGTATTCAAAAGAGGGTTCCAGCTCACATAATTATTCCTCAACAATTGTGTGTGCCAGAACTATAAAGCTCCAGACCTCTATACCTCACCATGAAACATGCAGGAAGACATACGTACAGAAGCTGAGTTTAAGCAGAACAAAACTTTAGATCTAGATCATTGCCCTTCATAAGATAACCAGAAGCTTTAAATTAAGGAGGAGCTGAGGTCATAATGTGCTGAGAAGGTGTCGTCACACTTACATGACCTGGAGAGTGTACAGACAGATTAAATTTTACAGAGTCTGGCAATTGTCACAAATGAAATTGCCTCTAAGGGGGCATAGTCTGTATGATTATTTTTTCCCCAGGGACTAGTCTTCCGTGTTAATTTTCCCAGGAAATTAAACTGAGTACAAAAAGTTTTGCAAGAAAAAAATTGGAAATTCCAAGGTGAAAAGTAAAATTAGAAAAACTGTGTATTATAAAACAAGGAAATGCTTTGTAGGTACTTGGGTTTTAGAAACAAGACCTGACACAGATTGTCACAGCAAGATGATGTACAACTTGCTTTTAAAGCACAAAACAAAAGGAGCTGTATAAGAAATTTTCACCCTCTATATGTCCTGTAAAGAAAACCAGGTTTCTCAGGAGAAAAATTTACCTAACTGTATAATCAAGTAAGAGCTCCATAGGGTTAACCCATAGGAAGCAAAAGCACCAGGCTGTGCTGTATCCTCCTGTCTCTGGTGACTGATTCAGGTGCAGGGGAGCTGCCTTCATGAAGTTGGGAATTATAGCTTAGAAACTTACTTGAAAATTGTCATCTGCAAATTTGCTTTGAATGCAATGAACAAGGCTGGTTTATTATTTTTTTAAAAAACACGATTGTAAATGTGATACTACGTCTCTTTCAAGCCCAATAACCAGTGGCAAACTTTTGGCCTGTCCCCCAGTCTATGTGAGACAGTACAGTCACACTTCTTCCTGCATCACTGAAGTACCCACCCATGGTATAAGCTTTACAGCTGTGGAGAGTGGTAAGTGCTCTCCACGGCTGCTGTTACAGCTGAATTCTTATCCAGCTGGGAGTATTGGGCTCACAGGGGGGTGAGCATGCTTCTGTAGCCTGTTGGTCGTATTATCTGGTCTGAAGCTGGAGGATCTGGGTGCAAGGAAAACTAGAAGTTGTATTAACACATTTTATTTTGATCAGCAACTAGGTGAAAATCAGAAATAATCCTTAAGGCTCCTGTCTTATTTAGAAACAGAACTAAGCATCCTAATAGTAACTTCTCTCTCCTCTGCATTGCAGCCAAAAGATGTTGTTTGCAACTACACCCTGCTGACCTGTGTAATCTTCCTACCTACAGGAAGACTGCTACAGCTGTGACTGTTGTACTTCAGTTATAGTGTACATGGCAGAGCATTCCCAGTGAACACTAGCCTACTCTCTTCCCTAAAAAGATCTAGCACTAAACTAGAGTTACCAGCACTCACATTTTCAGAAGCCCTACAGGTCACATTCACTCCTTCAGCTGGTGATGCCAGGACTCTAGTGGGACAGGACACTATATGATACTAATGAATCTTGCACGTACTTTTATTTTTTGTGGGTAAATAATGACATACCAGATATTTATAGATGGCTGACGCAGAAGAATAAAAGAAGAAATAAAGAAAAATAAAAATCTTTATCTCTTCATCTACAATGTAAACAATTTTGGAAATTGTTTACAATTTCCAACAAAGTGGATAAAACAAAGTGGATAAAGATCCCCAGAAGTCTCTTCTGAACTACTTTCTACAGCCCAGCATGAGAATAGGGAAGTGTTACACCTATTTATGTTCTTGCATGGTGACATATTTAATCCTAAAGTTCTGAGAGCACTTTGTAACTTCAGGTCCATGTTTGTACATGACACTTTCCGTGGAAATGTCAACCATCTGTATCAAAATGCAAGAATATCTTTGCTCAGCTCAGATGCATTGTCCAGTGCCATATCCTTCCAAGGTGGTACATACACCTCAACCAGTTTTACCTCACATTAAACTTACAATGGATTAACGCTTCATCAGAGTGTGTGGCTCTTGTGTGGCAGTTTGGCATACATGAGGAACACTAATGCATGACAGTAACACTAAGAGTCTCTTCAGTTGTATCAATTTTATATGTTGTCCAATATGACTTCAGTTCCATCTCTGAAATGTCATTACCACCATTTTTTTTTAGAAAAACTATTTTCACTTTTGTTCATTTTCTGTGGATGAAGAAGTATTAATATGTTCTGCTGTTTCGGTTTTTAAACTCTGCTTATTATATAGCTCTGTTATTATACTTTATTTATTTATTTATTATATATAAGTCTTTAACTCTGAAGTCCTCATGAAGATAAATTTTCATATTTGCTACATGTTACTTGTCTGCAGGCAGAAGCATTCCCTGAGGATTACGCAGGAGCTCACTGTGAATAGACAGGAGCCCTGGACTGTGAGGTGTATTGGTGGTTTGCTAGATCGGTGTCACTGTCTGGGTGTTAAGGCCAAAGCAACCCTTTGTAACTCTACAGTTTCCACGTGTGCTACTCAAACTCAGTCCTCCAGGTCTCGTAAGAGAAGAAGAAATTACTGTGTCCATGTGATTTGACCACTCCTGAACTGATGTATTGCAGCATATTAATCATTTGATGTTAGGAGAATCATAGGGGTTTTATAAGGAAGTATAAGTGAATAACTGCCACCGAATGCATTTTGTCGTTTATCATTGTCCATGGGAAAGAGACAAGTAGCGGAATTTTGCCTGTCTAGCTGTAATGTCTGAAGTCTGTTGAGTTAGGTGGACCTACACCACCTCAAATCGCTACAGGACAATGTCGGGTATTGAACGCAGAAAATGTACAGAAGGATAAAACTGTGAAGATGCACAGGAAACCTAAGGATGACAGAAGTCACTTCACTTTCAGGGAAATGCTATCCAGGGCATGATCTCTGCTTAAATTTGGTGATATGAAAGTGGTGACGTTTGGGAGGGTGTTTCAGTTCTTAGTAGCTAGTTTCAGAAATGTTATAGAAACTATAGTGGTATGGCTGAGATCGTCAGGTTTTGTGGTGAAAGAAACGGTATGTGTCAGGGTAAAATAACTGAACATGCAAAGTCTTCCATAATATGTGACTTGGTTAACTGGAGCTTCTTTGCCATCATCTCTGAGAATGTTAAAAAACCTGTCTATGCTAATGTGATATTATTACCTCTTAAACTAACCTGAAAGTACAATAAGTAATCAGTAATTCAATAAGCAATAGGTAAACAACTCTTCTCATATGTATGAAACCACATAAACCCATGATTACTGAGCAAAAGTATTTAGCAATCTCCACAAAATGTAGGGACATGCACAATATTCCTCACAGCTAAGTATAAAACAAATCAGCAGGGGTGGATATTAACCCAAAGGTGCCTTCAGTTTTCTTAATGGTACCTAAATGTTAGGATTTCTTCTTTTTTTATATGGTTGCCTTTTTGTTGAAAACAACATCAAACGAGGTCTATTTGAAGACTTTAATGCTATACTTTATGATAGCATTCTTTTCTCTGTCCACTGTGAGAAAAATAATGTGTGCTAGCAGTATATATTGCTGCGGTGCACACTGAAAAATTCATGTAACGATTCTGAATGCAGCAGCTCCATACTAGCATGACCCCATTGAAATCAGTGCAGTGATGAATTAGGCAGCAGTAGTAAACTACAATAATACCATATCGGTTTTGGCTCTAGAATATAAAAGTGTCTTATAAGCTGTGAGCCTAGAGACATACTCCGCAAACAAAACTGCTAGGATGGACTCAGGGGCTGAGATATCATGGCTGATTTATAACGGAAGACTTCCATGCATGGAGATGTAGCCAATTCTTCTCTCCCTGGAATCCATAGAAAGTAAGTTAAAAGCATGATCTGACACACAGCTGGAACCAAGCAGCAAGTCATAATATTTCTGTATTTCTGAGGACGGCAGTGTAACTGTTAATAGCTTGCTGGATGTCAGTTAACAGTTAACCTCACGTGCAAACTGTATCTGTTAATTTTTATCTAACATGAGAAAACAGTCTCACAAAGAAATAAAAAAGCATAGCTTTATTCTAACAGGTTTTTATCTTTTATTTTTTTTACCATCAGTGATGCTAGTAAGTTATGGTTTGCAAAGAAAAGCAAGGATCAGTGACTGTATATTGGCTGTGCTAATTTGGCAGCAAAAGGTGTGACGGAGGGATTTTATTTATATGCCTGGAGAGTTTTGTTGCCAATAATGTGCCTAGCGTGTTTGCACCTAGGGCATCTTCCTCATTATTAGAAAAGTGCTTTTCTGCCAGCCTGCCTTACAGTCACTTTATCACCATGCTCAGCCATTTTCTAATGCTCTTTGATTTCATCTGTGTGAATTTAAACTCTGTATGGTGTTGTCACACTGAGCTTTGCAAATCTTTTTTTGATGGCAAGAAAATTCTGTGGCATTAAACTATTTATAGTAAAAGGGGGTTTTAGCTCTTGTAATTTTTTTGTGAACAGGTTTTTTATCTTTTTTTCTTTAGCACCAACTTATTCTTCATGCTAATGCTCACAGTTTCTCTTGTCAAACTAAAGATATCAGCAAGATCTTTTTGTCAGAAGCACCAAAAGCAAATACTTTCATAAAGTAATGCTTTCACAAGCCAAATCTTTAGCCTGTTTTTGGAGAGCATTCCCATTCTTTTTTACTCTTAGAGAAAGGGAAATATTTTAAAATATGCCTTATTTATTTGTTTGCTAAGAGATATGACAGCACACTTGGACATTTCCAATTTCTTTCTTCAGCCTTTTAACTTGCTGTACTCTATTCTTACCAAAGTGTTCTCATGATGAAAAATGTCACTTAGATGTTCTTTTAGAATGTGTATAACTGTGTAACATTGGTTTCTTCAGGCCTGAACCTTCCTATGCCATTTTGCTAATGAAAAAATGGCCTTTTCTTTGCAAAATTCTAATTTAAGTTGTGGCTATTTTCAGGTTTAAAGCCTCCTACAACAGCTGCTGTGGAGTCCATGTTAAAAAAAAATAAAAAATCAAATAGTAATAAATGAAACACAACAAAACTTATGAAACTTGTTCCAAATCTCTATATCTATGTCATAACATTTTCATCAAGTGTGTCATAATTTTACCCCTCAGCATATAAGAGAAGAAATCTGGTCAAAAAGTCTGACTCCCTGAACACAGGCTTATGTCATACTAGGGGAGATTTTGAAAGACACAGAAATGGCTCCTCTTTACAGAAACCGGGCAACAAAGCATCTTTTACAACTTTCAAAATCTCTCCACCGAGGTTCATCTTTTCTCCCTTTACCAAACTTCACAGATTCCAGTTTTTTAGAAAGTGAGGGTGAGCTAGAAAGATGAACTGATTTTTGCAGCCAGATGCTCCAAGATCTTGTATAGCCTTTTAAAAATACCTCTTCATTATGCCATTTGTCCCCATTACTGATATATTTCATTCCAACTACATGGAGTCAGTTCTGCTCAGCTCTGATGAAAGCACAACAAAATAAAGTAGTGGTGCTGGTGGTTGTTTCAGTGTTTTAAAGGCATGGAGGAAAAACTATTTTACTACTGTGTGGCCTCCATGTATCCAGATGGGAGGGTAACCTAGGCTCTTCTCTCTTTATTCCCTGTAGCTGAGAAGGGATGGGGTGAAGGTGAAGCCTCAGCATCTGCTGTCCCCTGAGCCAGTCTGTGCCTGCAGGGAAGTACAGTGACCCTCATGTTCCCCCAGGCACACAGGGCAGAACCCTGTCCCACACAGACACAGTGGCAATGCAGCGTCAAATGCCTCTGTGGGTCCCGCATGGGACACGTACACCAAATATTTCTGCTCAAGGTAACATTAGTCATCACCCATACTGCACAAAGATGCTGAGCAATAAAACACAGCTTGAAAGAAAGAGAGAAAAAAGATCCGGATAAGGGAAGTTTAGTACAACTGCTGCTAGGGTTCAGCCACACAAGGTGCTGCTGTTGGTCTGCTAGTGCAGTCCTTGGGGGTGTTTCTTTCCCCAGGACTTGCTCTGCTCCTGTGGCTGCCGCCTTCTCCCACTGGTATTTATGTACTGGTGTCACTTGCCCCACCTTTGTTTTCTGCTTCTGAACCCATTGACTTGAATGAGCAATTCTCATGTCTAAAACTTACCACAAGCCTTATCCTTCCATTCTTTGTGCTCCCAGGTTTGCTTGGGTACCCAGGGCTCCCACTTTAGGAGTGGGTACTTTGGGTACCCATTTTAGGCACACAATTTTTATATCCCCTTTTTTATTTGCAAGTAACTGCTTCTTCTGACTGCTCTGTATGCTCAGTGAGCCTAAAATGCTTTCTTTGTAATCAGCATTCCCTGTGACACAGTTCTTGCACCCATAAAGCTGCACTTCTTTCCATTCTCCCACCTCCCCTGAAGTTAACTCCTTGGTGCTTAATAACACATATTCTGGGTTGCTCCTAGATACTTCCAAGTATCTACACACCTGAACTTACACAGGACCTGGTGACACATGCAAATGAATGCTGAACCACTGTTTCTAAAGCTATGCATAAAACTGTCTGATAGTGATATTTTCTTTAAGGTTTCATCCTGAGATTTTTGCATGGGAATATTGGAATTCCATTGCCTGCCTGGACCTGCCTGGTAGAGTAATGTTGGGATTAATCTATTCCTTACAAAATATGGGTGAATTTCATAGAGCTAATGATGCAACTAAAGTGAATTTCGTACAATTAGTGTTGTAAATAATGTACCTAAGGTGTAAAATTCTATATGTTGGAGTTTCATTTTGTGGCATACTTTCACAACATTATCCTAAAAATACTCCGCCTTTTTCTCTTGCAAGGTTAAGCCTTGTGAGATATAGTTTAGTTTTATATGATTTCTTGACATAGCTTTCTTGAATTCAAGATGTGGAAGATAACCCTAAGGAAAGGCCTAAAGCCTTCAGCAAATTCAGGGATAACAAATGAGCTCATGTCTCTGACTGTTGGCAGTACATAGTTTGGAACAGCAGCTAAGTTTGTGGTCTGATCTTGTCTCAGTTCATTATTATATTAAACTGTTATAATTTGGATCTAGAGGCCTATTACAAGTGGCAAATGTTGGGCTGGTTATTTTTATACAGCTGACTTTATTATTTGCTATATATTATTGCTCAAACCTCTGAGAATTTCTATGGTTTACCTTGTGGAAATAGGTGGTAACCTTATGAATGACTATGTCTAATTTATGATGAGTTGGGATTTTAACTAATTGTTTACTAAAATATACCACACTATATGTTCCTGGAACTGTAATTAATTTTCCAATAGGTATAGAATATAGTTTTGACTAAAGATTTGACTTTACCAATAGTCAGAAAACCTAACTAGCACCAGCCTACATAAGTAAAGGCTACTTATATTAACCCAAACATAATGAATCTGGACTGCTGTGTTGCTCTAGCTCCTTATATTGTACTAACTTGTGTTTCCTCACAGGACTCATGAAGGTCATTGCTATGGTGTGGCAGAACATATATGAAGGGATCACAAGTCACTGCTATAAAACACAGTGAGTCACGTGACTGTGGACTGTGCTGCTGCATTTGAGAACAGGTTGGCAAATAGCAGAGATAAAGGAGAACAAGCTTTGTAAAGGAGAACAAGACATTTAAACATTTAGCTGGGCTTGAAAAAAGCCTTTTCAGAAAGTCCATCACAGAAGACTGAAAAGGAATGCTAGTAGTCACTGCATAGGAAATAAAGCCACAATTAACATAGTGGGACTGATTAATTAAAACAAACCACTGAATAATAATAAAAGGACATTAGGCAAACAAAAATGTTCTAAGAATGGTGTGGTGGGATAACATTTGCCAAGGACAGAGAATAATTTTATGTTATTCATTACTAAAGAAGATGGTCAAGAATGGACCGCCCAGATAATAAAATATGGGCTGTTGTTGTACATTTCTTTGTTTCTCTCTTTCTTTCCCTACTGAATAGAAAATTGTATAAGAAAATATGCAAATAAATAGCTGAAGAAATGTGTTTCAGTGGAAGCTGTAATTTTGCTGCCTGGCATTTAAAAAAGTTAATATATGTTAACATCTGATTCTGTTTAGGAAAAAAATAAGAAAGGCTGTGCATCTGTTATTGATAGGATGATATTAATCTGTTCAGTAAATACTGTGAAAGAAGTACTGTGGATTCAGACTGGGGCTACTTGTTTCTTCAGAGGAAAAGTCTATATAGTGTTTTCACGGGGAGCTCACACACACTTTTCACATCAATGATTTTGGGATATGGAAAAGTTCAGTTGTGAAAACGGTCATTCCAGTCAAGTTTTTTCTTGGAATGAGAAATTTTACAGTATTAAAATGTGCTGAGCCAATCTTTGGTTCTACTAAAGTCAAGGCAGAATTATGCCATCGACTTCAATAGGACGAGGATTTAGCCTCATGTGTTTGTAGATCCTTTAAACAAACTGCATCATATTTACACAGATCGCTAATCCACTTCTCTGAACCAAAACACAATTCCACTTCCCTTTTCTGTTTGTTCCTTTCTCAAGCAAGAGCAGCGTTAACAGAAGTCAGCAAACAATGTCATTCTGTTCACAGTAAACATGATCTATTTTCAGAAAGAATGACTGCGAAAACGTTATCCTTTGCTTTTCATCTCTGAACATGCCAAAACAAAGTTTGAGAGCATATGAATAAGCAAAAACTTACAGCCATTTTTTTTTTCCTATTCAGTAAGTTGTACTGGATACAAAATGTGGTTGTTCCCTTTAATATTGGTTCTTAATCATTTTGGGTTACAAAAACATGACATGCACATAATCTATTACTTTAAGTAGCCTATATCATAATAGTACAGTAATCAAATTTATTTTGCTACTTTTTTGATACTTTCTAAATCTCTTTTCCTGAGATAGCATAACACAGAACTTTAATAAACCACTTATTAGTTAAGGATTTTTCAGGCTTTTTTTAAAAAAAGAAAAGGAGGGGGGTGGATTCTCTAGGAGCAGAAATGAAGATTTTGCAAAGCTCTTTCCCTTTTCTTAAAATAACTTTACCTTATGTGATCACAAAATGACCTTGTGACATTGCCAGTTCAATTGACATTTTAGTCATTTCCCATGCAGCCATGTAATTTTCCCAAATAACTGTATCTGCAAAGATTCCCACCACAGTCCTTTAGAAGTCACCTTCTTCTCTGCATGTCTCTCCAGTGCCTCTCATTCCTTTTTGTATGGAATATAGCACATTTAGTGAGTATAGTACACTAAGAATAGTTTTTTCTTGCTTACATAATTTTTACTCTAATGAAACTTTATCAATTTACTGACATTAGTTAATTGAATTTCTCACATCTCACAATTCAAGCCTGTGCTTAAGTGATTTAAAGATATTGACCACAATAAACCTAACTGCATTAGTTTTATTTGATTGGGCAGAGCAAGTATTTATATATTAATCTGTAGTCCCTTTTTCCAAAGGCCCTCTTTAAACTTAGCTAATCATATCCAGGAGACATTTGTTCAATTCTCTGGCCAGAATTAAGGCAAATTTTTTACTGTCGTTAGTCTCTACCTTTTTAGTTCCACATAAAATATCCCTTAGTTTATCTGGCTAAGGCACCTCTGCAGAAACTGATACGAAATTGAGTTTTTAGTCATTAAAACTCTCGATTCTTTGACTGAATATAAATGTCAGAAAAACTCATGTGTCTGTGTGTATGTATGTGTAAGACATGAAACTTCATTTTTGCTCTGCAAAAGGAGAATCATACATTTAATTTCATCATTTTTTTCAGCATTGTCTAGGCCAGGGGTCCTCAAACTACGGCCTGCAGAGGCTGGATATGGCCCCCCAGGGTCCTCAATCCGGCTCCCTGGTATTTACAGACCCCCCTGCCCCCCTCGCTGGGGGTTGTGGGGGGGGAACCAAGCAGCCGCAGATGACAGCCTGACACTTCATCTGCGAGCCGGTCCCCTGGGTAAACAGTTTGGGGACCCCTGGTCTAGGCAATGCATTTATCCGCACTCATCTACAGCTCGGTCCTGGTTTCTAGAAGTGTTTAGCGTGGATGAAACAGAAGCGTTGAGTAGGCATTTGACATCTAACTACTATTTTTTCTTATTCTCACAATTTTCCTCATTAACATTCCACTTCTAGTAACTGGTAAAGAAATGTGGGAAAACTGAGTGTAAATCAGAATTAAAGGAAAGATTATCTTTGCAAGTTTATTTTCTTTCTAGTTTTTGCCATAGCTAAAACTAGCAAGAGAAACAGGCAAAAGATTGTTATCTAATCATTGACCTGAAAGACTTTTCTGAAGAAGCTACGAATTTTTCACCTTACTCATCTTCACTTATTCCTACAATCCTATATGATCATACATTTGCCAGTGCCTTTACTTAAAGCAGAAACAGCCTCAGTCTTTCAGTAGAAACAGCCTTCCTGTGGAAAAAAAATGTGATAGTGAAAGCTGGACTAGGACGGATACTGATGAAGAGAGAAGAGATTTGCACGGATGCAGCAGAGAATGACAAAATACTGGAAGCAGAATTGCAATTATTAGCACTTGAAGTCCAGTGATGATAGCAAAAATTAGTAGAAAAATCCCATTAAACAGGGACTACTTCTGCCATGTGTGCGGCTGAAAGGTTAAAGATGTTTTAAAAGATGAAGTGGTGAGCATCTGTGATCCCAAAACATGTATTCTTCTTCCTGTTGTACTCATTCATTTGGAGATCCTGTCCTCTGCAGAACCTCAGTTAAATTAGAGGCCTGACTTGAGCTATTGTGTGTCTGGAGCTGACAGTGGTGTATGACCATCAGTCACAACACATTGGCTCCACTGGGATTTGCACATATGATGCATTTTGCCCTTTGACTATTATTTACTAAAAAAATCTTTGAAACCTATCATCCCCTTGGTTTATAGCTTGCCCTTTCAGAGGCTTTTGGTCTGCTTCACCTTGATTCAAACTCTGGTTTTCTCAGTGAAACAGAAAAATCCCCACCTAGATCATACAAAACTTTTATTTAATCCTGCATCCTTTCCTCATGAAGCAAATGAATATTTTGACATTATATAAACCAAACATTTTTTTTAAGGAAAAAGTTTTTAAAAAAATATTTCAGGTAGCATCAACAGTGCCTTTGTTTTCTCCCATTCCAGATATCTTCCAAACTGATATGAGATTAATTAGCAAGTAGTTTTGGTCCTGACTGAAATGGCATTTTGGTTCAATTGCCTTTTCTTTACTGGTTGAAAGCAATTCATCCCCGCCAAAGCAATTAACCCATGCCTACAATTTCAGACTTTATAAACGTTGCTGCTGTGGGTTTTTTTGTTTATTTATTTTTCCCTACTGACTTTCATAAAATCCAAATCAGTCAATACAATTTTACTGCTAGATACTTAAAAGGACCTTTGTTGTTGTATATTCCCAATGTGATGAAACAGATGTATGAGATTCGGTCTCCAATTAAGAACTAGATTTAGTACCAACAACTAATGATATTGTCCTTAATTTTTATATTGGCATTTTTTCTTCATCCTTAACCTCTCAGTGGGTAAAATCAATTAATTGTAACAGAAAACTCCGCCTTCATTCAGGATTGATGATGTGGAGGGAGGAGTTTGGGGCAAGGCTGCAGCACTGTTCCCGGGCCACTTCTCCTTATGTTTCAGTGCACAGTATGTTGCATTACTTGAATTTGCATGAACGCAGCTCAGGGGAATGATACCCTGCAAGGCTGCTTGTTTTTTGGTACCAGGTCAACAAAACTTTTCCAGGGTACACAGAGATATCCCAGGGTGCTCACTTGAACAGAAGCCAGACAAGACTCCTTTAGTTTGTGGGAAAAACAGTACAGATAGCTTGAAAAGCCTAAGAAAATTACATTCAGAAAACATAATGGTATGCTGTGGAATTTTTTTTCAGATAGTATTAACCAAACATATTTCTAGGCATGTTTTTATTTTTGTCTGGTTTCTGTGAAATCCTAATGACAAATTACATGACACAATCAGAAGTAGTGTAGTGAAAATTTGATTAAGATTTTAAGGTCTAGCTGTAGTGCTATGTAAGCTGAATTAACTGAATTTAATAATTTAAAGAAGTTTTTTTATTTCAGATGCCTGCAAATTTTTGTTGTTCTGTGCCCTTTCATTCCACATTGACAAAGAAATAGATGAAATTCTTTAACAGCCTTCACAGGGTGTCCTTTCACAGTCCTCTGGCTTCTGAGATAACCTGTTTGCATCCTACAGTGCAGTGCAAGAGAGATGGTAGGGTTGAAGTCAACAGCAGGATTCAGTGCATGCATTTATGTATTTGAATGAGAGGTAGTGTAAAATTTTAGGATTATATATTCTCAAAATGCTTGACCTGAGGTGAAATAAAGCACTTTTCCTGTTTCTAAAGTTGGCAGAGATAAGCCTTATGCTGCTGGACTGCTGAGGTTTACTGTTGCTAGACTAAAGACATACTTTCAGTCAGATTGACCAAGCTGTTAGCAACCTGCAAACTTCACAACTGTCATTTTATATAAAACATTTCCTTCTACCAAAGGAAATATAAGTGTTATGCTTATGATGAGGGCTAGAAAATCTTCAAAACCTTAACTGCTTACATATGCCAAGGTCTATATTTCAGAACAAAAAGAGACTGTGTAAGGCTGAGATACAATTGATGAATTTCTTACTGAAATGGACTGGCAAGCTCTTAACAGTAACAAATAAATAATTTTTATAAAAAGGTCTATGATTGTTAAAGGACACAATCTTGCTCTAGAGTCCTGGGCATATTAAATTCAGCAAACCAGCAACTTCAAATTGTTCAAACACATAAAGCAGCTTTTGTGAGATATGTTTCATTGATACCAAGTACCTTATTTATTTCTGTTTGGGCTTCAATGGCTTCATATGAAAGAGAGGAAAGATGAGAATTTATGCAGCATGTAATAACTCCCATCAGGAGACAGGCTGATTTTAATGACACTTCTTTAATATTGCAGATAGCCCAATCAAGTATGTTTGAAACTGCTTTGCATCTATCAAAGAGATAAGCTTTTATTGAGTGTCTTACATGTTCTTTTGTGTAGATCATAACACAACATGTCTGTTTTTCACTGAAAGTGAAGCCTAGTCACCAAAAAACTTTGTCAAGGGGTGAAAAAATGCTAATCTGTAGTATAGTAAATGAGCTGATCTGGGGATTTCACTTCTCTGGCCAGATTATTTCTTTTGTTTGAGACAGGTTATGTATTTCTGTGCTGTATTGTACTTGTCTGTACAAATGGCCAGTCGAGTGCAATACTCTCGCTGCCCTCCCTGGTGTGCATCACCTGCTGATCTGCTTCTCTGTGCAGGCTCGAAATGTTTTTACAAGTAACGTTGATTCTGCCTTGCAAAGGTCCCATGGACCTAGACAACATAAATGTTCTCAACACCTGTGCTGGGATCGCATCTTCTTTTGGATTCCTTTATGCTGAATGAAAAAGGTCAGATCTTCCAAAGGGCAGGCAATTCAAGTCTTCAGTGAGCTTAATTATCTTCTCACTGTGCTTATATTTTTCTGTGCACTGCAGAATATGAATATGCTTAGACCCTTAGATAGGTGACCCCTCAGAGTTTTTCAGTGCATAGGGCCCAGGCTTTCAAAAGATTTAAATGTAGTCATGGTGACCTGAGATGTAGTTAGGCATCCAGATGGATTTTCAAGAATGCTGAAAAACTGCCTTATAGGAGGCATCTGTCTGTGTGTATTTAATGCCTAATTATCCTTAAAAAAATTGACCTACTTGCTATAAACTGTTCATTTATTTATAGTTGTTTCTGGAAATAGGTGATTTGTCTGTACAGAGCTGCAAGAACAGCTTCATGGGTACATTGGATTAATTACCTTCTTGATTATAGCATATATTTATAGATGGAGAGGCAGAGGATTTAAGAAAAATCTAGTGATAAGAAAGTCATTGATTCTATTTCAGTTGTTCATCAGAGGACTCAAAAATAAATAATTTTTTTAAAAAGGAAGCTCACTCGATCTCTGCAGGGTCTGGTCCCTAGGAAATTTCTCTTTTTGTTGGACTTGGGGTGTACAAAGACACATTCTGTTGATGGGACTACATCAGTCTCCATGTAATCTATGGAGCCTTGGTGTGTTGCATCTTTCTGCCTTCTCCCCTCAGGAGAAGCAGCTGCTCCCCAGGAAAGGAAGAATGTCCCCTACTCTGGCCCTGTCCTCCAGTAGGATCCATCTGAACCTATCATAAGTCTTAAAGGAAGACAGCAAGCAAAAAGAGAAAGAACAAATAATGCATCAGCCACCACATGGAGCCATAAAATCCTCTTCTGTAAAACAACATTAACTTTTTTCCCCAAAAGAAGGACGGAAGGTATAGAAAACTACAATATTAACCATATAAAATTAAACTCTAGAGAGAAAATACCATATTCCACTAATCTTACTGGTGGAAACACTTATAGTTTTATTGATAGGAAAGAATGTCAGCAGGACAATCTTCTGGCAGAAAATCAATGAATGACATTTAAAATATTTGGTGGTAACTTATTTATGTCAAATAATGTATTATAAGAATTTTCTTATATGATTCAGTAATTTTTAATGATGTTTCTATTTGTCAAATTAAAGTTTTAAATCTTACTGAAATTATATATTTTACATTTGCAGATTGAAATGTAATAGTTTCTCACCATGAGGACAGTTGAACAGTGGAGCGGGTTTCCCCAGGAGTTTGTGTAGCGTAGTACTCTGGAGGTTTTCAAGACTGGACTGGAGAAAGACCTGAGATGTGGTCTGACCCCAGAGCTGGCCTAGCTTTGAGCAGGGGTTGGACCAGAGACCTGCTGAGGTCGCTGTCAGACTGAATTATCCTGGATGGATATAGACCTTTTTGGGAAGGA
Organism: Microhierax caerulescens; assembly: GCA_035590215.1. Lineage (NCBI taxonomy): Eukaryota > Metazoa > Chordata > Aves > Falconiformes > Falconidae > Microhierax > Microhierax caerulescens. Next base: position 96,938,005 of record JAVJGJ010000014.1, read on the forward strand.
TGACATGGGACAGCACTGACAGGGAGTTAGCCTTTCTGTGAGAGAGAAGCATGGATGCGTGGAGCTTTGCCGTGGCACAGGTGCTGAGCCAGTTGAGCCTGTGAGTCAGGATTGTCAGGCAGACTAATGCCAGTGGTGGTGTGGGTGTCTGCTATAGAGCACCTGGTCAGGAAGAAGGAGTTCTTCCTGAAGAACAGACAAAAAGCAGAATCCCAAGCTGGGATTTCAGAAGAGCAGACTTTGTTCTCTTCATTCATTCTCTTGGAAGAATCCCATGAAAGATGGCTCTGAAGAGAAGAGGGGTCCAGAAGAGCTGGCTGATATTCAATAATCACCTGGTTCAAGTTCAAGAATGGCACGTCCTGATGAGCAGGAAGTCAAGTAAACTTAACAACGTGTATAAATACCTGAAGGGAGGAAATATGGAAGATGGAGCCGGATTCTTCTCAGTGGTGCCCAGTGACAGAACCAGAGGCAATGGGCACAAACTGAAACACAGGAGGTTCCCTCTGAATATAAGGAAACACTTGTTTACTGTGAGGGTGACCAAGCCCTAGAATAGGTTGCCCAGGGAGGCTCTGGAGTCTCCATCCTTGGAGGTTTTCAAAGCCTGACTGTAAACAGCCAAGAGCAGCCTGCTTGATGTGACCTTGCTCTGCAGGGGGGTGGACTAGACACCTCCTTAGCTGCTTTTCAGCTTCAGCCGTCGTGTGATCTTGTAGTTCCAATATTTGGTGATTACTGGAAATGTCCGCATTTAAAATTTTCTATTAGACTTGGAATGATATCAAATTTGAAATGATTGGATTTTCCCCTACGACAGAAAAGTTGTCTCCCAAGCAGTCATAGAATCATAGAATCGTTTCAGTTGGAAAAGACATTTAAAGATCATCGAGTCCAACCATTAACCCAGCACTGCCAAGTCTACCACTAAATCATGTCCCTAAGTGCCACATCTACACATCTTTTAAATATCTCCAGCAATGATGACTCACCACCTCCCTAGGCAGCCTGTTCCAATACTTCACCGCCTTTTCAGTGAAGAAATTTTTCCTAATATTCAATCTAAACCTCCCCTGGTGTAACTTAAAACCATTTCTCTTGTTCTGTCACTTGTTACCTGGAAGAAGAGACCGACCCCCACCTGCTACAGCCTCCTGTCAGGTCATTGCAGAGAGCGATAATGTCCCCCCTGAGCCTCCTCCTCTCCAGGCTTAACAACTCCAGTTCCCTCAGCTGCTCCCCATAAGACTTGTGCTCCAGACCCTTCCCCAGCTCTGTTGCCCATCTCTGGACACGCTCCGGCACCTCAATGTCCCTCTTGCAGTGAGAGACCCAACTCTGAACACAGGATTTGAGGCGCGGCCTCACCAGTGCTGAGTACAGGGGGACAATCACTGCTCTGGTCCTGCTGGCCACACTGTTCCTGGTACAAGCCAGGACGCTGTTGGCCTTCTGGGCCACCTGGGACACGGCTGGCTCATGTTCAGCAATACATCAACCAGCACCCCCAGGTCCTTTTCCAGCAGGCACTTCCCAGCCATCTGGCACTTCTTGTTGCACCTCATACAACTGGCCTTGGCCCATCAGTGCAGCCTGTCCAGATCCCTCTGTAGATCCTTCCTGCCCTCCAGCAGATCAACACTCCTGCCCAACTTGATGTTGTGTGCAAACTTACTGAGGGTGCACTCGATCCTCTCGTCCCAATCATTGGTAAAGACAGTAGCAGAATGTTATGGAGTTTTAGCTGTGCATAACCACAGACACTTGAATCTTAATGTATTTATCTGAAACACGAAGAAAATTCACATACCATTAAAATAGATTTGCCAAAGGGGAGGGCAGGGGAGAGGAACGCATTCCTCCCACTTTTCAACACCCCATCAAGAAGCATAATTTACTTCATTTTCCAGAGAAGCAGCTGAGCAACTATGTGAAGCCTTTATCCATATCATGACTGCATCCAACCCTGAATCAGTAAGAATACTCAGATGATTGTGTAAGAGAAAAATAATGACAAAAATATGTTAAGCAACTAATATTATATGGCATGCTGTTTGTACTTTACTTTCACAATTTATGAAGAGGAATTTAGGACTTCTGTGATTTCTTGTGTCAACAGTAATATATATCCTGGCTATCTTTCACAGGCAAAGCAGCTGATCAGGTGAAGGTGCAAGGGCAATGGCAATGCTATCCGGTCTCCTCCTCTCACAGGGATTAGCTTCCACGTTCCCTGGGGCGTCAGTGAACAGCAAGGTTATACTAAACAATGAAAGCAGAAAGACTTTCTGACAAGGGGGAAGGAAGATCATCTTTTTCCTATGAAACCATAACCTAGTGCTGCATAATATTAATGTAGCTTGAATAGTCAGGAACCTGACTTCTATGTTTGGGGTTTTTTATCTTAACATCTGAATGATAAATACACATATATGGATGTAATTTCTTTAAAAAGGATAGATGAATCCATCTAGCAGACAAACCTTTCCTGAGGAAACATAGAGAATTTAAAAGGAACTTTGAAAATGCTATAAAAATCTGTCAGTGGTTTCTGCTATTAACTGACCTATAGAGTGTAACAAAGAATTAGTGTCATGGGAAACACAACCTGATTTAATTATACAGAAAATCTTATTTCATGTTTAAATATGTTACATTTTCTTAAGGAAAAAAAAACCCAAACAAACAATCCAACAAATACTTCAATTCAGAAAATGTTGAAAGAATTTTAAATTCACTTTTTAACCTTTTCAAACAGTTATAGTTAAGTTTAGTAAACTGTTACAACTGCTATTTTCTGCATGTTTAAAATTTCTTGAATCATATTAATGGAGATAAATAACCCAAAATAATTAACTAGAAAACCTATGCTATGACACTAGGAGTCTCATATCAACCCTCTAGAATGTAATTGAATATTTCAAAAGGAAAACCAGAAAAACTCTGAACAAAAACCATCACATAATAAAAGCTCTTCTGATGCAGATAAAACTGATCTCTAATTATCACCAGTATTAGCAGAGCTCCCACCCAGCATGTTAACATTTTGTTTATGTGAATCAACAGTTTCACCCTTAATGAAAGTAGGTATTGCAAAAGACTTGGCCCTTTTCTCATTTATTCTTTTATCTTGTTCCCTGCCTTTTCTGCTGAAGTATGGTGATTAATACAGCTACAGAAGTCTTGCCAGCATGGTTTCTTAGATCTTCTAATAACCTCCTGAGCCTGAATATGCTTTTCTTTTGTAATCTGTCAAATCTTGAAGTTTTAACAAATGTCTCGCCTTATTCAAAACATTTCTCCTTTCTTCAAATTCTTTATAACATTTTCCTACCAGAGCTTTAGAGCATTGCTTTTTTTCTTAAATGTTATGTGAAAAGTAGTTGATACATATACCACAAAGTCCCCTTACAATCAGTGGCAGGAAACACAAAATCCCCAAAAGAAAGACCAGAGAAAAATAGAAATCTTGATTTAGAAAACAGAAACAAAAACCCCACAGCAAAATCAAACCTTCCTGCTGAAAGCTTTTTGTTTGGGTCTTTTGTTTGTTTGTTTCTTCTTTCTTTCTTTTCAATTATTTTTCTCTTTCTATTTATCAGAGGGTAGTATCAAAGAGGAGGGGTAGTATTTTATCATGTTCCAGTTTTGATCTTATATTTTTAAGATTTTGTTAGTTTTACAAAGAGTGTTATTTAATCATCAAACTGCTTCCAGTGAAGAGAGAATTACAAACATCTTGCTGGTTTTGTAAGGCATTTGTATTATGCTTCTATAATTTTCTTTCATATCTCTTCTTCAATGAACTGTTTACAACTTGTTTAATTTCTGATATCTACCATGTGGTTTTCCACACGGTTAGTCATTAGGAAAAAATGTCATACATATAACACAACTTATCCCAGACATCTTAAGTAGATCAGACCAATACAAGTGCCAGTTTATTTCCACTGAATCCTGATCCACAAAGAATCCCACTGAATTCTAATTTGATTATCTCAGGTATAAAACTAAAGCAGATAAATCCCAGTCTCTGGCAGAGGTTTCATGCCTTCATTCTTTATCAAACCTGTTTTCTTCAAAGACTTTCTTCCCCTCAACCACTGTTTTCTCTGGATTATGATGATTCCTAGCTACCTCTCCAGTAAGAACCAAATTCATGCTAAAAGTTTCCAAACTGCATTTGTTTTTCCTCCCCTGATTTTGCTTCTATTTTCTCTCTCTCTTCTTATTTAAAAGATATGGAATATACTTGTGTGTGTGAAGGCTCTTTCCTTGTACATCACATCAATGTTTTTCCAAAAAGCTTTTAGTAAGTTTTTCCTTATCAATACTTCACCGTTCTTTTCCTTAAACAGCTAATTGTTTTCAACAGCAGGTATGATGTTTCCGAGATGTCTTCTCATCCTGTAACAATAAAATTGCTTTCTATCTCTGCCCTGAGTTTCACCATCCTTTTTGGAATATTTCAGCCTAAAACACTAGTGCTGTGTTCTGTGCAGCAATTGGATAGGTTTATAACTTCCCATAAACCCAGATTGTTGTCTATTCAATGTCTTCCTTAAAACATTTCTTAGGTAGTCTCTGATAGACTTGTCAAAGATTGAACAGAAGTGATAGGATTTAATTTCAGTCAACTATTGATGTTTACATCTGAGATACTTAGCCTCGATTTTCTTTATAATCAATAGATAAAAAAAGCTACTGTGCAATTAATTTGAATTGGTTCTGATGTCTGCCTTAGGATGAGATGAATCATGTTCTAACAGTTCTTTTTTCTCTTTTTGTACTATTAAAGGATTTGGGTCACCAGTTCAGATACAAATGTCTACACTCCAGAAAACCCTGCGGTAAATAATCATATAGAACAATACCACCTTGTTATTGCCTTCAATTTCTAGACCTCTTTGTGCTGACTGTGATTGTCTCTCGCCTTTGCTTGTAAACCCTTCAGAGCGATATAAAACAGGATAGTCCATGACAGGTTATGTTGAGTGTCTATGTAAAATACTGTGCTGTATGATAAAGAATAACTGTAGCAAAAATATAGTAAAAATATTATTATAGGTAGAATGGAAGAGAATCAGAAATGTGGAGTACTTTTTGTTTAGTTAGAATATGTATTTTTGTAGTAAGGTTATTGGAAAAGCGTAGGTTAAGACAAATGTACTCAAACATGGCTGACAAAAGATAGCAGAAACAGGCAGCTAATCAATATTTTATTAAAGTGATAGGCCACCAACATTGCAGAATTCTGGGATTTGGTGTGCGATATATTAATCTTGGTTAATACTTCGTATTCAGGACAGATCAGCAGGGATAGCAAAAACATGTTTTTAGGATGCCCATTGCCTGAGTGCCTTCAACAACTTTTAAAGTTGATTTTTAAGTTCTTCCTTATCCAGTTAAAACTACAGGTACAAATCCTTTTCTTATCTCTGAGCCTCAAATCCTGCCACAAGTTCTCTGCATTCTCATATCTCCAGAGTAGGACTGAAATGATTCTAACTCTTTTCATTCTGTGCAAATAAAAAGTCTTCCAGGAATCAGTCTACCACATATCTGTATGACCTGTTAGGGTTATCTCTACTTACAGTAAGTGAATATGAAAGAAAGATGCAGAAAGAACAGAAGACAGGAATAAGAAACTACTGTTGATGATTTTTTTGCATTGGAAACACCTATTTGTATATGAAATCCACTTATAATAAGACAGGAGAGAGTACTGCTGAAAGCAATCAAATCACACATTAGTGTCATCACATACACTTAAGTTACAATTCATCTAATTCTGATAAATAGTTTTCCTAAATACTAATAATACTAATTATTAGTTGTAACTAATAAGTTACAACTACAGAATTCTTGCACCTAAGAGCATGGAGAGCTACAGTTTCTGGGGGAGTGACATTTGATTTGCTATAGTCAAAGGATTATAACATTTCTCTAATTCTCAGGCAGTGATTTTCATTTAATTAACTTCAGTGTCTTTCTCCACCCACTCCTAGAATTACCAAGTAAATCTTTTTATAAAAATGATAGACTGATGCACCTGATCGTTAATAACAAATGTGTATATTTTTATTAATATAAAACCTAGTCATTCCATGGAAAAGCCAGAGTAACTTTTTCAGGGTGACTTTAATCTGTTAATAGTCCAAATTTCACACTGAAGAAGGGAAGTTGTGAAAGTGAAGCTTAACAAAACAAATGAATCCTGTTGCTTCAAAGAGCCAGCCTAATGTTTTTAATGAAGAGTCAATGACCTAGCTAGTCCATTCCAATTCTTTTCACCTACAGGCTGAAAGAAGAAGGTAAGATGAAGGACAGAATGGCAGATTTTGTAAAAGAAATGAGAAAACATTATTCTAGAGTTGGCATAGATTTGTTATATATTACATTGCTGAACCTAACTATAATCTTCATGGTCTCAGATATAATGGCCACCTGTTTGATAAACGAAACAAAAACACCAGAGACTCAACAACCCAAGTCTGCTGAGAAAGGAAGAAGTTGTTATGTTTGACAGCAAAGGCTGTGTCTTAGACTGGCTGACAAAGATCAAAATGTAGCACCTGTGGAACAAAAAGCAGTTACTTAGCTGCTTGACAGCAAAAGGTATCAGGGAAGTATTTAATTCATGTTTAATGTAAAATATATATATTTGAAACAGTACCTCCCTTAATTAGTTCTTGTTAGATCCGATTAGATAAACTTGTGTTTTCTTTGTTTTGATAAAACACTCACTTTGCATTGTTTATCTAGTTGAATGTATTGTTTGGTCATTTCCAATGATTTAATACTAATATTCAACAGTATTTTATTTATAGAGACACCAACAAAATGACAGGCAAAAGCTCACAAGCTTTATACAGTTTTGTTAGTAACTGTAGTCGCAATGGTGGTAAAATCACACATAATAACTTTGGTCTGAGACTGATAATAGACAACTGTAGACAAAATCAGTACTAACAGCCAAATGGTATAGTATTTATTCTCTAATTGGGATATTCACAATAAAAGCTTTATTACCTGAGGTAAGCATACTGAACCTTCTATAGTCAATAAACAGATACAATGAACTCTCACTCGATCCACCTTAACAGTGCAAACCATAAAATACTGATACATTTCTTTTCTGAACTCAATCCTATTTTTCAATATCCTTTTGAGACAAGAACTCCAGAACAGAAGAGACCATATTATCCAGATTTTGTTCTCCATAATGCTGTTCAAAGAAGTTATTTACTCTAATTTCTTCTTCCAAGAAATCCCCTCTTAGTTTGCTCAAGAACTCTCATTTCTTTCTGTTAGAACCTCATACGTATCTTGTACTCTGTCAATCATTGATTAAGGATCTTAAACGTTTTAGTTTTATCATATACCAGTGCTTTTTAAAATATTAGCTTTTGTTCATGGTTCAGAAGAGCCACCTGAATTATGCTAGATGCCTGCCTTAAACATCTAAATCACCGTATGGAGATGTCTGATTGATATGATTCATCTGCTTACATCTTCCCACTGATCACAAACTCAAATCTAGACGTCTACCCACGTAGGCAGATACATACATTGTGGATGTCTAAATCTGTCACATGAACCTCTCCCTTGATGTCCACTCTTGCATCAATCTTCACTAACGTTTCAAAAAATAATCTTTCATTGGGGTTTGTCGTGTGATCAATATTGGAACCTTCTGTAAGACTATGATGTTGACAAAATCCCTGATATATTTCAGAAATTATTACCACCTCTGCCTGATTCCTCAAACTAGCAAGCCTTTGAGGAGCTCAAGCTTTCAGTTCATCTCTGTGAAAGTTCTCAGAAAGGGAGGGTATTGAAAGCTTTAAATTTTCCCGTTCTTAGCTTCACTTCCAGCACAGCTACAGCTGCTATTTGGGTTGCTAGTTCTGAGGTAGTCAATAGTTTCTTGGAACCAGGAAGGCAGTGGCAATTAACTTTAGCTGAAAGCTTTGAAATATCTTGACTTTGTTCTGAATCAGAATAAAATTATATTAAAAAGATTGACTTTTTAGTCCTCTTAAACATGGTATTGCTAATCACATCAAATCTCTATTTAAAATGCAATTTGTTCAGAAGAGCTTACTTTAGTACATGATCAAATGTGCTTGTATAACATCTGCCCTTTTTATATACTTCTCCAACATCTCTATATAATTTCCAGCAAATATTTTATTATTTATTTTAAAAGTATTGATAAAAATACTGAGCCTGTCAGTTTACAATATAAGCATGAATCTGTGCACAATCACAATAAATGCTCTCAAAACACAATAAATGAAAGCTTGTGATCTATCATTAAAATATCTTTGTTTGGGTTTAATGCATTTATTCTGGGTTGTATTGATTTTGTGTAGCAATGCTCTTATGAGAATTTTCAGGCTGGACTCAGTATGATGGCTTACATAATTGTATTCTAAGAACAAAATTCAAGTTCCTTCTTTACTCATAACTGTGATGCACCTGGGTACTGATGTCGTGCCTGTGTTTCCACTTTTAAGTCATGAATTCCCTAGGTGCCAGGAAGTCCTCTGCTAGTCATTTTCATAGATGGGACAATGCAGTGACTTGAAACCAGATGACTGAACCCCTAGACACCTTCACAACAAAGTGTTTGACTTACCAGTGCAGAAGCACTTTCTGTTAGACATTAAGACTCTCCTGAAGTGTGTCCCCAGGCAGCTCCTGCTGTGCTTAAACTGCAGGTATTCTTAAAATTGTTGATTGACATTCTGGGTAGAGAATCTGGCCTCTGGGACCCTCCTCCCCTCAGGTGCGTTCTGCTGCAAATTGATCAGATAATGCACAGATAAAACATTTGTAAATGGCCAGTAGAAACTATTTCCTGCAGATGCAGAAATGGTCATGTAGGACAGTCTCTTGTACTTTGCTAAGATAATTAAAAGACTTGAATGTAGACTAAGATTCAATGGTGATGGGTCATGCGTGTTCTGGAGTAGTAGGACTACAGTCCAGCTAGATTTTAAGGCATGAGCGAAAGAGCAAGTCCTGGGTAAGTCTCAACTATTCCAGCTGAAGGTGCTGTTGTAAGGACCCTTACAAGGAGGAACTCTTGTCACCATCCAGACAGCAACCAACTGTCCTGTTCAAGAGATTTGATTTCTGGTACGAGCCTTACCCTATTCCAGGACACCAAAAATTATGTCTTTAACAAATCATCTTTCTGTGAATGTCGGCACAAGAAAATAAAAAATCTCATTAGAAAAAAATTGCTTCTCCAGATTTATTTTAAATTTAAAGGTATATATATACATATTCATTAATTTGTATATGAATAATCATTAACATTCCATTAACACTCCTTAATTACTTGCTTATTCTAACATTTAGCCTTTCCTGGCATTTTTCCAGGGTTGTTGTTAGGAATACATGGCTCATAGTTATCCAGATCAGCCTGTTTGCCTTTTTTAGACCTATTCACATGACACACTAGTTTAAAATTGGAAATTCCCCAAAATCCCATGATTTGCAGGACATTAACTCCTAATCATTCAAAGAGCTCTACAGATACTGCTTGACTTCAGGCAACTACTCAGAAGATATGTATTTGTGTCACACTATTTCTGTATTAACTCTGTCATCTCTACAATACAGAATCAAGTGAAGGGTTTGTTTGGTAGGTTTGTAAGCATCTTCAGGCAAGAAACAGTGTGTTTGGGTTTTGTTTGTGGGAAAGAAGAAAAAAAAAAAAAGTGGTGTCCTGCTTGATACAAGGGCTTTTTCATCTAAAATTAAGTTAGAATAATAATAAAAATAATTTTGAAGATTAAAAAGGAACACCAAATCCCCACATTCTGATAATTGAATACCAATCTCAGCCCATTTCCTAAACCAAACCAAACCAAACCAAACTGTCTTGCTAAGAAAAACTTAAGAAATGCTTCTTACATAATTTCTCTGAATAATAATAAAAAAAAAATAATGCAAGGATTTTCTGTTGCAGCTAAACTCAAAGTGAAAAGTATTCAAAGGATTTTTTAATGAAAGAAAAAAGGCAGTACTAAAGCTTTGAGGATCCATCAAAATAAACTCCTTTGTGGTTTTCAATTATTATTAAAAAGTATTGAGTCTTTTAAATTTGTTTATCATAATCCTGGAGTGAGATAAGATGCTGCTTCCCTTGAGCCTGCAGGAACAGAAATCTGAATGAGTATCATAGAAAGTAATAAGCTTAAACCAAAGAAGTAATCAATGTAATCTTGATTCAAATTGGAAATCTCGCTGGAAACCAGAAAAGGTTTTCAGAGCTATGGCTTCTGGATCTAGTTCCCAAAATGTCCAAAATTCATTACAAATAAGAAAGCTTACCAGTAAACCAGTAATACTTTCTGAATTGCCTTTCCCCCCATTGTTATTAAACACAATGATTGTGGACTCCAGTGTTACCAGGTTTGGTTTTGGTTTAAACCAAACATTTTTCATAATTTTCATACTTTTGAAAACGTAAGAGCAATATAGTAAGTATTGCAGCTTACTATAAAGATTAATAATCTTAGGCAATGCTGACTACAGAAGGAATGAAAAGAAAAAGTGTGCAAAGCTTGTAAGCTTTTCACTACAATCAATCTAATCAACTGCTACAGTTTAGTGCTGATCAGTTTTCAACACCAAAGAAAATTGTCTCATCAATCTATAGCCTTAGTGGTTTATAATGAAAATGTGACTGGTGTAACACTAAACATGCTGTCCAGAAACTGATTTCTACTTTTCACTCTTACACTGTAGTGTAGATGATACTAATTTATCCCAAACCTTGCAGGACTATTCCCATTACCAGTAATGACCAATTAATGATGACTAACTCTCTCACTGGCTGTGTCATGGGGACCCATTTGCAGAGAACATATCTTAGGGTTTTCACTCATCTTCCTTTCAATGACAACTGCATAATATGTGATAATTCTAGTGTTGGGAGTCTCCTGAAATGCTCCCTTCTTGAATAAAATGTGTAACTGTTAAATATGAGAACACAATAAATGATGTATAGAGTAAAATCCATTTTAAATGTCAAGTGTTCATACTTCTGAATTGCTTTGTGTATGCACAAATTTGTTATGAGTTACTATCTGGGTTTCAAATTTAGCTCTCATAAATATAGTATTTTTACATGAAGAAAAGCCATACTCCATGTCCTTGAATTTGTCTTTCTGAAAAGTTGCTTATCTTACCCCAGTATAGAGATAGAGAATGATGCAGTAAGGAAGGTTGTTAAAGGAGTTTAGGCAGGTCTAGCTATCATAACACTATGAGATAGAAAGAATAAGAAAAAGAAAAAGAAAAAGAAAAAGAAAAAGAAAAAGAAAAAGAAAAAGAAAAAGAAAAAGAAAAAGAA
>JAVJGJ010000014.1:96949481-96962191 GCA_035590215.1 Microhierax caerulescens
AGAAAAAGAAAAAGAAAAAGAAAAAGAAAAAGAAAAAGAAAAAGAAAAAGAAAAAGAAAAAGAAAAAAAAAAGAAAAGAAAAAGAAAGAAAAAGAAAGAAAGAATAAGAAAAATGATAATTTTACATGGATAACTCATTAGAGGAGCTGTCCACAAACACAGCTCTCTGTAAACAACCAACTGACGGAGGAAGAAAAAGAAGAGGAGGAACTGGAGGAAGCTGTATACTTATTTCATTGTAAAATGAATTATAGGGATCAAGGGTGTTTATCAGAATAAATCTAGGGTGTGTATGATGGAAATACAGAAAAGAATAAAATACAGGTTTGTCAATTAAATGACTGCTCATCTATTGGACAGCTGTGTTTGTTACTATGCTCAACATTTTATTGTTTTTCTGGGAAAAAAATACATTTACTGAGTTTCAGTCTAGACACTGCATTTATGGCTCCAAGGAGAAGCCGAGTAGTCTGAGTTTCACCACAGCTCAAGTTCCCAGGATCTGGGATTTTTCTCAGGATATGGGAGGTTCAGTAATACAAACATTTAGCCATGCAGAATGCTCTATATCCAAAGAGCTTGATAAAACAGTTTCATCTTATTATTTTCCCTACCTTAGAATGCAGGGTTTCACCCACACTTTTCCATTTTGAAGAACCATCCTGAAATGTGGGTTTAGGTATTTAAAACAAGTAAGCAGGAAAAATTATACCAAAACCCCTATGTAATATTGCAATATATTACAAACATAACAGAAATGCAGTTTCCATGAAAACCATGTACATTGACTATAAAGGCAAGGAATGTAACAGTATTTACTGAGATCAATACTGAAGATATTAATAATGGTTGCATTTTCTTTGGGTGTGATTATCAGGCTTTGAACACGTAAATTCCCAGTAACATTGCCTGCCCATAGGGCATTTTATACAAAGAAGAGGCTAAATTTTAGTGCTTGCCCCTCATACTGGAAAGAGGAAAGCTTCTGTAGCTTGTTTGTTAAGCTTTTAAAGAGGATTAGATATTTTTGTAATGCATTAACATGTCCTGGGAGAGAAAGATCATAGTGATCAGAATGTTAAATAAGAATGTTACTGAAAAGATGTATAAATATCAACATATAAGTTAAAGCCATAATAGATATGACCCTCTATCAGCTCTGTGTGGTTAGACTTTTATTTTTTAGAGAAATTGAAAAAAAAAAAAAAAAAAGAAGAGCAACTTGATGATGTCACAGTGCAAGATCACAAACACTTTGAAATCTGAGAAAGTCTGGGGCTGCTAACTCTACAAGGTATATAAACCTACTAACATGACGACATGTCTATAGCTGCAGGGCTTTATTTTCATTCTTGAAAACATGAAGTCATTTTCCCAGACACTGAGGAACTGTATCAAATAAATTCAAACTCCGAGTCTCTTTAAAAATTCACTTTGCTACATATAATGTTCTGCACATTTTCTGTCTGGACTGCTTGAATCTGGTGATAAAAAAAAAAAAAAAAAAAGGACTTAAGCAGCAACCAAGACAAAAAGTAGGCCAGTTTTAATAATTAAATAGATTAGACCTCACTAACCTCATGAAAGGGAAAAGGGTTTTCATGAAGGGGAAACCACAGCTTCTTTATTTATTCATGGGGATCTGTGTGCTATGACTGTCAGAATGTGATCAAACTTCACGGATACAACTGCCTTTCTGCCAAGGGGGGCTCTGCGTTTGGAGGCACCTGTGACAGAGGCTGACTCAAAAAATTGAATGCTTAAAATTAAAAAAACAACTTCAGTAAAATAAATTACCTGCATGTTAATTACACAGGTAGCATCTAATTTAACAGCATTTTATTTCTGATCTTGAACCACTTTGATGTAGTAGTTCATACCAGTGTCACATAGCTGAATTTCAAGGACACTTATGACACAATGAACTACCTGGTAAACCCTGAAAAACATTGAGAGATGTTTTTAAGAACAGTTTGTGAGTATTTTGCTGTAGCAACTCAGGCCTTGACATGATAACAGGAGTGAATGGAGGAAAGAAATGGGTCTCAGTTTTTATGATTTCAGGCCCTGTTGGCAGTAAAGTTAAATACGCTTTTAAAATATTTTCTTTACCCTGCTGATGTTGGTCAGGTTAAAAAAAAAATGGTTTTCATACTAAAGGAACAGAGTGTTTCCATTCTCTGTCCTTGCTTTCCTTAAAGAAGCATAGACAAGAGGTGTTTAAGCTTGAGGTAAAATAGATTTATTTATTTTTAAAATATCATAACAAAAGACACACAGAAAGCAATTTATGGGTAATTAAACTTGGCACTGGAGTTATTTTTTAAGCTAATGTTTGGGATTGAAACATGATCCCAGACTGAACAAAAACATGAAGTATAAATGACATGTAAACAAACACTAAAGCTCTCCATCTTCACAATGTAATCAGTGGTCATATTGATATTTGGTGTCAGTAGTAATAACTAATTTCCTACATCCTGTTTTGTTTACACATTTCCCAAGTTAAAGTACTGACTACAACAAGTACAGCGAAGACAACTCTTAATGTTGCAGCTGCAATAATCTGTACTTAAGGTCAAGAAAGACAAAACCTGAAACTACCAAGGATGTATAACAATTGTTTCAATTTTCTAAATGTCAAAGATGAAGATAGTCAACCCAGTCATTTATATGTGATCACTCTGCAAAAAAGACTGCACACCAAATATCCTGTAACCCATCCAGTAACTCTAGTACATCCAGGAGGCCCAAATTCGTCAGATCCAAGACCTTTCAAACTGTTTAAAAAGATGCTGAGACCTAAATGTAGACAGTTCTGAAAGTGACAACTCACTAGATTGAATTTAGATACCTCAAGTTTATTGACCATTAAGTAATGAGAATGTTGTGTACCAGAATGCCCCAGAATTTTTCTATATAGTAAACACAGAAGCCTAAAGCTGCGTGACATATAAAAATGTAAGGAATGTCTCTTCCAGAATATGTTATTGTCCTGACCTGTAAAGGTAAGTGTTCAGGGAGAATTTGTGGATTGTGTTGTTTCATACATGAGGTTCATCTGACAGAGAAGGGGAAGAACTTCTTTGGTCAAAGGCTTGCCAAGCTGGTGAAGAGGGCTTTAAAGTGAAGTTGCCAGGACAGGCTAACCTCAATCCATCCCACTTCTATGAACCTGATGCCAAAGCCAGCAAGAGATACCCAGAGTCTGGAGAGGAATTTCAGGCCAGCAGGAGAGCACCTGAGGAGCAGCACAAAGGGATTCCAACTGCTCCAGCCAGTAAATCTGATTAATCAGGGGCCCAACCTAAACGCCTCTATGCAAACGCATGTAGTGTGGGAAATAAACAAGAAGAGTTAAGAGACATGTGCATGCCTGTATGGTTATGATCTCATTGGCATCATGGAGACATGGTCAGATGAGTCTTATGACTGGACTGTTGGAATGGATGGATACAGGCTCTTTAGGAAGGACAGGAAGGAGAAAAGAGGAGGGGATGTTGTCCTCTATGCCAACAGCCAGCTGGAGTACATGGAGCTCCGCCTGGGGAGTGATGAGGAGATGACCAAGAGTTTATGGGTCAGGATTAAAGGGAGGGCAGGGACAGTAACAGGTGACATTGTAGTGGGGGTCTGCTAAGACCACCTGATCAAGAACACTGAGCAGATGCCTCCCTCTACAGGCAGACAGGAGCAGCCTCACATTCACAAGCCCTGGTCATCATAGGAGACTTCAGCCACCCTGGTATCTGTTGGGGGTACAACACAGGAGGGAATAAGTAATGCAGGAGGTTTCTGAAATGCATTGATGATAACTTCCTTCTCCAAGTGATAGAGAAGCCAACAGGGAGAGGTGCTATGCTGGACCTTGTTCTAACCAAAAGGGAGGGGCAGGAGAAAATGTGAAGCTCAAGGATAAGGAACTGGCTGTATTAGATTAGAGTCATACTCTAAGGGTTGTGGTCAATGGCTCAATGTCCAAGTAGAGAACAGTGATGAGTGACATTCCTCAAGGGTCTGTACTGGGTCCAGTGCTGTTTGACGTCTTTATCAGCAACATGGACAGTGGGATCGAGTTCAAGTTTGCCAATGACACCAAGCAGAATGGTGTGTCCAACACACTGGAGGAAAGGGATGCCATTCAGAGGGGCCTTGATAAGCTTGAGAGGTTGGCCTGTGTGAACCTCATGAAGTTCAACAAGGACAAGTGCAAGGTCCTGGGGACAACCCCCAGTATCCATACCGGCTGGGCGGAGAATGGATTGAAACCATCCCTGATGAGAAGGGCTTGTGGGTGCAGGTGGAAGAAAAACTTAACATGGCCTGACAATGTGCGCTTGCAGCGCAGAAAGGCAGCCTGATCCTGGGATGCACCGAAAGAAGCGTGGCCAGCAGGTCGAGGGTGGTGATTGTCCCCCTTTACACAGTTCTTGTGAGCACTCCCCACTTCGAGTGCTGCATCCAGCTCTGGGGCCCCCAATGTAAGAAGGATGTGGACCGTTGGAGAGAGTGCAGAGGAGAGCCATGAAGATGATCAGAGGGCTGAAGCACCTCTGCTATGAAGACAGGCTGAGAGAGGGGATTGCTCAGGCTGGAAAAGAGAAGGCTCTGGGGACACTTTCTTGGGGACTTTCAATACTTAAAGGGGACTTATAAGAAAGATGGGGATCAATTTTTTGAGTAGGGCCTGTAGTGATAGGACAAGGGGTAATGGTTTAAAACAAAAAGAGGGTAGATTTAGATTAGATATTAAGAAGAAATTCTTTCCTGTGAAGGTGATGAGACACTGAAACAGGTTGCCCAGAGAAGCTGTGGATGCCCAACCCCTGGAAGTGTTCAAGGCCAGGCTGGATGGGGCTTTTAAGCAGCCTGGTCTAGTGGCAGGTGTCCCTGCCCATGGCAGGGGGGTTGGAACTAGATGATCTTTCAGGTCCCTTCCAACCCAAACCGTTCTGTCATTCTGTGATTCTATTATATTTATTTATAATAGCTGCAGGGTTATGAATCTAGGAAGTAGAAAATCTGGTACACCCTCGGAGATAACCATAACCCATTCTACATTTTGAATGTTACAAAAATCTGTCAGGCTAAGAAGTAGTCTGGTTATTCTTTGTTGCTGTGCATAGGCTTGGCCACCACATAGAGAACAATGGAAGAGGCATGGGCCCAGAGAGAGATGGCACTAAGCGGGACGTTCTCTTTGTAGCTCATCACTGAGTGACAAAATAGGAAAAAGCAATTTTCTACTTTGAACCAAGACTCAGAGAGAGCAGCCTGCCAAAGGTCCTGTCTACACAGCTAAACAAAAACAGGTCAAGAAGTGAGCTCAAGGGCTCAGTCCTTTACTTCCTAGGCTGCCAAATTCTTCTGTGCCTCTCTGCCCACTTGGGTACATTCCATTTGACTGTGTCAGCACATTTCCAGTTCAAACCAAGAATTTCTGCCAAGGAAAATGCTAGATTGTCTCCCTCTGCAGTCCTCCAACTCTGTCCCAGAAATCTTTGCATTTGTAGCCATCCCACCATGATCTCCAGCAACATCCCCAAATACACTGGTTCATGCCTTAAAATTTATTTCTCTTGTATACTGCACCTTAAGTCTCATAGTGTATTTGGAGCTTGTAAACAGAAAACAATTATTCTGTTTCCATGTCACATGTGCATCACATAGAGTCCAGAGTGGGGTGGTAGGTGATGTGGATACATCCAGTCTGCTTGAGATGGTGCTAGCTTTAAGCAATGTGACAGAAACTAAAATATGATTCATGTCACTTCTCTCTTTTATTTAGCAGTGCAGATGTAGCAAAAGATCCCTTTGCTTCTTCTTTGGCAAGTTTTTTTTCATTGTTTATTCATTTGTTTCCCTTTTTGCTCTAATAAAAATGCAGCAGCTCTACAGTTTACTAATTTGCAATTTTTCATAACCATCCATTAAGATCAACACATTGTACTAGCAATAGAGCAGCTGAGTGACAAACAAAAGTGTCTAACTAAAAACTGAGGGACGGGAAAAAAGTGTGCATTGTGGAGCAGCAGCTAACAGCCACTGCCATGAAGGTGGAACTCTGAGGAGTGCAATACACGCATGGAAGAAGTTTAAATTAGGCCTTGTAATTTTGGATGGTTTGTGAAATCCCTATAACAGTAAAAAAATGCAGTGGGAATAATAGCCAGAAACTGGAAAAACTATTCTTATTCAGATCAGTTCCTGTTTGGACTTGATACAAATCTAAGATTTTCCCAGAATGCAGAAAAAAATGAAACAAGATGCTGGAAGAAAGACAAGACAATGTTACAATAGAGTGGATTAAATGAGAAATAGAGATTGCAGCAGCAGAAGCACATGAAAGAAAAAACTGTTTAAAAGGAGATGTCTGTGTCAGAAAGTAACAGTATGAATGACAGATTAGTCTGAGCAAAAAAATCACTGACCTAAGCATTGTCCAGCTGCTCAGCAAAACTATTGTCTTTGAACAGAAAATCAAACAAAAAATTGTAGACAAGTATTACAACTATCCAAAAAGAACCAAAATACACACAGGGCATGAAATTTTTATGAACTTTTAATACAGATTATGAAAACATTTAAGAATTAGCTAAAGTAGCATCTTGAGTACAAGAGAAACCCTTAATAAGTTAATTAATCACTGTCCCTTATATGAAAACATTGCAATAGGCCTACTGGAAGATGTAAGAGGAGTCAGCCTTTTCATGGTCATATTTGTCAGCTAATTACCATCATGTTTGAGCTCATTAAAAAAACAGTAACAAACTATGTGATTTTATTCCATTTGGTTATTAATACAAAGACTCTGTGAAATTTCTTACTAATATAAAGTTCAGTACATGGACACACTTCACAATGAAATGTGCACCTTGAGTCCTTGTCCACCAAGGGCAAAGGAAAGGAATAATTTTACCATTGCTGAGTAAAGGAATTGTTAATTGATGAGTCTGGTACACAAGAAGGCACCTGGTCTGAATAAGTAGTATTTATGTATCTCCTGAGAGATGATGCAGTGCTTAAATTAGTAAAAGTGTAAGCCTGCCTTTGAATAGGGAAGAAAAAATTATAAAGAGGAAGTATTAAATAAGAAATATTAAATAAGAAATATTAAATATCTCTAGACTTCCTGGAAAGTTCAGCTACAGCAAACAGCTACAAGATGAACATACTTCACCAGGAAAGTGCTTTTACTAGTAAGTGCAACTTGAGATATAAAGTAACCTGGAGGAGGAATTCTCTATTGGATGAGACTGTGAGGACAACATTCCCAGCCAGCTAGCTGATTTCAGGGAAAGAGGGTCTTTTCATTTTAAATTCGAGGTAAAAAGATCAAGATTAATTTTTCCTGCTATATTTTTTCTTCATCTTTGTCTTCTGTAAGTATTTCAAATTGTTTTTCTCACTTTAGGTATAGCAAATATATTTTTTATTTGCATTTCACCTTGGCTTTTATGTTTAAAGTGATGTATAAAGAAATAAATTAATGTTCACCACATGGAAACAAAAATCTTTTGTGGGACTTGGAAAACAATGTATAATACTGCTGATTTAGCCCATGGTATAGCACGTATGAATAATGGTTCTTCAGAATTTTGCCCAAGGTCTTGCCTTTAACAAACATTGTTTGTCTTTTTTTCTGCCAAATGAAAGTAATTTCAAATACAAAAGGGAAAGAGTTACTAAAGTTCTATGAAAATTTGGCTCTGTAAGATGTTTTTTTTGTTTCCAATAATAATGCATGCTTAGTCTGCTTCTTAAATTATTTTGACTCTTAAGAATAAATTTTAGCAAAAGTGATAGCTATTAACTTGTCTCATTGGTTGATGTATAAGAAAATAAAAAGAAAAAGAAGAAACTAAAATAGAATTTTTGAAAGAAATGGATTCCCAACAAAGAAAAAGCTTTTATTTGAAAGACTGAATGTTTCTTTTTTTCACAGTCTCAGAATAAGAAAAAAATAACAATCTCAGTTTTCCAAGAGGGGAGACCTTGTTCTTTTCAGCTCTAACTGGAAAGCTAAAGATACATGCAGTGAATTGCCATTATTTTAATAACAATAAAAAAGTACAGATATTTTCCATATATTCAGATTTTGAATTAAAAAAGACAACTAATACATCTTTACTTTGTGATCGAACTTATCTTTACATTAAAGAGCATATTTCTGAGTTATACTCAAAGGAGTCAATACTAAATTAGAGGTACCCTTCTGGTTGAACATACTGAGTGATACCCCCATATTGTCATAGTAGAGGGTAACAATAGTTTCAAAGAAGTGTATTTTTATTGCATTTCCTTAGAACTACAGTATTTCCAATGGAATGCAGGCCAGACTTTTTCTTTATTAAAAAATGGAATGAACAAAACCAGGTATGAAAGATAATTTGTTCCAGAAATTTTCAAAAGAAATTAATAGAAGAAGATAATTATTTTTTTTTCCTTTTTTTTCTTTTTTTTTTTCTTTTTTCTTTTTTCCCTCTGGAACTTGTCAAAAGATTCTAAAATTAGTACCTTGGAATCATTGAATCTGACACTGAGCTGAGCACTGACCAAGTCAAAGATGACTTTTTCACATAAGAAATTAATTTTGGAATTTTTTTCTCATGATTCTGTTTTTACAAGCTTTAAATAAGTTTCTCTCTCCATCTGAAGTTTTCATTTTTTATTTTTTTCTGTATCTTCTTTCTTCAAGTTCTTTTATAGTATTTATTAGTAAAAGACTTCCTTTCCTTGAAGCCCCCTGAATAGGGAAATTATTGCTGTGTTTATGTTCTCATTGTAGAAATTTTACTGTTCTCCTATTAATTGCCTCTTTAGTCTGTATAAGAGCTGTGGAACACAGTTGTTTATCATTGTGCCTGCTTCCATGATAGTGAAGGTCAAATCTGCATTGCATTATGATTGGCACAGATTAGGCTCTCTGTCTTCTTAATATTGTGCAATTAAAGGCAGAAAGTTCATAATCCTTCTGATAAAATATGCTGTATACTTACCCAGGCTTTGAGAAGAGGAATCAAGAGCTCAGGAGAAAAGGGTGAGGTTATGGACCTACAACGTTTGCCAATGCCTCCCAATCCGTTGATGCCTCATTGGTGAATATTGATGGCACAGAAGAGCAAAGAAATAGTAACACAAAAAATATTATTTTAAGTGAGATCTAATAGCATGGAAATTGCATACTTTTAAAGCAATATCAGCTGAAGTTTTAAGTATTATAACACCATTAGGCTTTACTTAAATTGTGTTAGAGCAAACATCTTCAAAGGTTAACTTTGGAAATTATCTTTGTTATCCTTTCTTCTTCAAGTCTGATTTGAACTCCAGCAGTCTCTCAGTTATCACAAGTGTCAAATTCTGGGGTTTTATTCTTTCAAAATACAGAGTACTACTCCTCAGACTAGTTATGTATTGTATTACTAGTGCTTCTAACTTCATAACTTGGTGTTTTCAGGTGTTTCTACAACTCTCTGATCCTCTTTAAAACAACACTGCAGTAAGTCAGAGATGTGGAGGATCACAGATTGTAGAGATTTAAATTCTTTCATATATTTTGTATTTCACAATATTTGAGTAGTTTTCCTGGCACTCTTATGAAGAAGTAAGGTTAGTTCCAAGCTTTCATACAAAATGAAGCTTGAGGAGACAAGAGAATTAACAATGGACTGGTGGTTACAGATGAGGAACCAGATGCTCATTGGCCTTTGTGTGTTGTGTTAGAGCACCCATAAAAATCCCAGCTGGAGTCAGGAAGGAATTCCATGCTCCTGCAGTTAAGGCAGCTGTGGGGCATCTTGCTGAGGAGCCAGCTACAAGGTTATATGCCTGAATCAGAGAGGCATACTGAGCCATACTCCCATGAACAGAACTCCCTGGAAAATGCATCAGAACTGTGGGTGCATCTCGACTGTCAGATGCAGGTGATTGCATGGCAGTTCTGCCTTCACTGGATCGCTTTGATCTGTAAGCCATGTTCAGACTTGCTTACCCAGATCACATTGTATCTGACCAAAAGGTACATATGAAATTTGTCCATTTCAGAGACATAAGAAGCAGGGATGCAAAAAAGAGGTAAAAAAGTGCTGGGTTTTGTAAAATCCTAGTGTTTATGAATTGAGGTAAACATGAGAATGTCAGCCCTGCTCCTGAATGATAACCACTCTGAGGGATCTCCTGTCTTTGTAAATCACAGTACTGACCCTCCAGCCCTTTTTCTTGTCTGAGATTTTAAAGCAGGCTCCCAAACAGACTACAGTGAGCATCACTTGTAGCACTTTCCAGGTGATATAACAAAGAATGGAGCAGAATAAATGAATCTGCCAACAGTTAGCCATTTGCTTCCACTGAAGTTAAAAAACTGCTTCAAGCTTAAATTTGAGGAGTACAAAGTCTTTGCATCACTATACATTTCACAGCGTACCTCATTATGTTCCAGAGTTGCTCAGACTAGTCCACATGAAAAATCCTGCTCAAACTACTTTAACAAATGTGTAGGTTTGTTGGGTTTTTTTCCTCTAGGAGTGGCACTTATCCCAAGGGCCCCATTATCCAGTTCCCCTTGGCTGTGTGGAAATAATTAATTTCACTTGAGTGGCTTTTGTTTTAGAAAAATGTCCAGCTGAAGATATTTTGGTTTCAAGGCTGAATTTCCCGGGTTTGATTATTGTGCAAAAAATGGATCTACCGTGTTTCAAATGGAAGACATAGTTATAAAACTCTCCTGTCCATTAATTCCAAGTTGCTGTACTGGCATCAATAGTGTATTGATCTACTGAAGAGATTTCAGTTTACTGGAATTTTCTTTTCTTCTTAGATGCCCCTGAGATTCCTATATGGTTTAGTAGATAAAAACATGATCTTATTCTATTTGTCTATCTGTCTTATTTTTCTGTTTAAATATTCACTGTGTGATAAAAGGAGAGACACAGAAAAGCCATCTGGAACTAGTATTCCTATAGTTTACTGGAGAACAAAAGATTAAAGTATCAGTTAATGGACAAAAATCATAGACTTTTAAAATCACAGATTTTTGCTTATATCTTTAGTAAATAATTTCGGTAAAATCAAATAATAATCTTGTGTGCATTTCATTTTTTAAAATTCAGAATTGCTTGAGAGGTAATGATGTTAAGTTATCTTCATGGTATGCCTCTGATATAAACATCCTAGCATGTGAAAAGTAATATACTGATTTTGATGTGCGTATTTTCAATCATATATTTACTTTCATCTTTACAGAGTCACAGAATCACAGGCCAGGGTTGGAAGTAACCTCTGGAGATCATGTAGCCCCGCCCCCTGCTAAAGCTGGTTTTCCTAGAGCAGGTTGCACAATTATATCCAGGTGGGTTTTGAACGTGTCCAGAGAAGCAGACTCCACAACCTCTCTAGGCAGCCTGTTCTGGTGCTCTGTCACCCTCACAGTAAAGGAGTTGTAAAGATCTTGACCAAATCTAAACATGCACTGGTCATCCTTGGCTCTTTTCAGTGAAAGGGTATAAGAAGATCCTTTTCATTACAACCTAGAAACACAGCATCATAGAATGGGTTGGGTTGGGAGGGACTTTTAAATGTAATCTAGTCCAACCTGCAATAAGCAGGGACATCTCCAAGTAGATCAGGTTGCTCAGAGATTTTCCAACCTGACCTTGAACGCTTCTAGAGATGGGGCATCTACCACCTCTCTAGGAAACCTGTTCCAGAGTTTCACTATCCTCATCGTAAAAAAAAATATTTCTTACATCTAGTCTGAATCTACCTTCTTTTAGTTTGAAACTATTATCCCTTGTTCCATCACTATAGCTCAACAATGATTGAACAAGGGATAATAGTTTCATGATGTCAATCTAAAAATCTTAAATTTACCTTTTGAGAGAATGACCCAGAGATTTCATCAGGGGAGGTCCACAGAGGACCTTTGAAGGGCATATTTTATCACTTAAGAATCAAACCATAAGCTCATATTGAAGTGTCAACTTTTTTGTGACTGGGCAATGAAGTACTCTATCAAAAGAGCTTATGTTTATGTTTATGTTTATGTTTATGTTAATGTCTTACACAATCTCACTTGACAAACTGGGAGAAGAAAAAGCCATCACTTTGTGGCTGAAGAGAAGGAGAAGGCAGGTGTGTAATGTGAAAAGATTAATTAGGTGACTACATACTGTTTTGTTAATGAGAAAAAGTCTGATCATATTAATATCAGCAAAAGTAGAGATAAACAGTCTGCAAAAGCTGTTGGTGAAACAGAAATGAAAGAATCATAGAGTCATTTAGGTTGGAAAAGGTCTTTGAGATCAAGTCCACCCATTAACCCAGGACTCCCAAGTCTACCACTAAACCACGTGCCCAGGCACTGCATCTACAAGTTTTTTAAATATCTCCAGGGATGGTCATTCAACCACCTCCCTGGGCAGCCTGTTCCAATGCTTCACCACCTTTTCAGTGAAGAAATTTTTCCTAACATCCAATCTAAACCTCCCCTGGTGTAGCTTAAGGCTGTTTCCTCTTGTCCTATTGTTAGTTATCTGGGAGAAGAGACCTACCCCCACCTGATACAGCCTCCTGTCAGGTCGTTGTAGAGAGCGATAAGGTCCCCCCTGAGCCTCTTCCTCTCCAGGCTTAACAACTCCAGTTCCCTCAGCTGCTCCCCATAAGACTTGTGCTCCAGACCCTTCCCCAGCTCCGTTGCCCATCTCTGGACACGC